>JAOWBW010000752.1:0-524791 GCA_026119855.1 Campanula takesimana | reverse complement strand
TTGCAATCATGCAAGACAATCAAGTTTGGAATTTGATTGATGCACCCGAAGGTGTAAAACCATAGGATGCAAATGGGTCTTCAAGAATAAGAATGACATGGATGGGAAGGTGCATACTTACAAAGCTAGACTTATAGCGAAAGGGTATAGGCAAGTTCATGGTATTGACTATGATGAGACCTTTTCACCCGTAGCAATGATCAAGTCTATAAGAATTTTGCTTGCCATTGCCGCATATCATGACAATGAAATATGGCAAATGGATGTCAAACCGCTTTCCTAAATGGAAAACTGCAAGAGGATGTGTAATATGACACAACCAGAAGGTTTTGAACAAGATTCTAAGGTATGCAAATTGCAGAGATCCATCTATGGATTGAAGCAAGCTTCTAGGAGTTGGAATCTCCGTTTTGATGAATCGGTCAAAGAGTTTGGTTTCATCAAGAATGAAGATGAGCCTTGTGTATACAAGAAGTAGGTGGGAGCATAGTGATATTCCTTATTTTATACGTGGATGACATATTACTCATTGGAAACGACATTCCTACACTTCAGTCCGTAAAGACTTGGTTGGAAAGTGTTTCGCAATGAAAGATATGGGTGAAGCCACATATATACTTGGCATTAAGATCTATAGAGATAGATCAAGGAGGCTAATTGGTTTTAAGCCAAAGTACATACATTGACAAGGTCATTAGAAGATTCCGTATGGAAATTCTAAAAGAGTTCCTTGCCCGTGTTACATGAGAGTTTTCTCTAAGCAAGACTCAATGTCCTAAGACAAAAGATGAGCGTGAGAAAATGAATGATGTTCATATGCTTCGGCAATTGGGTCCATCATGTATGCCATGATTTGTACTAGGCCGGATGTATCTTATGCTTTAAGCATGACAAGTAGATACCAATCCGACCCCGGTGAAAATCACTGGATGGCTGTAAAAGTGATTCTTAAGTACTTGAGAAGAACTAAAGATTCGTTTTTAGTCTATGGAGGAATGGAAGATGATCTCGTGGTAAATGCTTACACAGATGCAAGCTTCCAAACCGATAAAGATGATAGTCGATCGCAATCGGGTTTTGTGTTTATGTTAAATGGGGAGAGCTGTTAAGCTGGAAGAGTTCCAAGAAAAGTACAACCGCTGATTCTACAACGGAAGCTGAGTATATTGCTGCATCAGATGCTGCAAAGGAGCTGTTGGATTAAGAAGTTCATTACTGAACTTGAAGTGGTTCCTAGCATTGCTAATCCAATAGACCTTTATTGCGATATAATGTGTGCTATTGCTCAAGCAAGGAAACAAGAGCACATCAGAAATCCAAACACATACTTAGGCATTTTCATATCATTCGAGAAATCGTTGATAGGGGAGACGTAAATATATGCAGAGTACCTACTGATGACAATGTCGCGGACCCGCTAATAAAGGGACTTCCACAAGCTAAACATGAAGGTCATGTTAGGTCTATGGGTATTAGATACATGGGAGATTGGGCCTATGGAAAGTAGGAGATTGTGGTAGTGGTGCCCTAGGCACGTTTAATAAACGTTGTAATTGTTATCATTTATTTCATATCAATAAAGAGATGTTTTGATTATTTTGTTGTCATGTTTACTTAGAATAATCTCCGTCCCTAGTACTTGTTAAGCACTAGTATAAAGGCTAAATGATCATGGGATGATCATGTTAGATTTATGGGTACTTGTTGGAACAAGGTACTGGACATGACCCGCTGTATGAGATTTATGTCATGGGTCTATGTCATACATATATCTCATATTAGTTATGTCATTCGAATCCTTAGACATGAAGTTATTATAGTCTTCCACTTGATGAACATTATGTTGACATATTCAAACGCTACCTTTAACCGGGGTAGTTATAAAGGGTATGATTGGCATAATCGGATTCACGTAGGGAAGAGTAATAAGCTAAATGGATTTGTCCCTCTTCGGAGAGATGTCAAGCTTGGGCCTCTCATAGGAATGATGTTGATGAAAATGTTCGGGCCGAACTCAAATGAATTGATTAGATCAATGTCATTTGTATTATCAACATATTCGGAATCGAGAAAGTATTGAAACAAAACAAGTTGACTTATTGACCATGACTGTGTTCAATGACATCGTGGACAAAGGGATTATGACATGTTCTAAAGGAATGCGAACTTGTATCTAGTTATACTATTTGGGTAGGTATGACGGTTTGCTAGAACCTAATCATATCTTATGGTTTCATGTTTGAACCCATTGCCAACTTAGTGTAATCCTAGAGGGTCACACACAATAGAACGAATCTTAATTAAGGACTATATTGGAATTTGGAAATTTGGGAAATCTGGGAAAGTATGCGACCGCACAAAAGGGCTTGGGCGGCCGCACAGTTTAGCTCAGAAAGTACCAGAAACCTTCCAGATAAATGTGCGACCGCACAAGGGTTTTGGGCGGCCGCACATCATGTCGGGACTGGTTTCCTAATTTGTTTTGAAAACGAATTTTGGACGGGTTTAAACACAAGTTTCCTATTTGAAATAGGTCTTACTTGCATATAAACAGCCAAATTCGGGCCAGAACATATCATAACTTATCATAGCTTTTGTGCAAGTCTCCAAAGAGTTTGAGAGAGTTTTATTTTGTTCTAAGACATCTTAGATTGAAGAACAAAATAATACACAAACCAATATTCAATATAGTTCATATCAATCGTGGAAACGTGTTTCACAATTTGGTCTAGCAACCAAGATCAAGTGTTCTTGATATTCGTTCGTGGTGTGGATACCGCTAGAGGGTGAAGCTTATCATCTTCAAAGTTCGTGTTCTTACTTTTTTGATCAAAGCTTCAAGTTCTCCACCAAGATCAAAGACAAAACTCAAAGTCATCAAGGGTTAGTTTTTCTAGTATTCATATTGTTGTATTTGATTTAATCACATGAATGGATCTATGAGCTTTGGGTTTCATAAAATTTTGAATGCTATTTTCCGCTGCGCATGTTACTACGAAACCCAACAATAAATGACTATAAAATTGTCATTTATCAACTCCCCCACACTTGAATCTTGCTTGTCCCTAAGCAAGTTATAAACTAAAGATGAAGTAAAGAAGATATTATAAATGACAAATTTAATAACAACGAGGAATGACATCAATGCTCCCTCTGAATAGTGTTATGTAAAGTATTGCCTTCATAAAATGTTTCCTTTCTAAATTTTCCGTCCCAAGAAATTTTCGAAAAAGAACATAGGATGATATTGGAGAGTAGATAGAAAAGTTTTTATGTTAATATAACATGAATAAATTCCATTGAGTAAAAGCATATTTGAGATAACCAAATGAATTTGTGGATCACAAGTAAGGTTTGAAAGATAAATTCACTCTTTAGAGTACTTTGCAAAGAAATTTTTCATGCTTGGAAATACATTTCTTTAACTATGATTTTTATTCTTTAGCAAAGATACTCATATGATGTTATGCACTTTGAATCACAAAAGATGAAAAGGCGGAGGATGATAGTGGAAAAAGGCTTTAGAGATTAAATTGATTAAACGTGGCAATTGAGTTTCTTGATTTAAATTGTCACACTCTATAATGATATGTTCATTTAGATATTCGAGTGGACAATTTACAAGAAGATTATATTCATTTATTAGCCTTGAAAGTGGAAATGGAAAGATGGATTAAAGTGAAAGCTTTTGTGATTCGGGAAGAGCATAACAAGAATGTATACCTTTGGAAAAGAGTAGAAATGAAAGTTTTTGATATGCATATACAAGTATGTTTTAAAAGTTTCACAAGTATAATGTAACCAAACTTAAATGACCACAAATCCATTAATAAAGTAATGCTTTTATTCAATAAGATTTAAAAGTCTATATTAATTTTAGAATTTTCCATTTAATATCCAATATAATCCTAAGTTATTTTTATCAAAGTTTTCAAGAAGTAAAAGTTAGAGAGAAAAAGTTTTACTTAGGCAAATGATAATAAGGATTTATCAATAACAATCTCATCATAAATGAGAGCATTTTTTTATTATTATTATTTTTTGAAAATCGGGAACATTGCCCTTACATTTTTTTTATTATTTTTTTTTGAAAATAAAAAGAAAAAGATAACATAAAAACTACTTAAAACTTTTAAACATAGTAAAAAGAAAATAAAATAAAAACATAAAGTAGATACTAGATACTACCCCCCCCCCCCAAAAAAAAAAACATTGTCCCTAATGTTTTAAAGGAATTTGGACAATAATAAATGGGGGCAGGGGATAATACTCACAAAGATGGTGGTGGTGGTGGTGGAAAGCCGTCCCAATGATTAACTCCATAGTTGTAGATGGAAGTCACTTGCCCTTCCATATTTGCCATTGTTCCTTCCATCCCATCCAATCGGCCTCGAACCTCTGCTTGGAATTGATTGAAATTTTGGGACAGTTGGTTGAAGTCTTGGGTCATTTAAGGGTAAAACTGGTTATGGTGGACGTACATTTCATTGTGTTGTGCAAACATTTGGTTTTTTTGGAGGGCCATTTGGTTGAATTGGGTAAAGAAGTCGGGTGGGAAGTAATTTGGTGGGTTTGGCATTTGGTTCCCTTCTTCTCCCTCCTCTTCTTCATTTCTTACACTGTCTCCTCCAATTTGCCCTAAAGTCTGGGGTATAACCCATGTTGCAACCCTATTTGATATCACAACCCATAAATCATCCCGGGGGTAAGGTAGTGAATTGCACCTTATTAGCCCCTCCTCCTACAAACCAAGTATAGACCCCGGGGTTTACCTCAGATATCATTTGCATCGTTTGGAGGGCTCTAATATCCAAAAGCCTAGATCCTTTTACATCTTCCCATTTGTTTGGACCCGACTCCACAATTCTGATACCCACACTTTTAGCAATTAGGGTAACCAACCCCCGTACATGAATATCCCCCTGATTATTCGTAGCTACCAGGCTAAACATATGCTCAATTAGAAGCCCACCCAAATTAGCCTCATCGTGCCCAACTGTTAAGGCCCAAAGCAAAAACAATTATGTCTTATTAATGGTCCCTTTATCCTCCCGTGCAAAGATAGTGCACGCATAAATCCTATGGATTATGCGGAGGACAGGATGAATGATTGAAGAGGCTTTAGAAGAGCGGGAGGTAAATGCATTTTGACCCGTTATTCGCCTCCAAAAGGTATTTTCAGAAAAGACATTTGGGATGTCGTTATCGTGGTTTCGGTTGGAAGGCCATCCAAGGATTCCATTGAGTTGGGTGAGGGAGATGGTGTAATTGGTGTTAAAAAGGCGGAAGTCAATAAAAATATCCTCAAATTCCTCTACAGTGGTCTCATCTATGGCCGGGGCTTTCCTCTTATCCATTGAGGATAAAACCTCCAAAGTCATTCGCTTGTAAGTTCGGGCTTGTAAAGAAATAAAACCCTCCGCTCCTACGGCTTTGCAAATTATTTATGTTGTCATAGATACCTAGTGCTCTCAAGGTGGGTAGGTCGGGAAATTGGGTTGTTTTTACAAGTTTATGGATTAGGCGATTATATTTAGAACTCGCAAGCCTATTTGCAAAAATTATCTCCATTGTATCTACGGTTGGGATGATGGGATTTGGTTGAGGGGGTGCTGGGTTTGAAGATTCAATTCCCCGGGCTCTCTTAGATGTCTTTCTCTGGGGTCTATCCATTTTAACAGAACAAGTATTCTCAACAAGAAAAGATTAATCAATGCATATTCTAGAGAGATGAGGTTAAGAATTTTGTTACCCGGTTGAAGAAAATGAATTTTAGCGGATTGAATCTTGTTCTTTCACCTCCAGTAGCGTTGAGATGCTCCAATAACCGGTCCTTGCACTTCAATTTGCCCCAATTTTGATTTTCGCGATTTGGGGATGAAACTAGGATTTTGGATTCTTGGAAATCGGCCTGAATTTGGGGAAATTGATGGTGGGTTTGGTGGGGTTTGATGGAAAGTAAGGTGTTTGGAGGTTAGGGAAGGTGATTTGGTCGAGATTTATGGAGGTTTGGCCGGAATCTTGAGGTTGGGGGTGGTAGTCGGCAAGTTTTGTGAGGTTTTAGAGAGAGAGAGAGAGAGCTGAGATGAAGAAGAAGGAATGAGAAATGAGTCAACAAATCCGACTTTTCCAAGTAGTTGTGTTGTTTCTGGAAGTGCTCGGCCGAGTGTTGAATTTAGAGCGGCCGTGTCTTGGTATTTTTGCATTCGGCAATGGCATGCTCGGCCGATATACTTTGGCTACTCGACCGATCCACTCGATCGAGCATGGTAGTTAGAGCGGCCGTGTCTCACTTTTTTGCTAATTGCACGCTCGGTCGATCCATTTTGTCTGCTCGGGCGATGCACTCGGGCGCTCTGTATTACATACCGACCGTGCAGTTACTGTTCTGACCACCATTTTTTTTAACCTACCAAACAAATATTATAAAAAACCAAATAATAATAATAATAAATAAACATACAAAATAAAATAAATAATAAAAACAATGAAATAATCCATCAGTCACCATCCCGATGATGCTTGTTTTACATCATTAGCTTGACGTCTTTTTTTTTCTAATCGGAACGAGAGATTAAATTTCCAAATGAGATTGATGACACCACTCCAATCGGATCTCCAACCATGTAATGTTTAAGTCTTTGACCATTGACTTTAAACTCTCCTTTTTTTCTCGTTCCAAATCACGATAGCTTCGTATGGATAAACCTTTCGAACTTTGTACGGTCCCGACCATCTTGACTTTAACTTTCCCGAGAATAGTTTTAACTGGGAATTATAGAGTAGAACCATGTCCCCTTCTTTGAATTACTTTCTTATGATATGAGCATCGTGCCATTTCTTCGTTTTCTCCTTATAGAGTTTGGCACTCTCGTATGCATTGTATCGGAGTTCTTCAAGCTCTTATAACTGAAGCCTTCTCTTCTCACCAGCGTTTACCAAATCATAATTTAGGACCTTTATTGCCCAATATGCCTGGTGTTCTAATTCCACGGGTAAGTGACACGGCTTCCCATACACCAAACGGAAAGGTGTGGTTCCGATGGGTATTTTGAAAGCGGTGCGATAGGCCCATAAGGCGTCATTCAACTTGATTGACCAATCCTTTCTTGAACTTGCTACCGTCTTCTCTAAGATCCACTTCAATTCCCTGTTTGACACTTCCACTTGCCCTCTTGTTTGAGGATGATATCCGGTGCCCGTTTTGTGATGGACACCATATTTTTTCAATAAAGCCTCAAATTGGCGGTGTGAGAAGTGTGAACCGCTATCACTTATTACTACCTTCGGAACCCTGAACCTTGGGAAGATGATGTTCTTGAAGAGCTTCATAACGACCTTTGAGTCATTTGTTGGAGATTCTACGGCTTCTACCCATTTGGACACATAATCCACTGCTACCAATATATACTTGTTGTTGTAGGATGATGGAAATGGCCCCATGAAATCTATGCCCCATACATCAAAGGTCTCGACCTTTAGAATGTTGTTAAGAGGCATGTCGTTCCTTCTTGAGATATTGCCGGTACTTTGACAACAATCACAAGTAAGAACAAAATTTCGAGAATCTTTGTAAAGTGTGGGCCAATAAAAACCTGATTGAAGAACCTTGGCGGCAGTTTTAGATGTGCTTGCATGCCTGCCATAAGGAGAAGAATGACAATGATGAAGAATATCATTCACCTCCTCATTAGGCACACACCACCTAATGATCCCGTCTGCGCATTGCTTAAAGAGGAGCGGGTCCTCCCAAAAATAATTTTTGATTTCCGAAAAGAATTTCTTCCTTTGTTGATAACTCATTTCCGGAGGAAGAAATTTACAAGCAAAATAATTAACAATGTCCATAAACCAAGGGGCTTCGACATTGTTTATGGCTAATAGATGTTCATCCGGGAATGAATCGTCAATTGGAAGTTCTTCTTCATCGGATTCTTCCATATTTTTGGGAAGACGGGACAAATGGTCCGCTACTAAATTCTCCATCCCCTTCTTGTCACGGATATCCAAATCTAATTCTTGGAGAAGAAGGATCCATCTTATGATTCTTGGTTTGGCATCCTTCTTTTCCAATAAATATCTTAGAGCCGTATGATCCGTGTATACTATTACCTTCGAACCCACCAAATATGACCGGAACTTGTCGATTGCAAATACCACGTCCAATAATTCCTTTTCTGTGGTGGCATAGTTGACTTGTGCCTCATCAAGTGTTCGACTTGTATAGTAAATGGCATGCACCTTCTTGTCTTTTCGTTGCCCCAAAACTGCACCCACCGCATAGTCACTTGCATCACACATAATCTCAAAAGGGAGATCCCAATCAGGTGAATGCACTATAGGAGCGGACACCAAAGCTTCCTTTAACCTATTGTAAGCTTCAAGACAAAGACTATCGAACACAAACGGAGCATCTTTCAAAAGTAGATTGGTTAGTGGTTTAGAAATTTTTGAAAAATCTTTTATAAATCGCCGGTAAAACCCGGCATGTCCCAAAAAACTTCTCACACCCTTAACATTGGTGGGTGGAGGTAATTTTTCTATAACTTCAACCTTTGCCTTATCTACTTCAATTCCTTTCTCGGACACCATGTGTCCAAGAACAATACCTTCATTGACCATGAAATGGCATTTTTCCCAATTTAAAACTAGGTTTACCTCTTCACATCTTTGTAAAACTTTAGACAAATTTTCCAAACATTCATCAAAAGTGGAACCATAAACTGAAAAGTCATCCATAAATACTTCTATTATATTTTCTATAAAATCTGAAAATATTGCCATCATACAACGTTGAAAGGTGGCGGGAGCATTACAAAGTCCAAATGGCATTCTCCTATAAGCGAAAGTACCATAAGGACAAGTAAAAGTTTTTTTTTCTTGATCACTCGTATGTATGGGAATTTGAAAAAATCCGGAGTAACCATCTAAGTAACAAAAATGTGAATGCTTCGCCAACCTTTCAAGCATTTGGTCAATGAAAGGAAGGGGTAAATGATCTTTTCAGGTGGCTTTATTTAATTTTCTATAGTAAATGCACATTCTCCACCCCGTGACGGTTCTAGTAGGGATTAATTCATCCTTATCATTTTTTATTACCGTCATTCCTCCCTTTTTAGGGACAACTTGCACGGGACTTACCCACTTACTATCCGAGATTGGATAGATAATGCCCGCGTCAAGTAACTTAAGGACTTCCTTTTTTTACTACCTCTTTCATATTAGGATTTAATCTTCTTTGATGCTCTATAGAGGGTTTATGATCCTCCTCTAAGTCAATCCTATGCATGCAAATTTTAGGGTGAATTCCTTTTAAATCCTCAATAGAATATCCAATGGCTTTTTGATGCAATCTAAGTTCTCTTAATAACTTTTCAGTCTCAAGAGGACTTAGACTTGCATTAATAATCATCGGATAAGTAGAATTAGGTCCGAGAAACTCATACCTTAAATTTTGAGGGAGAGGCTTCAATTCAACTTGAGGTGCCTTACTTACCTCAAAAACTTTCTCGTTAGACGGCTCCGCTTTAGCCTCCAACTTATCAAATTTAGTGTTTCCATTAAACTTTCCTGCATGGTTAGCATCTAAACATTTTGAATAGTTTTCTATTTCATCATCATCATCGTCATGCAATAAACGCTTCCAATCTATAAGACTTTTTTCTAGCGGGTCTTTAGATTGGGGTGACTCTAGTTCTTTGCTTATAGATTCTAGCATATTCATATCAGAGCAAGGGTTCTCAAGATTAGGATCTTTCATTAATTTTGTCAAATTAAATTTCACCTTCTCATTCCCTATATTTAATGAAAGGTTACCATTTTTAACATCAATAATTACTCCGGCGGTGGCGAGAAATGGTCTACCTAAGTTAACGGGAATGTGATGGTCCTCTTCCATCTCAAGAACAACAAAGTCGACTGGGATGATACATTTCCCAACTCGACAAGGAATATCTTCCATAACACCCACCGGGTATTTAATGGAACGGTCCGCTAGTTGGAGAGAAATGGTGGTGGGTTTGAGTTCCCCCACACTAATTTTCTGACTAACCGATAGCGGAATGAGGCTTACGCTTGCCCCAAGATCTAGCAATGCATTATCAACATCAAATTTACCTATATTGCAAGGGATAGAGAAAGTGCCGGGATCTTTCAATTTTGGAGGTAATTTTCTTTGTAAAACGGCACTTACCTCTTCCGTCAATGCAATAGTCTCATACTCCTCTAGTTTTCTTTTTTAAGAAAGAATGTCCTTTAAAAATTTAGTATAAGATGGCATTTGTTGCAAAGCATCGGTAAAAGGTATGTTGATGTAAATTGATTTCAAAACTTCCAAAAATTTTGCAAATTGTTTATCAAGTTTCGTCTTTACCAACCGTTGGGGGTAAGGTATTGATGGATCAAAATTATTAGAAATCTTAGGGGATTCCGTCCCCTTTTCAACTTCTTTATTAGTCTCAACCAACGGTGGGGTTGGACTAACGTTCTCCTCACTAGGATCGATGATTTATTTAGGAGAGGGATCTACCAACTCTTTTCCATTCCTAAGAACTACCGCCTTAGCATGTTCATCGGGCTTTTGCGTTTGACCGGGAGAGCTCCCTTGTGGTCTATGCGAGGTCCCGGTTTGTTGGTTCTCTAGCATCTTATTATAGGCGGCTAGACTATCAAACCTATTATTAAATGCATTAATACTTTCCATAAACTTATTGTTGATCTTATCTTGAGAATTTTTATTTTCGACCATGAAGTCCATAAGAAGATCTAACTTAGATTTGGGGGGGAGGGAAAGCATTATTTTTATTGAAATTCTTTTGTGTAAATCCCGGTGATTGTGAAGAAGGTTGTGGGTTTAAAACGTTGTTACTTTTATGGGAAAAATTGGGGTGATGTTTAAAATCCGGGTTGTATGTGTTTGAATACATACCCCCTCTTTGTCCATTAAAAGCAACAAAATTGGCTTGCTCATTAGAAGTAGTGTCAAGCAAATCACAACTTTCAGAATTATGTGAGTTTGACCCACATAATTCACAAATGGTATTCATATTAGCCACAGGATTTACATTAAGATTTTCAAGTCTGTTTAAAATCAAGTCAACTTTAGAAGAAAGGAGAGTAACATTAGAAGAGAGGAGAGTAACATTAGAAGAGAGGAGAGTAACATTATCTACGTTGTACTTACCTGGAGTTCCTTGTTGTTGCTCCCTTTCATTTGACCGTTGGTAGTGGTTCAAGGCAATGTTCTCTATCAAGTCGAATGCCTCATCCACCCCCTTGTTCATAAGTGCTCCTCCTGCAGTGGAATCAATAGTCTCCCTCATCTTGAATGTGAGACCGTTGTAAAAAGTATGCACGATCAACCATCTTTCAAGCCCGTGGTATGGGCACATCCTTAAGATTTCCTTGTACTGCTCCCATGCATCGTAGAGCGACTCATCTCCTCTTTGACTAAAATTTGTGATCTTAGTCCGAATTTGAGCGGTCTTGCTTGGAGGGAAGAAACTGTTGATAGTGGTGCCCTAGGCACGTTTAATAAACGTTGTAATTGTTATCATTTATTTCATATCAATAAAGAGATGTTTTGATTATTATTGTTGTTCATGCTTACTTATAATAATCCCCGTCCCTAGTACTTATTAAGCACTAGTATAAAGGCTAAATGATCATGAGATGATCATGTTAGATTTATGGGTACTTGTTTGGAACAAGGTACTGGACATGACCCGCTGTATGAGATTTATGTCATGGTCTATGTCGAACATATATCTCATATTAGTTATGTCATTTGAATCCTTAGACATGAAGTTATTATAGTCTTCCACTTGATGAACATTGTGTTTGACATATTCAAACGCTACCTTAACACGGTAGTTATAAAGGGTATGATTGGCATAATCGGATTCCCGTTGGGAAGAATAATAAGCTAAATGGATTTGTCCCTCCACGGAGAGATGTCAAGCTTGGGCCTCTCGTAGGAATGATGTTGATGAAATGTTCGGCCGGACTCAAATGAATTGATTGGATCAATGTCATTTGGATTATCAACATATTCAGAATCGAGAAAGTATTGAACAAAAACAAGTTGACTGTTTGACCATGACTTGTGTTCAATGACATCGTGGACAAAGGGATTGTGACATATTCTAAAGGAATGCGAACTTGTATCTAGTTATACTATTTGAGAGGTATGACGGTTTGCTAGAACCTAATCATATCTTATGGGATCATGTTTGAGCCCATTGCCAACTTAGTATAATCCTAGAGGGTCACACACAATAGAACGAATCTTTAATAAGAGGACTATATTGGAATTTAGAGTCAAAGGACCTTGGAGGAATTTTGGAAACATTCTGGGCTGTTTGGTCTACCGAGCGGGCGCTTGGTTCAGACCAGGCGGGCGCCTGAAGTAATTCCAGAAAGACAGGGACCTTCTGGTCATTCAGGCGGGCGCCTGGCCCTTTACAGGCGGGCGCCTGGTGCTGCCGACAGGAAAATTCCTAATTCGATTTGGGAAGGTTTTTGGCACAAGATTCCTATTTGGAATAGGTCTTAATTGTGTATAAAAACCCCAATTCGGCCAGACCATATAGACAAGTGATTTTGTGAGTCTCAAAGAGTTTGAGAGAGATATTATTTTGTTCTAAGATATCCTTGATTGAGGAACAAAATAATTCACAAATAAATTCAATATAGTTCTTTTATTATATTGTGAAAGTGTGTTTCATAATATTGGTCTAGCAACCAAGATCAAAGATCCTTTGATATTCGTTCGAAGTGTGGATACCGCTAGAGGGTGAAAATCATCATCTTCAAAGTTCGTGTTCAAGCTTTGTGATCGTGATCAAGTCTTCAAGTTTCTCCACCAAAGACCAAGAGAAAATTCATAGTCATCAAGGGTTAGTTATTCCTCTATTCATCTTGTTGTATTTGATTTAATCATATGAACGGATCCATGGCTTTGGGTTTCTTAAAATTTTAATTGCTAAATTCCGCTGCGCATGTTACTAGGAAACCCAACAGTGGTATCAGAGCCCCGTTCATGTTGATTAATTCAATACTTGGATCATGTTGTGTATATAAATTGTTTATGTGCCAAGCATGATATGAATATTGGATTATATGATGTTTATGTGTTTTGTGATTTTATGTGGTTTATTGTTTTTCGAACCTTAATCGCACGATTCAATCGCAATAAAAAATTATGGTGGATTCTGAATTATTTCGATTATTGATTTTTGATTGGATCAAAGTTTTAATAATCGGGGAAAAATAATTTTGAGACAAAATTTTCGAACTTGAAAATTCCATACCATTCTGATCATTCAGGCGCCCGCCCGCGCTGGACCAAGCGCGCGCTCGCTTCAGGCGCCCGCCTGTGCTGGACCAGGCGCGCGCTTGCTAGGCCAGAATGTTCTGATTCTGTTCAAAATCTGATTCTGGAATTTTTCGATAAATCCGACAAAACCAGTAACAAGACCACTTCAGACTTGCTGATCTGGAATGGGTTTTGGGTAGTTGGTTTGTGTGTGGATTTTGGGGTTTGATTTTCCTATTTGTTTTAGTCTTGTGATTCCTAGATTGGTTCAAGTTTTGGATGGCTAATCTGCGTTCATCGAGATTGTGTTTCCCAAAATTGATCGCAATCAAAGTTTCAAAGATAAAACGAAGTTAGAATTATGAAGAGTTCATAATTGCTAAAATTGAGAAACAAAGTTCTTGATTCAATGATTGGAGATCCATGTGGAATTGTGAATGCAATTGGCCTACGTTCATCGAGACCATCTATTGCTTAGTTTCGGCCACATGGACTACTTTCTTGGTTTCTTGAATTAGTGCGGGATTGTGGTTGCCTAATGGCTTAGTTCGACCGCACTTCTTGTTGTCTTGATTTGGAGATAATAACCAAAGTTGAAATAGTCTCATCCTCATAATTATAGAGAAACTAATGACACATAAATATTATGCTTAAATTAATGGGATTAATTTAGTGGCTAAACTTGATGTGTAACATGTTTATATTATGTGCTCATAAATGTGTTATATGCTATATGTGATGAACCTTCAAAGAAAGTTTTAAGTCTTTTATTGCCATGCCATGATTAAAACACTTGTTAGTACATGAGTGATTTTAATGTAGATTCGCCCTAGCGAGGTGCATTAAATTTATTTATGTTTGAGCAAGATAGATAATGTGGGCACGCCCTAGCGGGACACATTAACTATGCGTTTAAAATGGTTAGACTTAATTGGGCGTCAAAACAGTTTTGGGCCTAGGCAAAGATGAGGTTTAACATGCTTTTGAAATTGGATTTCTAAAAGAATCTCATAAAAGGAATTAAGAGTCATATGAGATATGATTGACAAGAGTTGTCTACCTAATTAATTTGATTTTGTGTAATCCGCCTTAGCGGACTTGAAATTAAATTAAAGTTGGATCTTAACCCAATTAAATTATATTATACATTGGATGTATAAGAAGGTTATATAATTTAGTGGGAGTATTTTGTTTAAAAATACATTATTTATCTCTTTAATGAAAATCGGTACTTATTAAATTTTGGAAATTTTGCATATTTGTAGATAATGACTAATAACACTCAATCAATGTCGTTGCGATCGATCCTTGAGAAGGATAAGCTCGAAGAGAATGGTACAAACTTTATGGATTGGATCCGAAGCATAAGAATTGTTCTTAGGCAAGAAGATAAGTTGTACATTCTCGATGGGCCTCTCCCTGCTGAACCACCGCCTACTGCCCCTAGGGTAGAAAGAGACAATTACAAGAAACATCGTAATGATTCTAGAGATGTAAGTTGTCTCATGCTTGCTGCTATGTGTTCAAAACTCCAACAAAGTTTGGAACATTTGGAAGCCTATGAGATAGGCGTGGAGTTGAGAACCATGTTTCAAGAGCAAGCTAGGCAAGAGAGGTACAAGACCATTGTTGCATTCACTACTAGTAAAATGAATGAAGGGCAACAAGTGAGTCCTCACTTTCTTAAAATGAAAGGTTATGTAGAGCACCTTGAGAAACTTGGCTATCCAATCCCATTGGAGCTAGCCACGGATCTCATTCTTAATTCATTGCCTAAAAGTTATAATCAGTTTGTGAGGAATTATAACATGCATGGAATGGATAAGAATCTCTCTGAGTTGCATGGGATGCTCAAAACTGCAGAGATGAAAATTGTGGAGAAAGGTTCTCCCGTGCTCTTGGTTCATGATGGGAAGAAGGCTAGTGCCAAAGGAAAGGGTAAGGCAAAAGTTGTCAAACCTAAGATAAGCAAGGCAAAGGTTGCCAAGGCTTCTGAGGCAAAACCTGATTCACAAAAGGATGCAATCTGTTTCCATTGTCAAGAAATTGGTCATTGGAAACGTAATTGCAAGGCTTTCTTGGAAGAGCAAAAGAAGAAGAAGAGCAGCAAGGCTGCGTCGACTTCAGGTATCTATATGATAGATATTCTCCTTTCTACCACTGATTCTTGGGTATTGGATACCGGATGTGGTTCTCACATTTGTCTAAATGTGCAGGGACTAAAGAATAGGAGACTGCTTAAAGAAGGTGAAGTAGATCTACGCGTGGGAAATGGAGCAAGAGTTGCTGCATTAGCCGTAGGGACTTATGAAGTCACTTTACCTTCCGGATTAATTCTTGTTTTGAACAATTGTTATTATGTTCCGGATTTAAGCAGAAATATTATTTCAATTTCTTGTTTGGATAATGAAGGTTTTAAGTTTCTTATTGAGAATAAGAAATTTTCTATTTATTTAAATGATGTGCTTTATGGTATTGCTAATTCATTTAATGGCCTTTATGTCTTGGATGTCAAGAATGAAAATAATGTCTATCATGTAAATAAGAAATCTAAACCTAATGATGTAAATCATACTTATATGTGGCATTGCCGTCTTGGTCATATTAATGAGAAGCGTATCTCAAAACTCCATGGGGACGGACTTTTGGGTTCATGTGACTTAGAGTCATATGATACTTGTGAGTCGTGTCTTCTTGGAAAAATGACTAAGACACCTTTTACCAAGTTGGGTGAAAGGGCAAGCGACTTATTGGGGTTGATACATTCCGATGTATGCGGACCATTAAGTAGCAATGCTAGGGGAGGATTTCAATACTTCATAACCTTCACTGATGATTATAGTAGATTTGGGTATGTTTACCTAATGAAACATAAAAGTGAAGCATTTGAGATATTTAGAATATTTCAAAATGAAGTAGAAAAACAACTTGGCAAAAGCATTAAGGCACTTCGATCAGATCGAGGTGGAGAATACTTAAGTCAAGAATTTGATGATCATCTAAAGAATTGTGGAATAGTTTCACAATTGACTCCACCTGGAACACCACAATGGAATGGTGTGTCCGAGAGGAGGAATCGGACTTTGTTAGACATGGTTCGATCAATGATGAGTCAAGTTGATCTTCCAATATCCTTTTGGGGTTACGCCCTAGAAACCGCTGCTTTCACACTAAATCAAGTTCCAACTAAATCGGTTCCAAAGACTCCATATGAGATGTGGAGTGGAAAGAAACCTAGTTTATCTTTCATGAGGATTTGGGGTTGCGAAGTTTATGTCAAGAGACTCATCTCTGACAAACTAGCACACAAATCTGATAAATGTATTTTCGTGGGATATCCTAAGGAAACTAAAGGATATTACTTTTACAACCGAGAGGACAACAAAGTGTTTGTTGCCCGAACTGGTGTCTTTCTAGAGAAAGAGTTTCTCTCCAAAGAAATAAGTGGGAGTAAAATAAATCTTGAAGAAATTCGAGACCCAGAAAATAACATTGAACCAATAGTGGAACAAGAACAAGAACCACAAGGAGTTGTGGAACCTGTTCAAAATACACAAGCATCTCGCAGATCTAGTAGGTCACGATCCGAGCCCGAGAGATATGGATTTCTCGTAACGGATAGTAATGAGGTAGAAATCATTGAGAATGATGAACCGTCAACCTACCAAGAGGCGATGTCTTCTCCTGATTCGGACAACTGGCTTGGAGCCATGGAATCCGAATTGCAATCCATGCAAGACAATCAAGTTTGGAATTTGATTGATGCACCCGAAGGTGTAAAAACCATAGGATGCAAATGGGTCTTCAAGAAGAAGACTGACATGGATGGGAAGGTGCATACTTACAAAGCTAGGCTTGTAGCGAAGGGGTATAGGCAAGTTCATGGTATTGACTATGATGAGACCTTTTCACCCGTAGCAATGATCAAGTCTATAAGAATTTTGCTTGCCATTGCCGCATATCATGACTATGAAATATGGCAGATGGACGTCAAAACCGCTTTCCTGAATGGAAAACTCCAAGAGGATGTGTATATGACACAACCAGAAGGTTTTGAACAAGATTCTAAGGTATGCAAATTGCAAAGATCCATCTATGGATTGAAGCAAGCTTCAAGGAGTTGGAATCTCCGTTTTGATGAATCGGTCAAAGAGTTTGGTTTCATCAAGAACGAAGATGAGCCTTGTGTATACAAGAAGATTAGTGGGAGCATAGTGCTATTCCTTATCTTATATGTGGATGACATATTGCTCATTGGAAACGACATTCCTACACTTCAGTCTGTGAAGACTTGGTTAGGAAAGTGCTTCGCAATGAAAGATATGGGTGAAGCCGCATATATTCTTGGCATTAAGATCTATAGAGATAGATCAAGGAGGCTACTTGGTTTAAGCCAAAGTACATACATTGACAAGGTCATTAGAAGATTCCGTATGGAAAATTCTAAGAGAGGAACCTTGCCAGTGTTACATGGAGTTTCTCTAAGCAAGACTCAATGTCCTAAGACAAATGATGAGCGTGAGAAAATGAATGATGTTCCATATGCTTCGGCAATTGGGTCCATCATGTATGCCATGATTTGTACTAGGCCGGATGTATCTTATGCTTTGAGCATGACAAGTAGATACCAATCCGACCCTGGAGAAAATCACTGGATAGCTGTAAAAGCGATTCTAAAGTACTTGAGAAGAACTAAAGACTCGTTTTTGGTCTATGGAGGAATGGAAGATGATCTCGTTGTAAATGCCTACACGGATGCAAGCTTCCAAACTGACAAAGATGATAGCCGATCGCAATCGGGTTTTGTGTTTATGTTAAATGGTGGAGCTGTAAGCTGGAAGAGTTCCAAGCAAAGTACAACCGCTGATTCTACAACAGAAGCTGAGTATATTGCTGCATCGGATGCTGCAAAGGAAGCTGTTTGGATTAAAAAGTTCATAACTGAACTTGAAGTGGTTCCTAGTATTGCTAATCCAATAGACCTTTATTGCGACAATAATGGTGCTATTGCTCAAGCAAAGGAACCAAGAGCACATCAGAAATCCAAACACATACTTAGGCGTTTTCATATCATTCGAGAGATCGTTGATAGGGGAGACGTAAATATATGCAGAGTACCTACTGATGACAATGTTGCGGACCCGCTAACAAAGGGACTTCCACAAGCTAAACATGATGGTCATGTTAGGTCCATGGGTATTAGATACATGGGAGATTGGGCCTAGGGCAAGTGGGAGATTGTTGGTAGTGGTGCCCTAGGCACGTTTAATAAACGTTGTAATTGTTATCATTTATTTCATATCAATAAAGAGATGTTTTGATTATTATTGTTGTTCATGCTTACTTATAATAATCCCCGTCCCTAGTACTTATTAAGCACTAGTATAAAGGCTAAATGATCATGAGATGATCATGTTAGATTTATGGGTACTTGTTTGGAACAAGGTACTGGACATGACCCGCTGTATGAGATTTATGTCATGGTCTATGTCGAACATATATCTCATATTAGTTATGTCATTTGAATCCTTAGACATGAAGTTATTATAGTCTTCCACTTGATGAACATTGTGTTTGACATATTCAAACGCTACCTTAACACGGTAGTTATAAAGGGTATGATTGGCATAATCGGATTCCCGTTAGGAAGAATAATAAGCTAAATGGATTTGTCCCTCCACGGAGAGATGTCAAGCTTGGGCCTCTCGTAGGAATGATGTTGATGAAATGTTCGGCCGGACTCAAATGAATTGATTGGATCAATGTCATTTGGATTATCAACATATTCGGAATCGAGAAAGTATTGAACAAAAACAAGTTGACTGTTTGACCATGACTTGTGTTCAATGACATCGTGGACAAAGGGATTGTGACATATTCTAAAGGAATGCGAACTTGTATCTAGTTATACTATTTGGGTAGGTATGACGGTTTGCTAGAACCTAATCATATCTTATGGGATCATGTTTGAGCCCATTGCTAACTTAGTATAATCCTAGAGGGTCACACACAATAGAACGAATCTTTAATAAGAGGACTATATTGGAATTTAGAGTCAAAGGACCTTGGAGGAATTTTGGAAACATTCTGGGCTGTTTGGTCTACCGAGCGGGCGCTTGGTTCAGACCAGGCGGGCGCCTGAAGTAATTCCAGAAAGACAGGGACCTTCTGGTCATTCAGGCGGGCGCCTGGCCCTTTACAGGCGGGCGCCTGGTGCTGCCGACAGGAAAATTCCTAATTCGATTTGGGAAGGTTTTTGGCACAAGATTCCTATTTGGAATAGGTCTTAATTGTGTATAAAAACCCCAATTCGGCCAGACCATATACACAAGTGATTTTGTGAGTCTCAAAGAGTTTGAGAGAGATATTATTTTGTTCTAAGATATCCTTGATTGAGGAACAAAATAATTCACAAATAAATTCAATATAGTTCTTTTATTATATTGTGAAAGTGTGTTTCATAATATTGGTCTAGCAACCAAGATCAAAGATCCTTTGATATTCGTTCGAAGTGTGGATACCGCTAGAGGGTGAAAATCATCATCTTCAAAGTTCGTGTTCAAGCTTTGTGATCGTGATCAAGTCTTCAAGTTTCTCCACCAAAGACCAAGAGAAAATTCATAGTCATCAAGGGTTAGTTATTCCTCTATTCATCTTGTTGTATTTGATTTAATCATATGAACGGATCCATGGCTTTGGGTTTCTTAAAATTTTAATTGCTAAATTCCGCTGCGCATGTTACTAGGAAACCCAACAGAAACGCCCAAGGAACGCCTCTTGAACTTGGTCCCATGTTGTTAAGGAGTTATGGGGGACCGAGTTCAACCACTGTTTCGCCTTATCCTTTAATGAAAAAGGGAAAAGATGCATCTGTATCGCTTCCGGGGTGATACCAATTATGCGGGTGGTATCACAATACTCCAAAAAGGTTTAGATGTGGAGATGGGGATCTTCGAGTACCGAGCCGCCAAATTGGTTGTTCATGACCATGTGTAATAGTTTTGGTTTGATCTCGAAGTTGACTGCATCGGCATTAGGTACAACAATTGGTGACCTAGTCCCCGGGGTACTCGGATTAACAAAGTCCCTTAAGGTTCTAGTAGAAGGTGTAGCGGGTTCTCCTTCTCCGTTCTGTGCCATCTCTTTTACTAAAGAATGTTAGAAGAATAGAGACTTCGAAAGAGATGTTAGAAAAAATATAAAAACAAGAAATAAATATAAAGTAAATAATTAAAAAGTAAACCGTTGTCCCCGGCAACGGCGCTAAAAACTTGTTAGGCCAAAACGAGGCTTAGTTATAAATACCGCAAGTGCACGGAGTTGTTATAGTAAAAAATACAGCAAATGCGGGTCGATCCTACAGAGACAATGTTTACTTTGGAAAATAATTTCATTAATAAAAATATAGAAAAAATGATTGATTGGGGGTAAAATGGTTTGTCACTTGATTAGAAATAAATTGCAAATACTATAACTTTAGATTGAAAACTCTTGTATTTAAGGAATTCTCGGGATTGGGACTCAAACAACATATATTCATCGATTAATCATGCTCTTTTTAGATTAAAGTTTCATTTAAAATAAGGTTGGTACATTAGGCCTATGCTACTTCTCACGATCAAGCAAGTAGCATTTGTATTCTCGTACTAATTATGCCATATCTCTCGATGGCACATAATTAGCAAGAACCCATTAATGTTTATGAAAATTCCATGTACTTTCCACTCAAGGACCATCCCTAGGCCATTAATCTACTCTCGTGATTAATAGAAACCCAGTTTACTTCATATGGATCCGCTAGTCAAGATTCTCCGCTAGGTACTTCTCTTGACTAACTAGAGTTCATATGAATCATGGACGTCATCATAGTCGTAGGCGTTTTAGTTACGATATGAATAAATTGTTTTAAGATGAAGAATAGAAAAGAAGAGCATGAATTAAAGTGATGAACAAACGTTAATGAGTTTCCAACCCAAGAGCAAGGAGGATTACTCACAAGCCATTTGTTTTAAAATGATAATAAAAGATGAATAAGACATACAAGATAATAAAGGGATAAGAAATACTTATTCATATTGGGAATTGAGACAAATGACTGAAAATAAACTTGGTGTATTATTGCTCCAATCTCAGAATATTTCTCTCAAGAACACTCAAATGATTCTCACAAAATCTGAGTATAAATGATGTTTGAACTAAGAATTTTGCTATAGTAACTTTACAAATAATTTCTACATCTCTAAACTACTGATTACAAATTCTATTTATAGGTCTTGGACCAAGGGTTGCATCATTTCCCGGATGGCTTCCTCAAAAGGCACCTTTTTCAAAATGAAGGATTGTGACTGCAACAGGGGGTGCTCGGCAGTGCATATCAAAGCACTCGGCCGTGCAACTCGGGCAAGTCAAGGAACAAGAGCGGCCGAGCATGAGTATCAGAATGTTTGTCTTTTCGATCCATAATGCAAGGCCGTGCAAGTCATAAGACCCGGCCGTGCAAACACTGTTCATCAACATTTCTTCAATTTTATTATCCAAGTGCTCCTATTTCCATCCCTTGCTCCATAGAGCTCCAAAAATCATGTTTAAAGCCATAAAAGTGTACCTATTTCCTGTCTAAAACAATAAACACTACCAAGTGCATTATATTAAGTGTAATTAAGTAAATCAAACTAAAATAGGACTGAAAATAGCTAAAACTAATATAAAATGACTAGAATAAATACTATAAATGACTATAAAATTGTCATTTATCAGTCTACAGATCCCCTCGGCGACCTGGATTGCAAAGCAAAACGCGTCGACGAAAGAAAGACAACCGCCGAGGACATCGACAAAAGAAAATAAAGACTCGATAAAAATGGGAGATTGAAATGACAAGGGATAGAGGTGCGCCCACTGTGTAGGCGACTTGGATGGTTGTTAATGGAGGGGACGGTGATCTCCGCGATTCACCATGGATGAAGTGTTTGATAAAATGTCGGTGACATGAGACGGCTCACCGTGCCAAAGTTTAGAGTCCGATTAGCGGACTTTTGCAATCTTTTATGCCTCACCTGGAAGCTGACTCTTCGGGCATAGTTCTTTGATGTCTCACTGGAGACGAACCCCCTGTATGTAGTGTAGTCTGACTCTTCGGGCGTAGTCCTTTGATGTCTCACCTGGAGACGAACCCTTGTAGTCTAACTCTTCGGGTGTAGTCCTTTGATGTCTTCACCTGGAAACGGACCCTCTTTATGTAATGTAGTCTTTTATGCCTCAAATGGGGCTGACTCTTCGAGCGTAGTCCTTTGATGTCTTCACCTGGAGATGGACCCCCTGTATGTAGTCTTTTATGCCTCACATGAGGCTGACTCTTCGGGCGTAGTCCTTTGATGTCTTCACCTGGAGACGGACCCCCTGTAGTCTGACTCTTCGGGCATAGTCCTTTGATGTATTCACCTAGAGATTAACCCCCTGTATGTAATTGCGATTGTGTTTGTTGCGGTGGTATCGGATGCCAAGAGACTCACTCCTTTACCTGTTATGTGTGTATGCTTTGCAGATATATGTGTTCGTGTGTGAAGAGAAATTGTGCTTGTGGTGTGATGTGATTTGAAAAACAGATATTTGCATGAGAGAGAGATTTTGCAAGGATGGAGAAATTTCTTTTGTGTGCGATGTGATTTGAAAGGAGCTTTGATGGATGATGTTCATACCTTCACTTACCATGGCCGCTTGATTCAGGATAGATTTCTGATGTTGTGGAGGATGCTTTGATGGAGAATGTTGGTGAGATGGCATTTCTGGATGATGGGTCGGTCGTGCCAAAAAGCTGCCTACGTATTGGGATGGCAATTTCACCGAACCTGACCCATTTCCAAAACGTTTCGGCCCGAGCGGGGTGGGTTTGGTAACCAAATTCTAAAATCCGATGGGTTCGGGTCTGGGTTTGGTAACACCAACTGACCCGCCCGAACCCGAACCCGACCGGCCCGACGCACATGCTTAGTTCATGTAGGGTTTTCCTATTCTACCCTTATACCACTTGATTATTTCATTGTGCTATTTGTGTTGATTTTGGTCATAGTGCTGGTCATTTTCTTTTAAGATTCACACCCAATGCCAAGGGACGTAAAAATCCTAAGGTCAAACAGGTGTGGGTCTCAAAAAGCTGCTAACCCTAGGACCCAAGGAATAAGGGGGACCAAAACCTTTCATGTTTATTTTTCAGAGTCATATTTTATGGCTGGAACCGCTAAGAAGAAGAAGGATCTCTAGTATTTGGATAGTGGATGCTCACGACACATGACTGGAGATTCCGAACTACTCTGCAGTTTCATTCAAATGAAAGGTCCCCCAGTAGTGTTTGGTAACAACAAGAAAGGAGAAACAGTAGGATATGGAGCAATCAAACGAGGAAAAGTGACCATTAAAAATGTGTCATTAGTAGAAGGACTCAAGGACAACCTTCTCTCCATATCTCAGTTTTGTGACAAAGGAATGAACTGCAACTTTACTTCAACTAATTGTTTCATCAAAGATGCAACTTCCGGAGTTACTCTTCTGACTGGCAACAGAACAGGTGATGTATATATGATAGATTTAGGTAATGTTGTTTCTATTGCTGACCTCTGTTTTGTAGCCAAAAATGTTAGTGAAAGCAGCTGGTTATGGCATAAGCGGCTCAGCCACTTGAACTTCAAGTATCTAGCAAAACTGCACAGGGATGGTCTAGTAAAAGGACTACCCAAAGTGGCTGACCATCATAATGAAAAGTGTAAAGCATGCCAGCTTGGAAAGCAGCCCAAACAGTCATTTCCTAGTAAAACCGCGCCATCAACAAACCGTTGTTTGCAACTGCTGCACATGGATTTATTTGGACCTGTCCCAACCGCCAGTATAGGAGGAAACCGCTATACCTTGGTGGTTGTTGATGACTTTTCAAGATATACATGGGTGGAAATGATGGCCTCAAAAGATGATACTTATGGCATCGTAACTGTTCTATTTAGACAGCTCCAAACTCAGAAATTGGATGACATTGTTGCTGTGCGTTCAGATAATGGAACCGAATTTACAAACAATGGTATTGCCCAATATTGTGATGATCATGGAATTGATCATAACTTCTCTGCCGCTGGGGTTCCACAACAGAATAGAGTTGTAGAAAGAAAGAACAGGACTTTGATTGAAGCCGGGAAGACCATAATTGCAGAAGCAAAGCTTCCCAAATATTTCTGGGCCGAAGCTGTTAATACCGCATGTTTCACTCAGAACCGCTCCCTAATCATCAAAGTTCACAACAAGACTCCTTATGAATTGTGGAGAGGCAGATCACCCAACATTGCCTTCTTTAAAATATTTGGATGCAAATGCTACATCTTATACAATGGCAGAGAGCATCGAGGTAAATTTGATGCTAAGGCCGATGAAGGTATTTTTGTTGGTTATTCAAAACACTCTAAAGCTTTTCGTTGTTTCAATAAAACTTCATTAAAAATTGTAGAGTCAGTCCATGTTACATTTGATGAACATGATCTTCTTGAGCCACATATGGCTCCAAATGTTGCTGATGATTTTAGTGGTTTTGAGACAGGTACATCTTACCCTAATCATGCAACCGCAAATGAACAACCTACTCAAACCACTCCATCAGGTTCTCCAGCCGCTACAAATCAAACCAAAGGTGTTGCTGTAGAACCGCACTCTTCTGATCCCATTCAAACCGTTAATCCAGTTCCAAACATCACCTTCAATGAAGATTTCAATGAATATCAAGAAGAGCCTCCTCTAGAAAATCTTCAAGAAATAGTGGTTCATGAAGACCTCCCTCCAGAAATCAATGAGGATAGAGACCATCCAACAACCAATGTTATAGGTCCTATCAGTTCTGGTGTTCAAACAAGAGGAAGCTTAACTCATAGAGATAACCACAGTTTGTTCTCAACCGCATTGTTATCTCAGATGGAACCGAAGAAGGTAGATGAAGCTCTAAGTGATCCAAGTTGGGTAGATGCAATGCAAGAAGAGCTCAATCAGTTTGAAAGATACAGAGTTTGGACTCTAGTTCCAAAGCCCAGAGATCACACTGTAATTGGAACAAAATGGGTATACAGAAATAAGATGGATGAAAATGGTACTATAACAAGAAACAAAGCAAGGTTGGTTGCTTAAGGTTATAGGCAAGAAGAAGGAATTGATTATGATGAAACCTTTGCCCCTGTAGCCAGACTTGAAGCCATTAGATTATTCCTGGCCTATGCCTCCTTCAAGAAATTCAAGTTATATCAAATAGATGTGAAGAGTGCATTTCTGAATGGTGAACTACAAGAAGAAGTTTATGTAGCTCAACCGCCAGGATTTGAAGACAACAAATATCCTAATCATGTCTTCAAGATCAAGAAGGCCTTGTATGGACTCAAACAAGCTCCAAGAGCATGGTATGACACTCTATCTAAATTTCTTATTGAACAAGGCTTCTCTAGAGGTAAAATTGATACAACCTTATTTATTGCTAAATACAAAGGTCATTCATTATTAGTTCAAATATATGTTGATGATATTATTTTCGGTTCTACTAATGAAACTATGTGTGTTAAGTTTGAGAAGCTTATGAAAGGTAAATTTGAGATGAGTATAAATCAAGCAATGTCATGATGGAATCTTTATCAACCAAGCCAAATACACCAAAGACTTGATCAAGAAATTTGGGCTTGAAACCGCTAAGCCAGTTGATACCCCAATGCAAAAGGCCCGCAGTTTGGATCGAGATGAACAAGGTAAGAAAGTGAATCAGACACTCTACCGAGGTATGATTGGATCTCTTCTTTACTTAACTGCAAGTAGGACAGATATAATGTTCAGTGTGTGTGTTTGTGCTAGATTTCAAGCTGACCCTAGAGAATCTCATCTTATAGCTGTTAAACATATTATTAGATATTTATGTGGCTCTGTTAACCTTGGACTTTGGTACTCCAAAGAATCTTCATTTGATTTGTTAGGTTATTCAGATGCTGACTTTGCAGCATGTAAGATTGATAGAAAGAGCACTAGTGGTACATGTCAGTTCCTTGGATCTCAGCTTGTATCATGGTCCAGCAAGAAACAAGCATCGGTTTCAGTCTCAACCGCTGAAGCTGAATACATAGCAGCTGGAAGCTGTTGCTCACAAATTCTCTGGATGAAACAGCAGTTGGAAGACTATGAAGTATTTGAGAAAAACTGCCCTATCTACTGTGATAGTACCGCAGCAATATCAATCTCCAACAATCCAGTACAACATTCAAAAACAAAGCACATTGACAACACTACAAGAAAGATTATGACAGAAGATTAGAAATAATTTACAAAGGTGTACAGGTTGAAAACCCGCAAAGGCGGTCTAAGAAAAAATAGGGTGTGTCTAAAATGAGGTAGAGTTCCCCCACCTTATTCTAAACAGGGGCTGCCCCAACAGAATTGGACCGACTACCGGTGCTCCGGCAAGATCACTCTCCGCAGAAAGTCATCTCTCTTCATCGGAGTCCAACATGGTTCACCTCCTTCAAAGAGCCCCCATCAAACTGGGGCTTCCCCAAAGGAAGTTAGGTCGATTGCTTGGCTACTCAAAAATCACAGACAACCCGACGGAGGACAACTGTTTGAATTAGTTAGACTGTAATTAATTATAAGGCGTCTTTATAAAGTCATTACATTTTCAAAAGGTTTTGTTTCACGACACGATGTTTATAAACCCGCACACTCGGTCTCCATTAATTTACAAAATGTCTTTTGTCTCATCTCTGTGATGACCTAACTGACTCGGTCCTACAACTTAGGACACCCTTGGGTCCTACATCCCGTCCCCATAGGTCAAAAGCCCTAAATTTCCTTTAGGAAACTTGAACCAATAGAAGTCAGATAGCCAAAAGCAGAAGTCGTAGGCTACAATCCACCCAGCCGGACTGATCCGCAACCTGCATAAGAATAGAGATACCAGATACCAATCAGTTCATAAACCCAACTAGGGTACCCTTAGCCTGTGCAATGTGATCCTGGACTGTACATGCTGCATACATACTATCTACGTGCTATATGGTACTGTACATACAAATGACATAAATGTTTATACAGTCATCCATGAATATATACTATTCTACTGTCTATGCTACGCTAACAAAATGCAGATCTATGAAGCCGGTCCACTGGAATCACCTCGAGTCCTCTTCCGTGGAGGAGGACGTCTACCTGGAGTACCATCATCATCACTAGAAGGAGGAGAAGTGCCACACTCTGCCAATTTGCGAAGACCCTTCGCCACCTTCCTGTGCAACCTCCGGATCGTCGCCCGTACGCCTAACTTGCGGCTTGCCATAGCCTCATAGGTCCAAGGAGGCCCCTAAGCAAAAAAAGACACAAGCATGTCAAAAACAAGAGGATGACTAAAAACAAGAAGTGGGATGAATAACAAGAGGGGTAAAAGTACATACACCAACATGACCCACAGGCATCTGGAACTCTGGAGCCACCTCACCCTCCTCATACTGAACCCACTGAGGGTTACCATGTCATCGGCATAATCATACAAATGAGATCTAAAAAACCTGTCAAATAAAGGACCCGGTGCCACTGGCTCAACCGGCCTCTGCCCCATCTCCCTCAACTTCTCCTCAATCATAACACGTGGGCCCCTAATGCGTGTCCTAGCAAAATCCTAATAAGAGGACCTCTCTACAATAAACTTCATAGCATCAAGGCCCTCGGTCAACCTAACCCGATCATGCAGAGAGGTTGGATCAGTCATGAACCGCGGAGGATCCATCGGAACCATATAAGAACTGTCCGCTCCATACTGGGCTCGTACCATGTCACCCAAATAAAGGGCGTCCCCTCTATAACCAATCAGCAACATCCGCTGGCCCGTCGCCTTAATATCCCCTGCAGCAAGTAACTCGACGTCCAAATCCACCCATGGGTAGAAAACAATCCCTCTCGGAAGGGGTCCCCCCAAAATGGTCTTCAACTGAGCATAGGTATAATGCCAAGAGGTCTCGTCACCCCTACTCCTGCAGCTCGGTACCCATCAGCACATGGCTGGGTAAATCGACCGAGCACTGGTCATCCCAAATCGGCTCAGAGCCAGAATCTCATAAGCCCAACACTACAAGAAAGATTATGACACAAGATCAGAAATAATTTACAAAGGTGTACAGGTTGAAAACCCGCAAAGGCGGTCTAAGAAAAAACAGGGTGTGTCTAAAATGAGGTAGAGTTCCCCCACCTTATTCTAAACTGGGGCTGCCCTAACAGAATTGGACTGACTACCGGTGCTCCGGCAAGATCACTCTCCGCAGAAAGTCATCTCTCTTCATCGGAGTCCAACATGGTTGACCTCCTTCAAAGAGCCCCCATCAAACTGGGGCTTCCCCAAAGGAAGTTAGGTCGATTGCTTGGCTACTCAAAAATCACAGACAACCCGACGGAGGACATCTGTTTGAATTAGTTAGACTGTAATTAATTATAAAGCGTCTTTATAAAGTCATTACATTTTCAAAAGGTTTTGTTTCACGACACGATGTTTATAAACCCGCACACTCGGTCTCCATTAATTTACAAAATGTCTTTTGTCTCATTTCTGTGATGACCTAACTGACTCGGTCCTACAACTTAGGACACCCTTGGGTCCTGCATCCCGTCCCTATAGGTCAAAAGCCCTAAATTTCCTTTAGGAAACTTGAACCAATAGAAGTCAGATAGCCAAAAGCAGAAGTCGTACGCTACAATCCACCCAGCCGGACTGATCCGCAACCTGCATAAGAATAGAGATACCAGATACCAAGCAGTTCATAAACCCAACTAGGGTACCCTTAGCCTGTGCAATGTGATCCTAGACTGTCTACATGCTATCTACATGCTGTATACATTCTATCTACGTGCTATATGCTACTGTACATACAAATGACATAAATGTTTATACAGTCATCCATGAATATATACTATTCTACTGTCTATGCTACGCTAACAAAATGCAGATCTATGAAGCCGGTCTACTGGAATCACCTCGAGTCCTCTTCCGTGGAGGAGGACGTCCACCTGGAGTACCATCATCATCACTAGAAGGAGGAGAAGCGCCACACTCTGCCAATTTGCGAAGACCCTTCGCCACCTTCCTGTGCAACCTCCGGATCGCCGCCCGTACGCCTAAATTTTGCCTTGCCATAGCCTCATAGGTCCAAGGAGGCCCCTAAGCAAAAAAAGACACAAGCATGTCAAAAACAAGAGGATGACTAAAAACAAGAAGTGGGATGAATAACAAGAGGGGTAAAAGTACATACACCAACATGACCCACAGGCATCTGGAACTCTGGAGCCACCTCACCCTCCTCATACTGAACCCACTGAGGGTTACCATGTCATCGGCATAATCATACAAATGAGATCTAAAAAACTTGTCAAATAAAGGACCCGGTGCCACTGGCTCAACCGGCCTCTGCCCAATCTCCCTCAACTTCTCCTCTATCACAACACATGGGCCCCTAATGCGTGTCCTAGCAAAATCCTTATACGAGGTCCTCTCTACAATAAACTTCATAGCATCAAGGCCCTCGGTCAACCTAACCCGATCATGCAGAGAGGCTGGATCAGTCATGAACCGCGGAGGATCCATCGGAACCATATAAGAACTGTCCGCTCCATACTGGGCTCGTACCCTGTCACCCAAATAAAGGGCGTCCCCTCTATAACCAATCAGCAACATCCGCTGGCCCGTCGCCTTAATATCCCCTGCAGCAAGTAACTCGGCGTCCAAATCCACCCATGGGTAGAAAACAATCCCTCTCGGAAGGGGTCCCCCCAAAATGGTCTTCAACTGAGCATAGGTATAATGCCAAGAGGTCTGGTCACCCCTACTCCTACAGCTCGGTACCCATCAGCACATGGCTGGGTAAATCGACCGAGCACTGGTCATCCCAAATCGGCTCAGAGCCAGAATCTCATAAGCCCAACACTACAAGAAAGATTATGACACAAGATCAGAAATAATTTACAAAGGTGTACAAGGCTGAAATCAAAAACAGACAAGAAATGGATAATACCTCCAAGGCAAAGCTGACTGAGACCGATAGCTCTGGTCCAAAGAACGATAAAGCTCTGCAAGCCCGTAGCTCCCCAAGAAATCCCCCTTACTGCATCTAAGTCCACCAGGCATTCAAGCAGTGGAATCATAGCTGTCGTGCCGACATTAGCAAAAATGGTTTGGGACAATCCGTACCAAATGAATATTCAGGCAGTCACCTCTATGTCACCTCCACCGGCCTCCAGATCAGCCAACATCCCCTCATACCGCCTCTTAAGGCCACCCAAGAGTACACCGTAGCCACTCCTAATGCCAGTGCAGTCAAATCCAATCAAGCTCTGGAGCCTACCTGCACTCCCATCAGCAAGAAGTGTATCATCACTCCACACTGGACGGCCCGTAAACCATAACCCGGTGAGAGCCATGAAATCTGAGGGAGTCACCATCACATCTCCCCATCCAAAGTGAAAGGTGTGAGTAGTTTCCCACCAATGCTCTTGCAGTGCCATAACAAGATCAGTACTCTAGGTCATCTCTCCCTGACCAGATAAGCTCTCAAAAAACGCCCTTAAGCCGGTGGCCTGTACTCTCCTTTGAACAATCTCTGGGGTCCTCTCCCACAAGTCATGTACAACGCCGCACGAGCCCCTTGACTTCAAAGGCGGTAATACAACCTGCAAACACAAACAGGTATACACAGCTCAGGTATAAATTAATCTAGCAATTTATTTCATAATATGTGCACATATATAAACTGTTGCAATATTACTCTAGTAAATACCACGGAAATTCCCAACAAATACTTTGTTACATATACATTGTATGCTATACAACTCACAGTTAAAACCTTAGTCTACTTAGGACAAATCAACTCAAAATAATCCAAGAAACAGTCAAAATCATGACACAAACGGACAAAAATGTAAATTCACAGAAAACGAACTTTCTTATCTAAAACTCGCGTACATTGTGTCCCCATACTCTAACAAAAGTCAAACAACACCAAAAGCACTTTTAACAAAGTCAACCAAGTCAAAATCGGTCCAAAATTACAACATTTTCAGACCAAACACACTTTAAAAATACAAAAAATGTATTTTTTTCAACAAAATCGCCAATCTCACACTTTACCCATGCTACAAACAGCTCCGATTTTACAAATTCACAAACAATTTTGAACGAAATCAATAAAATTCGCGAAATCCCCAAATTTATAGGTCTTAAACCCTAACGTCAAAAATCCAATCAAAACTCAATCAAAGTTGAAATTAATCACGTAAACGAGTTCAAGGTCGGGTCCTTACCGCTTCCCCAGCTGCGTAGTAGCAAGAATGGAGCCTCGGATGCGGGTACAAGTCCGCTTGCTCAAAATGTTTGAACTTCATGTGTGGGACATTCTTCTTCGATTTCAGTGGTCCTCTTGGTGCCATGGTTGAAATCCGAACAAACCTAGACAATTCCCTTCAAAAATCACCATAAATCCCACCTTGAATCGCCGACCGACAGTCTCTTCTTCTCCTTCTTCTCTGGCAACGATGGTGTGTTTAGTGTTTGTTGTTTCTGCAAAAATACTCCCAGCCGCGTCTGTTATGCGTAAAACCGATAAGGCGTCCGTGCGGCCACCTCCGCTCCGTCCGCCTCCATCCAGTCCGTATGGCTGGTCCCTTTAAAATCCATCGCGAAATTCCTGAAAGGCCCCTTGGCACTACAGGTGAAGTTACCAATTTGCCTTGGCTGCGTGAGAATAATCCGTCCGCCTCAACCTAAGTCGTACGGCTTCCCTTTTGAAATTTGAAATCTTACAATTTTACCCCCTGGTCTTACGCAAAATTACGTTTTAACCCCATATCTTGGGTAATTTACAGCAAAACACCTCCACTTAACATTATTCAAACCCAAACCCTATACTTTGGAAAATTTATACTTAAACCCCAACCTTTGGGTTACTTACAATCAAGTCCCTCACTTAAAACAATTTACAACCAAATCCTCTGTATTTAACATCAATACACTTAAACCCCAACCTTTGGGTAACTTACAATCAAGTCCCTCACTTAAAAGAATTTACAATCAAAGCCTCCGTATTTAACATCAATACATTTAAACCCCAAACTATGGGTAAGTCACGACTAAACCTCTACATTCAAGATTAGTTCAATTAAAACCCCAAACCTTGGGTAATTTACAATAAAAACCCCAAATCTTGGGTAACTTACAATCAAGCCTTCTCATTCAAAGTGATTTATGATTAAATCCTCTATGTTTAACGTCAACATATTCAAACCCCAACTTTGGGTAATTTACAATCAAATCAATGATTAATCCATTTAAACCCCAAACATTGGGAAATTCACATCCAAAATCTCTTTAATATCAAGCAATCAATGCTTAAACTATAAGTAATTACATTCAAACTCCTCCAATAACGGTACTCATTGCCTAAAACCTAAACGATAGGTACAATACATCTACAATCTACATAATTTACACACTTTCTACTTTGATCCCTCAAACTTGCGATCACTCATATATGCTTTCCTTCGGGTTACAACAAATGATCTTATCATACTAAAACTTTAAAAGTGTTACATTCATACACTTATACTAAAATATATTACGAAACACCGCAATCTCTAAGACTTGTCCTTAGTCCGTTCATTCGGCTCGGAAGGCCCCTATAATTTCCAAGTCCAATGAACTTCGGTCCGGAAGACCCCTATAAATTACCAAAATTGACCCCCCTAGTCATATTCCAATTAACTTCGGTCCGGAAGACCCATATAAATTACCAAAATTGACGTCCCTAGTCATATTCCAATGAACTTCGGTCCGGAAGACCCCTATAAATTACCAAATCAATATACCGTAGTTATTCGAGAAATTATTTGATTCACGTGCCCCATAAGATGGCTTCTTCATAAACCATGTGTCTCATATTTTTGGCATAAGTGGCTAGTGTCTCCGGACATAATTTCAGTTACTGTTGCTAGTGTCTTCGGACACATTTAATAAATACGTGCGCTCCATAAGTAGTCAGAATCCATCCCTAATTTTTTTCTTAATTCTTAAGTCTTCTTCTCGCGCTGTACGTATGGTTTTGTCTTCTTTCCCCAGTAGAGTCTAAACAACGATTCTATTGCCTTATGAATGTTCAAGTCTTCATACATGATGGTGTCCTTAGGATGTTATCCCCAGCAGAAGCTGATGTCTCATTTCTTTCTCTTCCCTTACGAATGTTCAAGTCTTCATATAGGATGTTATCCCCAGCAGAAGCTGATGTCTCATTTCTTTCTCTTCCCTTATGAATGTTCAAGTCTTCATGCAGGATGGTGTCCTTAGGATGTTATTCCCAGCAGAAGCTGATGTCTCGTTTCTTTCTCTTCCCTTACGAATGTTCAAGTATTCATACAGGATGGTGTCCTTAGGATGTTATCCCCAGCAGGAGATGATGTCTCATTTTCTCTATTCCTTAACGAATGTTCAAGTCTTCATACAGGATGGTGTCCTTAGGATGTTATCCCCAGCAGGAGCTGATGTCTCATTTCTTTCTCTCTCTCTCTCCCTCCTACGAATGTTCATCTTCGTACAGGATCCTATCCCTCACGGAAGATGATATCTTGTTTCTCCCACAACGCATGAACTACGACTGGCTTGATTCCCTTTAGGATACGTAGGTAGCCTGACAAAGGTTCAGCCGCTCGACCAATCTGGTTACCTCCTTACTTCTCTCCCCCGATTTGGAACTCATGTTTCAGATCGGTTCCTTTCTTAATCGACGACCCTCCATGCCTTGCAAGAAGCATCGCCGATGGGCTACTATTAGTACCCGATCTGAAGATTTAGGACTTCCTAGACCTTTAGGAACCTCTAAGGACCTTTTGGGAAACTATAACCTGACATGGACTTATCCGACAGTTTCCCAGAGTTCTTGATAGACGAAATCAGTTGTAGATCGAATTCCATCAGGATATTAATTAAATCCCGAAAACAAACTGATAAGGGTTCGCTGAGATCTTGATCAGCACGGAATTCAAGGATAAGCCACCGTACGGCTATAAACCTTCTGTACGGCAAGCAAATGGCCGTGCGGCCACTCTCAAAACCCTTTCAAAACCTCTCTTTGATATCTCTTTGATCATCAAAGATATTCAACACCGCCATCAACCAAAGGAGTGAAGATTCAACCTTCGAAGCCTCTTTATCGGTTTGGTAACACATTATTACTACTCAATTACTTAGACCTAGTTTATTCATTCATATATTGCTAGATTTAGGGTTTTGTTCATCATTCGTGTTCTTGACCGATGATGATCTAGGGTTTCCACGAAACCCGCACTAGATCTAGGTCACATATGACTTTCATAATGCTATATTTAGGGTAGCGATCTTCATGCTTATGTGTTCATTCATATGTATTCATGATGTTCTTATTATTATGCTAGATCTAAGACTTATTCTACATAACATACTAGATCTAAGACTTATTCTACATAACAAACTAGATCTAAGGTTTTAATCCCTATTATGTGCATATAACATAGCCAGTGATGATCCTAGGGTTTCATCAAACGCTAATACGATCTAGGAACTAATTCTAACCCTAATCTTCCCCCTCTTTATGCATGATCCCGCTTCATCTCTCTATTCTTAATTCATCAATGAACTACGCTGACCTGAGCTTCTCACGTTGAGAAGATCGTAGGCAATCCTCGGATCCGGTCTCAAACACTAACACACACACATATTGATCATGATAGAAAGACCGATTCGTCGGGCAATAGGAGTGATCACTATTAATATTCTTCTTTTATTGTAATTTGACCCCCAAACCCTATTATTCTCATAATTGATTTTTTCAATGGTTTAACTACAAATAAAACAACGTGGCGACTCTCAATTTTAATCACGCGTATTCACAGGTTCATGAACCGGGAATTGGTGGTTCACATGAACCTTGCATATCTACCTCTCCTTAGGTGAAACTTATTTCACATACTCCGTTCGTCCCGGACTAAAGTTCCTAGTTTGACTTTACACGGAGATTAAGAAAAAGTAAATTGACGGATAAAATTCCAAGTAATAAATACCTAGCAAGCGCACTAGTTACCGTAGTAGTAACGCGCGAAAGCGAGGGTCGATCCCACAGAGACTTGTTGGACAAACAAGTAAATTTAATTAGTGCAAAAGAGTAACAAAAAGGGGGGTTTATGATTTGATTTTTAATTAATCTACTTTAACTACTAAACAGTAAAAATAAACTAAGATTGAAGATCACAAAGCAAGAAAGGATTGAATTCAAGATGACAAAGATTCACGGATTGGGGTTCACAACTATTTCCACTCTATGTTGTTTTTAAATAAAGATTATCAAACTTGTTCAAGAAATCGTTCACTTAGTTAAGAATTGGAACGGTCTAGTCACCGGATTGCAACCCTATTATTATCTTTATGTGATGAATTCCGCTAAGTCAACAACACACACAAATAATTTATTAAGTTCTTAGGAACAATTGATTTTAGATCCTTTTGATTTCCCCTAGGTTCTCAATTAAATCTATTCAATGAAATCTAGGTCAATGTAAAAACCATCCACGCTAGTGAAATAATTTAAACCCTAATGATTTAAAGATCAACAATATCTATCTATAAAGTTGAAATCTCTAAATGAATGAAGATCAATTTAAAAGAACAAGAACGAGAATGATATTAAATTAAACCCAATTTAGCATAGAGTTTCAATAGTGCTACACCCAATCCATGAACAAGGAATTTAACTACTCATAGACATAGCAAGAATCACAAGAATAAGATTAAAAACCATAAACCTGGATAAACACTTGATGATGAATAAATCCCAAAATCTTGATTACACCTTGACAACTTTGATAAAACCTAAAAGAAAGCATAAAGAAATAAAGTACTGCAGTCTACTATTTATACCGAGAGAACTAGGCCCAAAAAATAGGTAAAATTGGGTTAAAACCCGTCTGGAAAAGGAATCCTGAAATTCTGTACGGAAGTAGCGGGCGGGCGCCTGGTGATACCCAAGTGGGCGCTCATTTGCCCAGAAACCTTGGTTCTTCGGAATTCACAATGAGCGGGCGCCTGGTGCTGTTCGGGCGGGCGCCTGGTCTGTTTTTCTGACTTTCTTTATCTTTTCTCCATCTTGACTTGCCCCAATGCCAATCGACTTCTGGTTTTCACAATTAATCATTGAGGACTTTGTTCCTCCACACAAATGACACTAAAAAATGTTCAAAATATACAAATAATAACCAAAGTTCCTCAAGTCACAACTGGACCAAAATTACATCAAACTAGTCTAAATTACAACCAAAAAGTCAATAAAATTAGAACGAAAATGTAGGGATAATGTATGATAAAAATCGATCCATCAAATTCCCCCACGCTTAGACCATTACTCGTCCCAGAGTAATATTCCTAACCCCACATCTAAACTCCGGTCTATTCGCGTAGCATGGAGGAAAATGACCCCTATCTCCTCTACAACTCCCATCAAACAAAGCCAAGTCAAGGATAATGAAAATCAATCGGAGTGTAAAGGACTCCGCTCCTTATAACTCCCCAAAACAAACAAATAATCAATGACAAATGGCCCTAATTGATAGCACTCCAATAATAAGAAAGTAATACGCATATCCAACTAGGGCCCACTCAAAAAGCTAGGGGGATCTAAAACATCCTACATTTCCCCCACGCTTATCTTACACTACATTCTCCCTCGAAAAGAAATCAAAGCTAGGATAATCCTTAGCAATGATTTACCTCATAAAAAGCTCCAACGCCCCTTATGACTCTAACAAGAAATATGAGGATTTTCTATCCTATTCGCCTCTAACCAAACCTCCTACTTCCAAAAATGTCCTACCCAAACACTCCAAACCGCCCTTGTGACGCCACACCAAGTAAAAACAATGACTCACTCAATTTCTCTCCTTTTGCCTAGGGCCCTTTCGGGTTTTCACCTAGCCTCTCTTTTCTTTTTCAAATTTTTGTTTTTTTTAAAGAACTATACAACAAAGCAGGTGATAACATGCATCAATCAACAACCAACCGATGTTCCCACCCACCAAACTAAATATGAGCATTGCCCCCAATGCTCGTCACAACTAAGCATTAAAAAAAACATAGGGAGTGGAAATACCTCGAGCTACTCACGACGGGGGGGGGGGTCCAAAAATATCATCCCAAGCATTCCATCCATGCTGAGGCAGTGGCAAAGGTGCTACATACTCAGGCGGTGGAGGGTAAGCCAATGGTGGGTACCGCTCACCAGGAAAATGATGCGCCATCATTCGTTGTCTGAAATACTGATCCTCCCGAATGTTGGCGTACAATGCCTCCTCCATCCTCTGTATCCTCTGATCATTCTCTTCTTCCCTCTGCTCTCTCTGATAGTTCGCCATGAATTGTTATTGCTGAAAAGCTCTGAACATATCATCTAACCCCTGAATCTGTCCCGACAAATAGTAATTCATCTCTCTCTGAGTCATCTCTGCCGGGATATTATCCTCTTCCTCCTCATCACCAATGGCCTGACCGCCAGCAGCCTGAACTGGAGCTGGGACCCGAGCTCTCTGCACTCGCCCACTTTCTATTGTTGCTTTTGTTACAGTGGTGCCTGGAGCTAAAAGTCTGGGGAACCCCTCCATAGGCACCCCTGCCCTCTGTGCCATCGTAGTGATCATAATGGGGAAAAGATAATTCTTGTTCTCCAAATACCTGGCTCGGACCCCCATCTCACTCCGCATGATTCCCCCAATATTTATCGGCATCCTCCTTATCATGGCATAAAGCAAAGGGGCCCTGTACCAGTGAACCTCCTGATAGTGAGCGGAAGGCATGATCCTCTCGCAAATAAAGCGATACAATGCCTTCAGATCCAGCCGCAACTCACTAATATGAAACAAGTAGCCACTTCGGATGTTCCCCCTATCAATATTCACCCCAAACTCTCCTGCAAATAGAGCTAAGGTATCATCCATCCGGTCCATATTCTGGAGATTCCTTTTCAACTCCCAATACGCACAATTCCCTTCCGCCACAGCATTTGACAACCCATAAAAATTATTAATGGCCGTCACAGTCACATCAACATTAAATCCCCTAACCTAGACATTAGGGGCCTAAGTCGCCGCATGAAAATTTGCATAAAACTCTTGCACAAGCAATTTCGACCCCATCTGGGCTGGCACGGCCAACAACCTTCTCAAGTTGTAATGTTCGATGATTGCAACTAACCCACAATTTATCAAGTTATATCCTCTCTCCACCGTTACCCCATTATTTTGCTTATTATCAAAGTAATTCTGTGAATCCCGGGATACAAAACGAGTGTTATCGAAATCCGGCTCAATTTGGGGTGGGGGAACACCACGACCACGTCCTCGACCTCTTGGTCTCGGAGGCATGATAACAACCTCGACAACCCCTAACAAATTTTAAAACTTTAAATTGTTCTTACCCGGACTCGCCGGAAAATCTCGCCGGAGGTCGCCGGAAAATTCTTGCCGGAGACGGAGAAGATGATATTCGGACTTCCCAAGCTCTCACAAACACTTTTCCCTTCTTTGACGCCTTCCAATTCCGAACCGAACCTCTTCAATTAGCCCCGATTCTTCTTCCCAAGTTTGAACCCAAAATTTTCAAATCACCGGATTCAATGGGGGATTTGGCTTGAAATTGTTATGATGTGAGGGGAAAAGGATGTTTTGGGTGTTTGTGGGTTGGTTTGAGTGAATGTGGGTGAGGGATTTGTAGGGAGAAAGAGGAAGAGTCGGGTGAGGGAGAGTTTTAGAGAGAGAGAGAGAGATTGGAGAAGATGATTAGATTTAGGTTAAACCTCCCCCAAAATCCCGTTTTTACCCAACTGGGATTTCTTAAACCGACAACCAGGCGGGCGCTTACCAAGGTCCAGGCGCGCGCTTATTTGGGCAGAAACATCCTATTTTGCGCTTTCTTAATCAGGCGCGCGCCCCCTGTACACCAAGCGGGCGCTCGATATGTTTTTCCAGATTTTTTTTTTTTTTTTTTTTTTGCTGGTTTGATCGCTCCACCACTTGGTTGAATTGATTTCCTGCACATCACCATAAACAAATATCACAAGCGTAATATCCATTATGAAAATAAAAATGACTCAAAGAATGAAAATCTTTTTGGAGGGTGACACTATTTACACTCCCCTATAAACCCACAAACTCGGAGAGATCCATGAAGGATGACACGGACTAAACTTTTGACCGCACTTTCGTTGCCTACGTTCTCCCTAGGACAATAAGGAGCTCAGGTCACCGTAGTTCGAACAGACCAACACTGACACACAAATTTAACCACCACCCCCGAACCAAAAGTTTTCTATGTCCTCATGGCATTGAAGAAACAACACACTCCCAATTCAAAAATGATGATAAACTGAAAGGAAAAACATAAAGCAATAAAATGATACCTGGTTGAGTTGCCTCCCAACAAGCGCCTTTGTTTTAAGTCTTTGGCTCGACATGATGCCACATGAATATTAAGTGGCTCCCTCCAGTTCCATCAAATCAATTACATCAATTTCATTGATGTCTTCCAAAATAGACAGCCCCTCATAATAAGACTTCACCCGGTGTCCATTCTGTCGCGACCCCGACCCCGCGGGCCGGGAACTCGCGAGCTGGAAGTCGACTTAACACACAATTACCAAAATACTTAAGATAAAAATTCCATTTTATACCAAAAGATGATAGTACAAGTTTTATAAATCCAAGCTTGACAACAACAAAATACAACTAGCATAAGCTCCACAAGCTTATACCCAAAATGCAAAATACACAATTCTTAATGACGTCAATGTTTGGTGACACTATCCCAAAGGTTATACATTTAAATAATGCAAACCGAAACAACCTTCCCAAAAGCTACTTCCACACTCGACGTCCTTCTCGTGATCAGCAAGTACTAATCCTTTCCTCCTGGGGGGGTTAAGGAAAAACAAAGATAAAAGAATGGGGGTGAGATAAATCTCAATAAGTTACTAATGCAACTACATGACATGCTATGATGCAATAAGCAATAATAAATAACATATAGTACATAGCAATTAGCAGTTAACAGATAGCAGCGGAAATAAACAAATAACAAAGGATATTAGCCAAGGTTTCCCAACTAATAGAACCAAATAAAGGATCGCTGCGCAGCTTCAACAATCAACCAATCAACATCTTCATAGTAGCATAAAAGCTGAAGAGAAAACCCCGGTACCGGAACCATAACAAAGTAACATGTCACAAAGGACAAGGGAAATGACACAAAGTCATACCCAAAACGACTAGCTAGAATACTCACCAAAGGAGCTAGCTCATCCCAACCAAGGCCAATCTGGATGAGGAAAGAAGGACCAATGGGCGATGCTATACTGGACTTGGCTTGTGCCATTATAGCATTATCCATTGCCTGACTCGAACATAATTAACTAGCTGGACTTTCAAATAAATGCTAAGTAATAAATAATAGCTTAAATAAACAACTAATGATTCCAAAGTAAGGAATCATATCAAATAACCACCATAAAAGATGAATTAAACCAACAACACATCATACAAGTGTTCCAACATTCCCAACAATAATTGATCAAATTCCACATCACATTTGTTCACAAAGGAACCAATTCCGAACAATAAGGTGTTCCACGATGTTAACTTAAGTTAATTAGAATAGTAAAACTTAGACTAAGGATGCAACCTAGTCTTAAACAATCAAAAAGAAGATTTCCAGGAACAGGGGCGGGCGGGCGCTCGCTATGGGTTAGGCGGGCGCTCATTTAGGCAGAAGGTTGGTCGAAGGAAATCGGCCAGGTGGGCGGGTGCCTGGCTCAACCCGGGCGGGCGCTCGGTCGGCGAACTAGGTAGAATTTCAGCTGGGTTTGATACTTCCTTACCATCTCACAACCCATTAACACCAACACTTCTAACAAGCATAATAATGAACCCAAAACAACATATAAACTTGAATAGGACCTAAATGACAACACCTAGAAACCCAAATCAAGGTTTAAATCCCAACATTCAAAATATCACAAAAATCAATCAAAAATCCAAATGAGTTCTAAACTCAACAAAAACACCATATATATCCACAAAGCATCATACAAACAAGTTATGAATATTTTAGCATAAAAATGGGGGGAAAGCAACTTACTTGAATTTTACGGAATGAGACGGAATTCAAATATTTTTGGCTCTACACGATCCTATCGATGATCTAAACACATTTCATAAAATGAGCACTAAGAAAAGATGAGAGGAAGATGACTAAAATGGAGAAAGAATGAGAGAGAGAAACTTACCTTTCTAACAATGGAGGAGAGAGAGAGATTGAGTGTGTGTGTGCTGGAGTGTGAGGGAGAAGGTGAGGGAGAGGGGGAAGTAGGGAGGGAGTAGGAGGATGATTATTTAAAAAGTTACACCTAGGCCCCTCCTCTTCTAACTAGAGCAACTAAACCCAAGTAACCCTTCTTCCTAATAATTCCCTACTTCTCACTTAACACAATATTAACCAAATAATGCTAGACACAAATTAATATTATAAGATATAACATGCGCACATAAATAAATAATCAAATAAATAAATAAATAAATAAATAATTATTTATTAATAAAATAGAGACGGGTTTTCGGGTCGTGACACATTCACTTTAAATATTGTCCCATCTTTCAAATCTTTAAGCTCTAAGGCTCCATGGGGAAAAACTCGAACCAATTCATAAGGACCCGTCCATCTTGAACACAATTTTCCGGGAAAAAGTTTGAGGCGAGAGTTAAAGAGAAGGACTTTCATACCCGGTTTGAGAAACTTGGGTTTAAGGTTTTTATCATGATATCTTTTTGTCCTCTCTTTGTACAACTTTGCACTCTCATAACTATCCTGCCTCATTTCTGCAAGCTCATCCAAGTCAAGCAACCTTTTTTCCCCTGCTAGAGTCAAATCCATGTTTAGTTGCTTGGTTTCCCAATATGCTTTGTGCTCTAATTCCACTGGAAGATGACATTCTTTTCCATACACAATCCGGTACGGGCTCATGCCAATGGGGATTTTGTATGCAGTCCGATAAGCCCACAGTGCATCACACAATTTGTCAGCCCAGTCTTTACGATTTGGACGCACCATTTTCTCAAGCACCGCCTTGATTTGGCGATTACTCACCTCCACTTGGCCCGAAGTTTGAGGGTGATAAGCCGTAGCCAACTTGTGACCCACCCCATATCTCTTTAGCACTTGATTGAACATTCTGTTTGTGAAGTGCGTCCCTTGGTCACTGATAATGACACGCGGCACTCCATACCTGCCAAAGATATTTTCACGCACAAACTTGCAAACAATATTAGCATCATTAGTCCGGGTAGGAATTGCTTCCACCCATTTAGACACATAATCTACAGCAACAAGAATGTACAAGTAGCCTTGGGAAGGGGGAAAAGGACCCATAAAATCAATACCCCACACATCAAAAATGTCAACAATTAAATTATGTTGTAGGGGCATTTCATCTCTCTTCCCTATGTTGCCGGTCCTTTGGCATCTATCACACCTCACGCAAAAGTCATGAGCATCTTTAAATAAAGTGGGCCAATATAGACCCGCTTGCAATACTTTCCTAGCGGTCTTTTGCCCACTAAAGTGACCCCCACATTGGAGTTCGTGGCAAAATCTCAACACGCTAGCTTGCTCATGCTCCGGAATGCATCTCCTAATTATCTAGTCCGGGCAAACTTTCCACAGATAAGGGTCATCCCAAATATAGTGCTTCACATCCGATCTAAACTTTCGTTTTTGATCGTAAGTGAAGTGAGGTGGCATAATATTAGAAACAATGAAATTCACAAGATCCGCATACCAAAGCTCATGAACATGTAAAGCAAATAGTTGCTCATCCGGAAAATTTTCATTAACCGGAATTGCACCATCAATTACACTAGTGAATGTGAAGTCCTCAAGCCTAGATAGGTGATCCGCCACCACATTTTCAGTCCCCTTTTTATCTCTTATTTCAATGTCAAACTCCTGCAGTAGGAGCATCCACCTAAGAAGTCTAGGTTTAGCATCCTTTTTATTCAGCAAATATTTAAGTGCAGCATGATCAGAGTAGATAATCACCTTGGACCCAAGCAAGTAAGAACGGAACTTTTCAAGAGCAAACACAACTGCTAAAAATTCTTTTTCAGTGGTAGTGTAATTCAGTTGTGCATCATTTAAAGTTCTACTTGCGTAATGAATCACATGAGGTAATTTATCCACTCTTTGCCCCAAGACAGCCCCAATCGCAAAATCTGATGCATCACACATGATCTCAAAAGGTAGAGACCAATTGGGGCTGGATAAAATGGGGGCACACGTCAACTTCTCCTTCAGCAGATTGAAGGCCTCTAGACACTCTTGGTCAAAGATGAACTCAGTGTCGTTGGCTAGCAGGTTACATAAAGGCTTACAAATTTTTGAAAAGTCTTTTATGAAACGCCTATAAAAACCTGCATGGCCCAGGAAACTTCGCACACCCTTAACCGACATAGGGGGAGGCAATTTTGAAATCACATCGATTTTAGCCTTATCTACCTCAATCCCCTTGTTTGACACCAAATGTCCTAACACAATGCCATGCCTCACGAGAAAATGACATTTTTCCCTACTAAGGGTCAAATTTGTCTCACAACAATGATTTAAAACCATTGTCAAATTCTCTAGGCACCCATCAAAACTGTCACCAAATACCGAGAAGTCATCCATGAAGACTTCGACACATCGCTCGATCAAATCAGAGAAGATGGAGGTCATACACCTTTGAAAGGTCGCAGGTGCATTACAAAGCCCAAAGGGCATCCTCCTAATTGCGAATGTGCCAAAGGGACAAGTAAAAGTGGTCTTGGCTTGGTCCTCTGGTGCAATGGGGATTTGGTTATACCCCGAAAAACCATCCAAGAAACAATAATACTCATGTCCGGCTAACCTCTCAAGAATTTGATCAATAAAGGGCAAAGGGAAGTGATCTTTCTTTGTTGCAGCATTCAGTTTGCGCAAATCTATGCACATTCTAAGCCCAGTCACTTCCCTTGTTGGCACTTCTTCTCCCCTCTCATTAATGGTGACCGTGTAACCCGATTTCTTTGGAACGACTTGAACCGGGCTTACCCACTCACTATCAGCAACGGCATAGATAATGCATGCATCTAAAAATTTTAGGACCGCTTTCCTAACCGCCTCCTCCATGTGAGGATTTAGGCTCCTCTGTCTCTCTCTAGACGGTTTAGCACCATCTATGAGATTAATTTTGTGCATGCACATGGAGGGGCTTATACCCTTAATATCTGCTAAGGTCCACCCTATGGCCTGCTTGTGCTCACGAAGCACTTGGATCAACTTGGCCTCTTGTTCAAGGGTCAAATCTGAGGCAATTATCACGGGAAAAGTCTATCCCTCCCCAAGAAAAACATACTTTAAATTTGAGGGAAGGGCTTTCAGCTCAAGAGCTGGAGGGGCTACAATAGAAGGCACCGACTTCTCATTGAAGTGGCCTAGGGGGTGAAACGGGCCATCGCTAGGATGGTGTTCGTCGGCCTTTTCCACAGCCATCAGTTGAACATCCGCATTATCCCTAAGTTTCTCACCACCTGTTGACAACAATGACTCTAACTCTTCACAGTCTCTCTCATGCCATAGAACTTCACTCACACAATCCTCAACAATATCCACACAGTTATAAGACTCATCATCTATGGGACTTTGCATGACATCAAACACAGATATTTTTATTTTCTCATTAGCCACACACATAGATAGAGTCCCATCACCCACATTAATGATGGTGTTAGTAGTAGCCATAAATGGACGCCCAAGTAATATGGGAGAATCCTGACTATTCCCAACACCATTCACAGTCTCAAGCACAACAAAATCCACAGGGATAATCAAATTGGCTACCTACACCAAAACATCCTCCACAATTCCCAATGGCCTCTTGATTGAACGGTCAGCCAATTGCTAGGTCATTGTGGTGGGTTTTAGCTCAGGTAAACCCAACTCAAGATACAAATGATGTGGTAACAAATTAATGCTAGAACCGAGATCTAACATTGCCTTCACCTTTTTAGAACCCCCCATAGATATAGAAATATTAAAACGTCCGGGGTCTTTCAATTTAGGTGGGAGGTTCTGTTGTACCACGGCATTGGCACTTTCACCCATAACAAATTTCTCATCATTCCCATACTTGGGTTTCCTGGAGTTAAGTTCTTTGAAAAACTTTGCATAAGCTGGGATATTTTTAATGACATTTAACAAAGGAAGATTAATGTTCACTTTTGAAAACATGTCATATAAATCAGACATTTGCTTATCCATCTTACTTCTCATGAATATACCAGGAAACGGTACAGGAGGTACATATGGCTTGGGGGTGGAAGAATCAGTAACAGGAATTTCCCCCATACCATTAGTACTCTTACCAACAACATTCTCAACAACATGTGGTTCGGCAGTTTCAGAAGGAGAGTTAGGACATACCTCATTGCTTGCATGTTTGCCATTTCTCAGAGTCATAATTGCCTTGGCTTGCTCCCCTTGACTAGGGAAGGTTCCTGGTTTATGCCCTTACTGATCCACAGCTAGTTGACCAATCTGGGTCTCCAGCTTTTTGTTGACCGCTTCCTGCTGCTTCTCACGCTGCTCCATCATTATTTTCATTTGTTGATGCTCTTGCATCATGGACCTCATCATATCCTCCAGAGATTGCTTGGGCTGTTGTTCTGGATTCCCTTGTGGGGGAGGAGGATAGAGAGGTTTCTGCTGTTGGTACTGAATTCCTGGGTTACCCCTCCAAGAAAAATTGGGGTGGTTTTTCCAATCTGGATTATAAGTGTTAGAATACATACCACCTTGATTTTGCCTTGGGGGGTACCCTTGCATCGCATTCACCTGTTCAAAATCAAACTGTGCAACAACTTGACAAACATTAGTAGCATGAGTGTTAGATCCACAGTTAGCACATAAATCAGATACCACATTAGCACTTGAGGAAGACATATTAGAATTCATTTTAGCCATGTTTTGGTTTAACAAAGACACATGCCTAGTGAACTCATCCATACCACTCAACATCTCGAATAATTCTTGGGTTTGGTCAACAGTTTTGGCTCTAGAAAGCCGCCTGCTGCATTGTCGACCATAGCTTGGTCTGCTGCAGTTAAGCCACCATAAAATGTTTGATGTAAAAGAGCCTCAGGAAAAGCATGATGGGGGCACTGCACTTGAAACATTTTGAACCTATCCCAAGCCTCATGAAATGGCTCACCTACCTCTTGAGTAAACCCTATGATTTTATGTCTAAAGGTGGCCAAAGTAGCATGCGGGAAGAATTTCTTTAAGAATGCATCATGCAACCCATCCCATGTAGTGATACTCCTAGCAGGAAGCAACATAAGCCAAGTTTTAGCTGCCCCTTGAAGAGAGAAGGGAAAATATTTAAGCCTTAATTGTTCATCAGTAACCCCCTCTTTTACAGGGAATCCTGATATAATCATCATGTACTCTCTCAAGAAGTTCAAAGAGTCTTCAGCGGGAAGACCCTGAAACTTGGGCAACTGACTGAAGTAGTGCCCCTTCGCCTCATAAGATTTAGCGGCCTCAGTCAAGACAATACATGACACTGATGTGTCAACCTTAGGCCTAGCATATTCTTTCATTAAGGGATTAGCCATTACAACTTCAATTTCTTCTCCCCCGGTGGAAGAAGTTTCAAATTCACTTAAAGCTACCTCTGTCTCGGTGACAGAAGTTTCAGACTCAGACTCAGACTCACAAATAGGGGGAATGCCCCTGTCGAGTCTATCGATAGTATCGTCCAAAGGAACCAACTCGGGGTTCAATGAACGCCTACCAAACATACACCGATTAAATTAACTTGTAAATCAAAACAAGTCCCCGACAGCGGCGCCAAAAACTTGTTGGATAAAATTCCAAGTAATAAATACCTAGCAAGCGCACTAGTTACCGTAGTAGTAACGCGCGAAAGCGAGGGTCGATCCCACAGATACTTGTTGGACAAACAAGTAAATTTAATTATTGCAAAAGAGTAACAAAAAGGGGGGTTTATGATTTGATTTTTAATTAATCTACTTTAACTACTAAACAGTAAAAATAAACTATGATTGAAGATCACAAAGCAAACAAGGATTGAATTCAAGATGACAAAGATTCACGGATTGGGGTTCACAACTATTTCCACTCTATGCTGTTTTTAAATAAAGATTATCAAACTTGTTCAAGAAATCGTTCACTTAGTTAAGAATTGGAACGGTCTGGTCACCGGATTGCAACCCTATTATTATCTTTATGTGATGAATTCCGCTAAGTCAACAACACACACAAATAATTTATTAAGTTCTTAGGAACAATTGATTTTAGATCCTTTTGATTTCCCCTAGGTCCTCAATTAAATCTATTCAATGAAATCTAGGTCAATGTAAAAACCATCCACGCTAGTGAAATAATTTAAACCCTAATGATTTAAAGATCAACAATATCTATCTATAAAGTTGAAATCTCTAAATGAATGAAGATCAATTTCAAAGAACAAGAACGAGAATGATATTAAATTAAACCCAATTTAGCATAGAGTTTCAATAGTGCTACACCCTCCATGAACAAGGAATTTAGCTACTCATAGACATAGCAAGAATCACAAGAATAAGATTAAAAACCATAAACCTGGATAAACACTTGATGATGAATAAATCCCAAAATCTTGATTACACCTTGAGAACTTTGATAAAACATAAAAGAAAGCATAAAGAAATAAAGTACTGCAGTCTACTATTTATACCGAGAGAACTAGGCCCAAAAAATAGATAAAATTGGGTTAAAACCCGTCTGGAAAAGGAATCCCAAAATTCTGTACGGAAGTAGCGGGCGGGCGCCTGGTGATACCCAAGCGGGCGCTCATTTGCCCAGAAACCTTGGTTCTTCGGAATTCACAATGAGCGGGCGCCTGGTACTGTTCGGGCGGGCGCCTGGTCTGTTTTTCTGACTTTCTTTATCTTTTCTCCATCTTGACTTGCCCCAATGCCAATCGACTTCTGGTTTTCACAATTAATCATTGAGGACTTTGTTCCTCCACACAAATGACACTAAAAAATGTTCAAAATATACAAATAATAACCAAAGTTCCTCAAGTCACAACTGGACCAAAATTACATCAAACTAGTCTAAATTACAACCAAAAAGTCAATAAAATTAGAACGAAAATGTAGGGATAATGTATGATAAAATCGATCCATCATAAATATTGTGAGTATGAAAAGTAAAGTAGGAGAAAGTAGGAGAGAAAAAGTGGGTAGGGAGTTTTTGTTGTGGGAATGACAAGTGAGTCCCATTGTCCATTTTAAGTAATAAAGCAACTAAGTACCTTAGTGTGGGACAAACCAATACGAAAAGTAAGAACCTTAGTCAAGGATAGAGGGAGAATTTTTTTTATTTTTTATTTTTCCAGTTGAGTTATACTCATTCCTCCATATCAAAATGAAGGTTTGTTTTTGCTTTCTATCAAAAGCAACAAATAAATATTTATTTTGAAATAGAAATAGTATTAATTAAGAAAAAAAATCAGAATGGAGGTGTAGCAAGTATAGGTAGGGGTGGATTGGTAGTTATACCAACTGTATTTCGCTAATACCGTGTGCTAACCAAGTTTAACTTGGTACATAAAAACATGTCTCATTACCAACCAACAAAGCCGATATACCAACTTAGTTGGTACGGTCGGTACTTGGTTGATAGGTTGGTACTAGCCTCTACCAAGCGAATAGTATAATGAAAACACGGTAAAACAAAGATGAACAACAAATCAAAGATGAACAACGAGTCCATAACAAAACAGATTAGTTACTTAATTCAACAATGACATAACGCTAGTTATCAAGGCAAGAGTCTCATGTTAACACCAATTGATGCATAACAATTTACCACAATGTTACTTGTGGTTCTCATAACTACAGACACACAACCAACAAAAAAATACTCCCTCCGTCTCAAATTATATGTCATTTTGGAGTGTTTCACACATATTAAGAAATACCATTAATGCATGTGAAGAAGACCCAAATACCCCTAAAGTAATTCAACTACCTAGGTAATTAAATGGTTAGGTAAGAGATAGTTCACTATCATTATTAAGGGTATAATTGGTATAGAGCAATAAAAAAGCTTTGAAAATAGTGAAACGACAAATATTTTGAGACAAAATTTTACTCCCAAAACGACATATATTTTGAGACGGAGGGAGTAATAATAATAAAATAAAATCACCACTTAAAAGTCAAATCTATTTCAGCAGATTCACTAAGGACAAAAACTTATGTGAGAATAAGGGGATCCGTCTCATCTATGAGACGGGTCATTTTTGACCCACGAACCGGATCCATGACCCAGGGGGCGACCCTGCCACGTGGCAGTCGCTCATAGGTCCCAATTTTTATTTTTTATTTTTTGCTTTTTTTTTTATATATATATTTTTTTTTTCGGTTTGTCAAAAGTAATAGTTACTATAACTAAATTAGGGGTGGCAAATTGTACTCGTCCGTACCAATCAACTCGTATACCAACCGTACCAATTATAATTGATATAAAGAAGTCGGTATACCGAACTTTTTGGTAGGTAGTACCGTACTATTTTTGTCTAACTGGTTGGTACACGGTATACAATATCGACTTTGGTTGGTATACCATGTACCAACTTTATACTTTATATATATAAATATATATATACACACACACATATATAATACTCCGTCTAATTATTTAGGTACCTGAAATATTCAAAGGGTAGTTTGTTCTATTTGATATTTATTGATTGTTTTTTTAATACGTGTGAGAAGTTCTAAAACTACAAGTATTTTGGGACGAATGAAGTATCAAACATAAATTTCTTTTTTCTAACCTTAAGTTAATTTATTACGATTTAGGAAAAAAAAAAATCGAACTGCGTTATTGTAAACTTTTGGTTTTGGAGTCGTGGTGAATATTATGTAAAGTCGTTGTATTGTTTAGTTTTCAAGACTTCCGTTGTTTTTACTTTTCTTTAGTTTCAAGACTATATAATTTTTATTTGAGATATATTTTATGTTAGAATGTGTTTTTTTATACTAGACAAGAAAGTCTAACAGAAAAATGCATTTTTTTTTTCTTTTAATTTGGTATATTATCAAGTACCAACCGAATACCAACCGTACCAATAAACTTGGTATACCGACTTTTGTGGTTGATACTGGTACATATTTTTGTGTACCAAATCATACTTGGTTGGTACACGGTACAAGCAAAATACACTCGGTATACCTACCAATCCACCCCTAAACTAAATGTAACAGTTTGTATACATAAAAGTAATACATATATACAAAAAAAGTAATAGTGTTTTTTTTTATGTTTTCTTCGTTTGCCAAAAGTTATACTTTTTACATCTAAAATGTAACGACGTGTTACTTATATGTAACAGTGTTTATACATAATTGTAACACATATGTATAGAAAAAGTAATAATTCACCATTTATATTTTTAGAGCTAAAAACACTTGATTAGTATTACATGTAAAAGTATTACATTATCTATAAAAATATGTTATAATTTCTTTTATTAAAGTGTTACATTTACTTGTACAAACAATTACATTCATGTATATGAGTTGTTACTTTTCAAATGTTACTTTCTTTCAAAAAAATTAAATCAAAATACACAATATTTTACATTTTTGCAAAAGCACTATTACATTTCAGTATAAATGATAATTACATTTAGATATTGTTTGGGTTACACGTAATTATAGTTAGTATTACATTTGAAAAAATGTGTAAAACGAGTTTTTGTTTTTGTAAAACAGGTGTTACGTTTACGTATAAACAATGTTACTTTAAATGACCCGTCTCATATCTCATGGGAGACTAGCTCTTCACTAAGAGTGTTCTTGTAGTTATATTGAGCTGCTAAATCTACACTTATCTTCGTGTTGTTTGGGCCATTGAGTCCTTCAGATGCTTCAATAAGAAGGGGGGAAAACTCTTTAGTAAATTAGTACTCCTTCCGTCCTAAAACAATGTTCTTAGTTTTATTTTGCACGGAGTTTAAAAAAAATTAAATGTTGTAAGTATGAGAAGTAGAGTAGGAAAAAGAAAGTGGGTAAAGAGTTTTTGTTGTGAGAATGACAAGTGGGTCGAATTATCCAATTTAGATAATAAAGTAAAGTAAGAATCTTAAATTGAGACAGACTAAAAACAAAAGTAAGAACCTTAAAGAGAGAGAGAGAGACAGAGGAAAGGGAGTATTACTTAATGAACTATCATAAGAAAACACTTTGTGGAAAAAAGGAGCATAGATAGATAGTTAATTATTATAAAGATTGAACAAGCTCACCGTGTGGGAAAAAACCAAGAGTGTGTTTTGGAGGAAACTAGTTCTTCCATAAGTTATAAAAAGTCTTGTTTTTGAACCTTAAACCCCAAACCCAAAACCCTAAGCCTTAAACCCTAAACTCTAAACCATAAACCTTAAACCCTATAAAAACAGGACTTTTTATAACTTATGAAGAAACTAGTTTCCATAAAATTTTCTCATAAACCAACCTCAACCATCAGAATAAGATTAACAACTCTGAACAAAATTCAACTATTTTTTTATAGCACAATATTTAAGTATATCGTATTATACATGAAATCATAACAACCCAATTTCAGTTTATAGTATTATACATGAAATCATAACAACCCAACAATTGTGAATCCCATAATAGGCATTATAGGTTAAACTATTACTAGTTCACCTATACTACGATGAACTGTATAATACGATAAACTGAAATATTTGATATTAGAAGGAATTTTTATTTTTAATACATAACTAATACCGAATTTATAATATTTTAAAAAATTATAATTGGTATTCGGTATACAAACCAATATCAAGTTTATGTACCGTGTCCCAACCAACTATTCAGAATTGGTACGGTAGTACTGTACTAACATTTCGGTATACCAATATGCACGTACCAATTAAAATTGGTAAGGTTAGTACACGAGTTTATTGGTACAGATTCACAAATTTTGTCAGCCCTAACTATAGGTGGTGAGTTAGAAACATGCCCAATGAAACTTCCCTTTCGGAAGAAACGGTTTTAAAAAAATAAGAGGTGTGAGTGCGTACGAGAGAGGAAATGGAGGTAGAAAATAATAAGTAGATAATTATAAGAGTATTAAAAGTAGGTCTCATTAATAAAAAAAAAATTGTACTCCGTATAAATTTTTATTTGAAAGTGATGCTTTCTAATAGGATACGAAAGATAGTTAATTATTTTCCAATGGGACGGAGGAGTATACTCCCTTCGCCCCAAAATAATCTTCATATTTTTTTCAAAGTTATTACGAAGGAAGTTTGAGCAGTAATTTCAAGTTGATTCAATTAATTAATTAAAATATAAAACGTGTTATTGATAGTATTGTTGATGGTGTATCAATAACAAATTTTAGATCTTCACTAGTATAATTGAATCAACTTTGAATTATTGTTCAAACTTCGTTTGTAGTAAGTGAGAAAAAAGTATGAAGATTATTTTGGGACGGGGAAGTATATATTTCTGTGTGTTATAGCAGCTTTCTCCGAATTCTTCTCTCCATTTCCTTTCCTTTCCTTTCCCAGGATTTGGCTATCCCACCCAGTAAATCGAGTGGTCCATATTCTTAAAATTATCTCAATTAGGAAGTAAAAACTAAAAAGATAAAGTTATGTTTGAAATGATAATACTCCCTCCTTCCAGTTTAAGGTTTTTACTTTCCTTTTTAGTCTGTCCCAGTTTAAGGTTATTTGTTGCTTTATTCCATAAATGGAAAATAATGAATAGTGCTTCGGTATGTGTTCGTGCGTGTGTCCTCGGCGCTTGTTAGTGTAATAACCCTACTCTTCATCTTTTATTAATTGAGTGGACTTCATTATTTAAAATAAGTCTGTTGGGTTAAGTTAGTAGGCCCAAATCTTTTATTTAATAATAACTAGTTAAAATCCTAGCCCAATTAGGATTCATTAAGCTTAGGGGTATAAATTAAAAACCTTACCCTATTTTCTTTACAGGTTACAAAAGAAAAAAAAAAAGAATAGAACGGGAGATGGAAGAGGAGCGGCGCAGAGAAGCCGCAGAGAAAGAGAGAGAGGCGGACAGAGAAGAAGGAGAAAAGAGAGAGAGAAGGATCGTGTTCATCAAGGTAATTCTTGAACCAAACCTTTTCTTCCCTACCCTGTTAACAATATTAAATCATTAGGGTTATGATTTACAAACCCTAACTTGAAAGATGAACTAGGTTGTTGGAATTGAATTGTGAAGAGGAAGAAGAGTGCGATGTGTGTGCAAGGTGTCGGCATGTGTGTGTTGTGTACTGGTGTGTGTGTGTGTGTGTTTGTGTGTGTAAACAGTGTGTGTGTTAGTGTGTATGTGTGCGGGTTTTGTATGGGTGCAGTAAAGGTGTTTTTGGTGTGTGTAAATCACGTTGTTGAATTTAGAATAGGTAATTGAAAATAGTAAAACCTGGATATTTTGGGTAAACCCTAGGGGCATTTTGGTAAACAAAAAAGGGTAATTTGGGTATAAATATTTATGGGTAATATAAACCCTAGTATCGATATTAACCTTGAAGGGGAGTTAAAGAGTGTAACTAGTAGGTTAATAATAAGAGGAAGTAAAGTATGTGAGGACGGAAAGTAAATAGTGATTACTTGTCCTAAGAATATTTTGTGCATGATTGTAGATACGTGCGCGTGGTTTTGCTAAGAGGATTAACGCAAGCCAAGGTAAGGAATTACGTTCTTAGTAGTTAATTGGCTTCAATCCTTGTTTAGGATTCCCAATCTCTGATTTTGTTAAAAGTAATCTACATATGTGGCCAGGTAGTATTTTAAATAACTATTCCATTCCGCGAATGTTATCGTTCCTTGTTATCCGCCCTAGTGATGTTATTGTTATTCAATTGGGCTATCATGCGTATGATTTGTATTGTAATTCTGGTGTCTAAAGTGAAATGTACACCTTCTTTTTACAAGGTGATCAAGTAAAGTTTTGTAAAGTTAAGCTTTGTTTTATAAAGCTCTTTAAAGTGAAGTTTTGTAATAAGTAAAGTGACTTACAGTTATCCATAATCCCGAAACGGATAAGTGGACCCCTTACAGTTATCCATAATCCCGAAACGGATAAGTGGACCCCTTATAGTTATCCATAGTTCTAAGATGAACATGTGGACCCCCTTGCATTGCTTGATGAAGTAGCGTAGGTTATCATGATACACCGATATTGGGTGCGGTCAGTAGAAACCCGAGCCCTGGGTACAGCGTGTGCTTAATCCCTAAACTAAGTAAAGTGAAGTAAAGTATTTTGTGAAAAGTATGTTTTGGAAACTAACTTCTGTAGCCACATGTTTTCAAAGTGATGAGTTGGGTTGAATATTGTTAAATGTTTCTTTTCAAACTGAGTACTTGTTTGATCCTTGAGTTATATCCCTTCATTGTTAATTCATTGTTACCTTTCGTTTCGGTCATCTCCTCTTAGTACCCGAGGAGATCCCGTATGAACTTGCTGGGCATTGTTCGCTCATTCCTTTCATTCTTATTTCTCTCCAGGTTATAAATAAGATGATCGAGGGTCGCAAGGTTGGCGGCATAGAAGTTATATTTTGAATAAAGTTAGTTAGTAACTATGATTTCCGTTATGTTATGTTTTAGACCTTTCCGTTAGTTACCTTTTGAGCTAGTGTTTTGTACTAGCCGTTTGGGTTTGAATGTTAGTTAAAGTTTGAATTGTGGTTAATTGTAGCCGTTGGAGCATTCTGAATTTGGGATTTATTCAAATAAGTTATTATTTATTAGTAGTGAAAAGTTGGGGTGTTACAGTTGGTATCAGAGCCCCGGTTTAGGATTACTTGGGAGACTCAGACTTAGAAGTTAAGACTATTGGGAGAAGTAGTACTTAACGATGTTGGGCTTTAGAACTCTGATAAGAACAAAGTATTGTTTTGAAAGCACTAATTGAGGAAACCTGCTATTTAGAGAAACTTTCCATTTTGGGAAACTTTCTAAGTTTGGAAACTTTCCTTTTATAGAATCTTGCTATTTTAGGAAAGAACCTAAAGTGAGGTTCTAAAGGAAAATGAGTAGATACTTGAGGTGTGGTTTGAATGAATGTTACCTTTTCCTTAAGAATGAATGCACTATGGGATATATGCGGGTCTAATGGTTATGTCTTGATTGTAGGTCATGGACAGATATAGACAGAACCCGAGGATGAACTTGACCGTTAAGAAGGTGATTCAGAAGAGTTCCCTCAGGATTAAGAAATTTAGCAAGGCATTGAGGAATAAACAAACTAAAGGGAGAGTTACCCTAAGGAGGTGGATGCTAGCTGACAAAGCATTAAAAGACACCCTCAAGGAACTAGAAGATACTAGAGAAAAGCTGATTAAAAGTGACAATTATGCTGATATGGTTGCGGATCAAGTAATCCGGTGGTTCTATAAGCTTAAGGAATTTCAGTCACAAGTGGCCGCAAACAATGTTCAAGGAGACCCTATAGGCATTGAAGCACCAATAGAAGAAAATTTGGTAGCTGAAGAAGAAGCTGAGGAGATGGATGTTATTCTAGAGGGCAATGAAGCCGCCCCAATTATAGTTGAAGATGATGAAGAACTGGAGGAGGTACCAGTCTGTAGGCCAAGGGGTAGGCCAAGGGGCTCTAAGAAAGCACCAAAAGTAACAAGTGGAAGGACTAGAGGAAGACCTAGGAAAAATGTAATTCCATGATTGAAAATGGAACCTAGAGTTATTTTATTTCTTAGTAGTGATAGCTAGTCTAGTTTAGAGAGATACTAGAACTTTTGCTTTGTTCACTTTATTCCAAGAATATCCTCTTAATAAAGTTTATGAGTTTATTTTAACAAACGATTTTGTTAATTGTTTTGTTCTTATGTTTATGGCGTGTGAGCTATTAGGACAATGAAGCTGAAGAAGAAGCTGAGGAGATGGATGTTATTCTAGAGGGCAATGAAGCCGCCCCAATTATAGTTGAAGATGATGAAGAACTGGAGGAGGTACCAGTCTGTAGGCCAAGGGGTAGGCCAAGGGGCTCTAAGAAAGCACCAAAAGTAACAAGTGGAAGGACTAGAGGAAGACCTAGGAAAAATGTAATTCCATGATTGAAAATGGAACCTAGAGTTATTTTATTTCTTAGTAGTGATAGCTAGTCTAGTTTAGAGAGATACTAGAACTTTTGCTTTGTTCACTTTATTCCAAGAATATCCTCTTAATAAAGTTTATGAGTTTATTTTAACAAACGATTTTGTTAATTGTTTTGTTCTTATGTTTATGGCGTGTGAGCTATTAGGACAATGAAGTATTGGTTAAGTGAAAAGACCATAAGTAGAATTGGCTTATTGAAACGGCCAAGTGAAATTAGTTTTGGTCTAGTAAAATGATCAAAACAAGAATGAAGTGACCTATTGAAACGGTTAAGTATAAGAGTAATTAGCTTAGTGAGACGGCCAAGTGTGAATGAAAGTAGGTCTAGTGAATCGACCTATGATAAATAAGTAAAGCCTAGTGAAAAAACTTCCCTAAGTAAAATTGGTCTATCGAAACGACCAGAGGTCTAGTACAATGATCTTTTGTAAAAGTTACATCTTTTAGGGATGGCCTTTTTATGTGAAAGTATTAAGCATAGTAGCAATGCTTGTGTGGCGTGAGTAATGCGTCATATCGCGATACTAATAAGAGTATGAGAGCGGCTATTGCATGTGGAGATGGTAAATTCACGTGAGAAAGGTTTAAGCATGTGTTCAACGAAAAGTATTATCCGATGAGCATTCGAAATGCCAGAGTGGCATAATTTATGACAGTGGATGAGTACTGTAAGAAGTTTACCGAGCTGCGAGAGTTGCCCCAGTATTTTTTATGAGGAACAGAAGGCTCGGAAGTTTGAATTCGGGTTGAGTGACCGGATCCGATATCGAATCACTCCGGTGATGCTATCATCATATGACCAAGTGCTGGACAGAGCAAGAATAGTAGAGAAAGAGGCGGAGAGTTACCGTAGTAAGAAGGAAGAGAAAAGAAGTCTACTGAGAAAGATCTAACCAAGGGAAACTGGAACCGTGACGAAAGCCATAAGCAGAAGGCTGTTGATGATCGCGAGAAGGATAATGCTGCAAGTAAGTACCCGAGTAAAGGATATGGGAACCGTAAAGATGGCAAAAAAGGTGACGCTTAAGGTAAAGTGTTTGCGCTCGAGGTTTTTGCTTCGATGGCACTCTTTCGACCTTCGATTCACCTTCTTGTTGGTTTGAGAGTCGCCACCATGTTATTGTCGGAACACGGACTGAGATGTCTAGATTCAGGGGTTAAGTTATGAATTGGAAAGGTCAAGGAGCACCCAATTCACCCAATCTAGGATTGGTCTTGCTAAGAAATCATCATCATCGTTTCAAAATCATGCATTCGTGTACCAAAAGATAAAAACAAACAAATAAATAATGACTTATTTATTTGGGATGTCGGATCATGTGCTTCGAGACCATCTCCATGGGTTGGAGAGGCTCTAGGCTGATCCTTTAATGGAATCACACTACTTCAAACACAAAGAAGGAGATGAGAAGATAGAAAAGCAAAGATTTACCTAAGCGTTTTCTTCGAGAATCCTATGGATGGCCTTGACTAAAGGCCTTGATCCTCCAAATTTCGTGGGTATCAGAGAGGGGCTGATTAGAAGAACTTCTTTGGTCAGATTTTGAGTGGTTGTTTGGTGAATATAGAGTCTACCCTTTTTCTGGTTCAAGAACCTTATATTTATAGGAGATTTTGACCTAGGGTTTTGGCCAAGAAGGTAAGTTGAAGTGGGAATCAATGAGTTGATCTCCACAGAGGTATTTTTGGACTCTAGGATCGGCCATTAGGTTTTCCCGGATTGCATGAGTGTTTGCCAAGAAAAGGGGTTAAGATCAACAAGGAAACTGACCAAAAACCCGACTGTCGAGGGGGATACCTCGTATGAGACATCAATGTCTCGTACGAGGCATCTAAGTGCTGGAATCACTTATTTGCCCTCTGCGATAGTTTTAATGTTCAGTTTGGCCCCTAACTAATGGAGTCAGTCAGAAACTTAACGAAACATGTCCAACTTAACGAGTTTTGACCCAAATCAAAGGCGAGACACAGAAGTAGTGTGATTATAAATGAATGTCCAAAATGGGGTGTCTACAGAGCCCCTCGGCGACGATACTTATGGATGAAGTACCGTCGTCGATAGAAAAGACACAATTTTGAACTAGGGGTATGGTCGTGCTAAAAAGCTGCCTACGTATTCCTTGGAAGGAAATCAGACCAAACGTAGCTCGACTCCGAAAATACGCAAAAACTGAGGTTTAAGGTATTTTAAAAATCATTTTTTGAAATCAAAAATTGCGATAAGTAAAGCTCAGAGTTTAGAGAGTACCTATACTGAGGAATCAATAGCCTTGACCCAATTCTAAATATACTCCTTTTGCCGATGACGAACCATCTCCAGTTGCAATCCATACTGAGGAAATCAATCTCTTTGACTCCAATTCTGAACATGCCCTGTTGTTGATGACGAACCGCCTTCGATTTTGGAGACGCCAGTTTCCTAGACCTTGCTTCTCCTTCCCAATGAGTTTGTCCCTTACGTTGGAAAATATGAATCCTATGTTATTAACGTACGTCTTAATAACAATTATCGGACTCTGGGTTTGGAGACGCCAATTACTCGGACCTCGCTTCTCCTTTCAACGCCACTGCCTTTCCGTTGAAAATGTGAATCCTATGCCATTAATTTACGTCTTGATGACAATTATGGGACTCTAAATGGTGGGATCCTGTGTTGTTAACTTACGTCTTGACAACAGTCGTGAGATACCCGGATGTGGAGATGCCAATTACTCGGACCTTGCTTCTCCTTCTGACGCGACTGCCTTTCCACCAGAAAAGTGAATCCTATGCCATTAACTTACGTCTTGATGACAATTATGGGACTCCAAATGGTGGGATCCTGTGTTGTTAACTTATGTCTTGACAACAGTCGTGGGATACCCAGTTGTAAATCCTGTGCCATTAGCTTACACCTTGATGAAAGTCGTGGGATAACTGATTGCAAATCCTGTGCCATTAGCTTATACCTTGATGACAGTCGTGGGATTCAGAGTTTGCTGATGCAGATTCTTATTGCTCACCCATGATCTTGGATGCGCGGTGAGGATAAATTCGTACTGAGAAACAACTTTGCTTGTTCCAATTCTGAAAATATCCATTTGATGACGACTCAATGTTCCATCTTGAACCGGGTTCAGATTCGACCTCTTGGTCTAAAGCAGGGCTTTTTCTGACCTTTTTGTTAAAAGCAGGGCTTTTCTGGAATTTCTCAAGAAAACATGGTTTTCTGAGACTTTTCTGGAGATCTCTCGTACGAGGGAATGATGTCTCGTACGAGACTTTTCTGTTTTTGCACAGAACAGAGGCATTTCAGGCGCTGGAAGTTATTTTCAAATCACTTTTCCTATTCCTTTCTCGGGAGGTACAATACTCATCTTCTTCTGTATTCCTCCTTTATTTCAGCCCCAGATTATATTGATAGCATTCCTCATTTGAGCTATCGTGTATTGACCTCTTTTATGTTTCTCCCATTTTGCAGGCTTGGGGATACGCCATGTTTGGTCTCTTTACTTTCAATCTTCGAGACAAAACTGTTATGTTCCCCGATACTCTGAGGTGGCGCCGGGATAACAGGGATACCCGTGATGAGCAGGCAGAGGGGGCTGATATAACGGTGGAGCGCATGAGGCTATATTTTGACAGGTGGGAGGCCGTCCCAGAGTCCGTTGTTGCCTTCTTCCCATGGCGGAGCTTGGGCATTGACCATGTTTATGGGTTTGCCGGTATGAGGCTGTTGATGATTGGCCTTGGCGGTGAATGCTTCTATTTAGGGGAGAGAGTCTCTCGCCAGCAGGGTGGTGGCAGACTCGACGTCATCATCCCTCTGGATCCGCCGGCCCATATGCTTAATTCTTATGCCATTGCGGAGGACGAGAGAGGGGACCTCATTATTGGTCAGGATGCCTTTGACCTTATGTCCTTGGAGGCTGATTGCCAGGACTTCCTTGCTCGTCTCATGCCCCGACTAATTATAGAGGGTGATCAGGCTCAGGCCTAGGGAGTTGTCCACATCCCTTTTCGTCCACAGCTTGGACCAGCTTCTTTTACCTACAGCGTGGCTGAGGGAGTAGAGAGTACCGAGGATCTTCCCACGCAGTATGATATGCCGGAGGAACTTGTACCTCCTACCGACACGACCATGGTATGATTTTTATGACCCTCCTTCTGTCATTTCCATCATTTTACCAATTCATATCTCTGTTTATCATTTATTTGAGGATTTTGATACCTTCATTTGTTTCTTCTCAACAGGTGCCCATTGCTGAGTATAGAGAGGTCGCGGGACGGCTTTCCCAGTTCATGGCCTATGCCAAGAGGATGAAGAGAGAGACAACAGGGCTGCTCGGACGGTTGGCTCAGCAGACAGTGGAGCTAGCTTCTTGCGGGAAGAGGCCTCGGACTGACGGATGACAGTGCGGCGCTGGCGACACGTCTTAGATGGGATTCCTCCATTCCCCCCCCCCACCCCTTTTTTTTTGTTGATGATGTACTTATTGCCTCGGCGTAGGCGAAGAGAATCTTTCTTTTCTTCGGTTTGTACCTATGCAACAATTATTTCCTAACTCTAGCACACAATACATTAGTTAATTTTAGTTTTATTTCTGACTGTATAAATGTATTGACTCACATCCGGTTGGTCAACCGAGGGATAATTTTATGAGGTGGATTCGCGTTGGGCCATTTGTATGTGGTGAATGAACTATTTTGGATGGATTTCAGGGGTGATTGAGACATGTTTTGACTTGTCGAGCAACCTGAAATCTGAGCAGAGTCTCTGTTGTTCTGACTTGGGAGATGCCTCATACGAGACATCGATGTCTCATACGAGCATCCTTTCAATCTGCGGATGTTTCTCCTTTTTCCTCGAGGATTTGGTGTCCAAACTTGTATATAAACACCTCTAGTCCATCCTAGAATACCATGCAGCCTTGAATCAGTTCTGGAACCTTTGTTTTGGAGTACAATTCTCAACCTTTTGCTCTCAATGGCCCCAAGCAAGTCCGTCCCTTCATCAATAATCGTTGACGAGTTCTCCTTGGACTTAGAGTTAGTGGAACGCTACAAGAATGATTTAGCAACGTTCTTTCACTTGTTTAATAAACCTCGCCAAGAGAGATTCGTGGAGATGTTCGGTTTCAAGATTCTTTTCACCTTGAAGAACCTAAAGCCGGAATGGGACCTCTTAAAGGGAGTTGCACACTTTTGGGATCCATCAACTCACCTCTTCAACTTTTCACTTAATGAGATGGTCCCTACTGTGGAGGAGATGGCGGCTATCTTGGATATGCCTTTGACTGGGGTGATTGCGGTTCCTAATTGCGATAAGGTACCAGCGGAGTCTCTTAGGGACTTATTGAGCATTGGCCTTCCTGAGGCTCAGAGTTATGTTCATAACCGCTATATTGATCTCCACGCTTTGCCTAGGAGATTTAAAGGTCGGGTGACTCGCAGTCACGGTGTGGATTCCCAGTGCTGCCTCTTGGCATTGTGCTTATTTCGGAGCGTGCTTTTCATGAGCAAGTGTGGCATGGCGAACACGGAGCTCGTGGACATCGTTCTGCAAGCTAGAGGACTGGCCTTCAACATAATCCCTCTTATCTTGGGGGAGACCCTTCATGGTCTTGATGAGTTACACCGAACCGGCTCTATGACTCGGGGAAGTCCATTGTTGTTGACTATTTGGCTCAGAGAACATTTTAAACTATTGGAATCTCCGGTCGAGTATTCTCCTTATACTTTCCATAGGCGGAGACTGTTAGTGTAGGGTCTCAGCATTGAGGAGTGGGCTCATCTTTTTGCAAAAGTGGAGACCAATGATATCGCTTGGTGCCCATCCTTTTGGAGGGTGAGGAGGTTTGTAGATAATACCCTCGGGTACGACAGGGTCGTTCTTCCGGGCTTGAGGGATTCTTCTTTCTACTTTGCTCGGAGGGTAATACGACAATTCGGTCAACAGCAAGACACTTTCTTGTCAGGGGGACGGCCTCGAGATGTTTCTTTCATGGACTCGGAGTTCTCTACGAGCTTGGCTCGCGCTTGGGGGCAAGGCACCACTATGGATCGTTGGACCAATCTTCATCATGATGGAGGAAGTATCTATTTGTTGGACAAATACTTTGATTGGTTTCTCTCGGAACTCCGTCCCAATGTCGAGGGTATTGATGAGATCCGTGCTTTCTGTTGGGGGACTAATTTGAGGCTAGTTTGAATTTGAGGAAGAAGGAAGCTAAGGAGGATCCTTCTAATTTCAGAGCAGATGCCACTCAAGACGTTCTGGAGAGTGACTTTTACTAGAAGAGAGCAAACGGACTTCCCGGTAAACTCGAAGCTCTAGATAGGCCTCATGTGTTCGCGAGACTGACTCCCTCGGTGTTCAGTCGTCTTGATGTTCCTCCCGGTTTCGAGATACCTTGGTTCAAGAGGAAGAGGGATGACAAGGCGGATCGTGGTCAAGCCCCTACTAAGTTAAGGAAGAAATAGATCCTTAGGAGTATCAAGATATTGCCAATAGATAGACCAATGTTTAGACTTTTAGTATTTTATTTATTTTCTTTTGCAAGTTTGTATTCATGTTAGAAATTTTCTTATTGTTTTCTTGAAATATATTCAATTAATAAGAAGACAAGACTTTGATTTTATTTATTGAATAGACCTGACCAAAAGGCTGCCTACGTTCTCCTTTTACATCAATTAAATAAGGAGCTCAGGTCATCGTAGTTCTTGTGTAAGAAAGAGAAAAATATATTTGCTGACTGACATGTCTCGCATGAGAAATAGGTGTCTCGCACGAGACTGTCCTCTATTATTATATATATATATATATATATATTTTTATTTTTTTATTTTTTTTTAATGCACACCCTGATTTTTACCTAGACCGCCCTTTCAGGTTTTCAATCTAGCGGGCTTCTTTTCTAGTGCTTTCTGCTCTAATTTTTGCCTAGGCCGCCCTTGCGGGTTTTCAACCTAGCGAGCTTTCCTCTTTTCTTTGGAATAGGGGACGGACTTATGAGTAGTACTTTTTCAGCTTGTCCATGTTGACGGGCTTCGGCAGTTGATCTCCATCTAGGTCTGCGAGTTGTACCGCTCTTCCGGAGAATAACTTCTTGACTATGTAGGCGCCTATCCATCTTGGTCCCCATTTTCCCATAGGATTGAACGGTCCAGGACGATGTTCATGTAGGACAAGGTCCCCTTCTTTGATCTTTCTGGACTTGACTTTCTTATTGAATGCTCGGGTCATTCTTCATTGATACGCTTGGATATGCTCGGCGGCTCGAAGTCGTCGTTCATCTAGCAGGGCTAGTTGTTCATAACGGCTGTCTAACCATGCGACTTCGCTCACTTGGTTTTCTAGGAGAACCCTTAGTGATGGTACTTCTAATTCAATTGGTAGCACTGCTTCCATCCCATAGGCTAGGGCGTATGGAGTTTCACCGGTAGCGGTACGGATTGAAGTTCGGTAGCCCCAGAGTGCAAAGTGTAGCTTGTCGGGCCAATCTCTGCCAGTCTTAGCCATTTTCCTAATGATGGTCTCAATGGTCTTGTTAGCAGCGTCGACTGCTCCATTGGCATGTGGTCGGTACGGTGATGACTGATGTCTCTCTATTTTGTACTCTGCAAGTAGTTGGTCACATTCTTTCTATATCATCTCATGAGGTACCCCATATCGGCATATGATGTTGGTCTTAATGAACTCAGCTACCTTTCTGGCATTCAAGACTTTGTAGGATTGAGCCTCGATCCATTTGGTGAAGTAATCAACGGCGACTAACACGAATGAATGCCCATTATGACCTGTTGGCGAAACTTTACCAATGACGTCTATTCCCCATGTAGAAAATGGCCAAGGGGATGTCATGGGGTATAATACGGACGGTGGTGCGTGTTGTAAGTTGGCATGTATCTGGCACTTGTGGCATTTCTTAACCATGTTGGTGCAGTCTGCTTCCATTGTAGCCCAATAGTATCCTAGTCGGATGATTTTCTTTGCTAGCATATTGCCATTTATGTGGGTTCCACAGACTCCTTGATGGACTTGGTCCATGATTTCTACGGCTTCGTGCTCATCGGCACAGAGTAAACACTGCTCGTAGTGTTTCTTATAGAGGCGATCACCTATGATAACAAATTGGGCGGCAAGCCGTTTGAGGGCTATCTTCGCTTTAGATGGCGCGTCTGATGGGAATGTTCCGTCTAGGAGGAAACGCCATACATCATAATACCAAGGTTTGTTGTCCAAGGTATTCACAGAGTTACACTCTTCTTTGCAGTCTATGATTGAGTAATAAGCAGGAGTCGTTCGCCTCGTGACTCTGAAGGTTTTAACCTCAGTCCATTCGGGAATTTCAACATGCGATGCTAACATGGCTAGCGAGTCTGCTAAGCGGTTCTTATCTCTAGGAAGATAGTAGAAAGTGACCTCTCTGAACTGTTTGACCAAGTCTTGGAGATGGTCGTTATATTTCTGGAGTGTAGGATCTTGTACCTTCCACTTCTTGAGTGACTGATAGATTATAAGTTATGAATCTCCGTACACCTCTAGTTCGGTCACATTTCTTTCTAAGGCTGCTTCAAGCCCCGCTATGCAAGCTTCGTACTCGGCAATATTTTTAGTGGCCTCAAAGTCAAGGCGGATTACAAGTATAGTGTAGAAATCTGAGGGATCTACTAGTAATATGCCAATGCCATATCCCTGTTTATTGGCAGCGCCATCAAAAAATAATTGCCACTTATTTTCTGCTATTGACATGATGTCCTCATCAGGGAATCGCGGGTCTTCCCCCTTCGCTTCATCACATGGAAATTCGGCTAAGTGGTCCGCGAAGACTCTCCCTCTCACGGATTTCTGTGTGATGTAAGTGATATCGTACCCCGCGAGCATGAAGTACCATTTGGCTATCCTAGAGGATACATGCGACTTCTCGAAGATATATTTCATTAGGTCCATTCTGGCGATTAGTTGTACAGGAAACGCCTCTATATACGGCTTTAGTCTCTCAGCTACCCATACTAGTGCAGCACACGACTTCTCTGATGCAGAGTAAGTCAGTTCAGCCCCTTGGAAGCGACGGCTGACAAAGTACACGGCGTTCTCTTTCTTCGAATCGGGTCTCTCTTGTGCTAGCATAGCCCCTAATGCAGTGTCATTGACTGTGAGGTACAAGGTAAATGGTTTCTCCCTATGCGGTAGAACCAATACGGGCGGATTCACTAAGTACTCCTTGACCTTATCAAAAGCTTCTTGGCATTCTTCTGTCCACTCTAGGGATGCATTCTTCTTGAGGAGCTTAAAAATGGGCTCGCACATCGTCGTGAGTTGATTAACGAAACGACTAATGTACTGAAGGCGACCCATAAATCCCTTAACTTCTTTTTGCGTCTTAGGTGGAGGCATGTCAATGATGGCTTTGATCTTAGCGGGATCTGCTTCTATACCACGCTCAGTGACCATGTACCCAAGGACCTTTCCTCTCACTACCCCAAATGTGCACTTGGCCGGATTAAGTCTCATCTTGTGGTGTCTCAACCTCTCAAAGAACTTTCTGAGGTCGACAAAGTGTTGTCTATCGGAGCCTTTGGAGTGTATGATCATATCGTCAACGTACACCTCCATTTCTTTATGTATCATGTCATGGAACAATGCAGTTACGGCTCTCTGATAAGTGGCTCCGGCATTCTTGAGTCCAAATGGCATGACCGTATAACAGAACGTCCCCCAAGGTGTGGTAAACGCTGTTTTGTGTTGGTCCTCCTTGCCTATGAGGATTTGATTGTAACCGGTGAATCCGTCTACGAATGAACGAACTTCGTACTTTGCGGTATTGTCGATGAGCATGTCTATGCTTGGAAGAGGAAAATCATCTTTCGGAGATGCTCTGTTGAGATCACGGAAATCAACACAGACTCGGACTTTTCCATTTGCTTGGAAACTTGTACAGTATTAGCCAACCAGGTTGGATACTCTATTACTTTGATGAACCTAATACTCAGGAGTTTCTCTATCTCTTGTTTGACTTGTACTGACCACTCTGGCTTAATTCTGCGGAGTTTCTGCTTGACTGGCCTCGAATCAGGAAGCAGTGGTATCTTGTACTCAACGATCAAATTGGCTAGCCCCGGCATATCTTTGTAGGACCAAGCGAACACATCCACAAATTCTCGGAGAAGCGCTATGAGGGCTTGTCGGTCTTCCCCTTTGAAGTAACTGCCAATCTTGGTCTCTTTCGGATCATCGTCCGTCCCCAGATTAACTGTTTGCATTTCTTTGGCATCAATAGGACCATTTCCGCCACGAAGACCTACTTGCTTATTAATTTCTTTTTAAGATTTGTTCCTTTTCTTGATCTATCTCATCATATGACTCATTATTATCTAATTCGTTAGAGTTATTAGTTAATTCATCATTTAGGACGCTAGCAATCTCGGGATACTCAAAAAGATCTATTTTTTCATTAAGAAAGTAGGGGAATACACGTTCTGCGATGGCATCCAAGTCCTCTTGGGTGAGCTCATCGATAGCGGTATCTGACTCTAAGGTAAGAGTTATAAATTTTCTTGCCCTATGGGGATGGGGAGTACATCCTAATTCCTTGATCAGGAAGTCTTCACTTGCTATGTGTCCCCCAGTCGTGTACCAATTCTGAATAGGCTCGTCACTCTTCTCGATAAGTTTGGTGTAGTCTTGGTTCGGAGCGTCCCCCTTGTCTATTGCATTAATCTGAGTGTCCTCTAGCTTGCAAAGGTTGAGAAATTGGTGCAATAGGTCTTCTCCCAACACAAAGTCCCACTCACTGAATGCCTCGGCCTTGGTACCCCTTAATTCTCGAGGTAGCCATGAGAATTGCATCGGTTCTGTTTCGAGTGAGTACGGATCATAGTCACTGAATATTTCAAAGTCCGGTTGGCGCATCCCCCTATGGTCAATCCATGGTTCAGGGAACATGAAGTATGGAAAGTTTTCCCCCTCGCGTACAAAGTACCCGTTTAGAGTCTTTCGATAGGGCGGTGCTAGTGGTACAATGTACGAAGTCCAATCCCTTTCTTCTTTCGGGATGCCTTTTAATAGTGACACATACCCTAGACCATATTCTGGGGAGTATAGAACGACAGGTGGTGGTTCTTTTATCCCTTGTAAATGCTTTCCAAGTCCAAGACCGGGGAAGTATCCCTCTTTTAGCATCATGTTAAGTACTGGACACGTTCCGGAGAATGGAATCGCCTTAGAATAGTCATTTTCATTGTGCACCTCTACCATCTCCATACTATTTTGGATTTCGAACCCGTTGAAGAGGTGGTTGGCTGCCTCATGTTGAATCTCTAGGATAGGACTAGCAGTGACTAGTTCTCCAAGTACGGTGACTATCGTGTCATTGTGCTTAAATTTGACACATTGATGGAGGTTAATGGTACTCCTCCCGTTTGATGTAGCCATGGGCGTCCTAGGAGAAGGTTGAAAGAGGAGAGGATGTCAATGACTTGGAATTCCGCCTTTGTAGTTATCTCTCCTACTACAACTGTTAGGGTGATTGCCCCTATAGGTGAGCGTGCAGTGCAGTCAAATCCTCGTACAGTAAGAGCTGACGGTTTTAGCTCTCTTGCAGTAAGGCCAAGCGTTACCATGACTTTCTTTGGTAGGACATTTATGGCGGACCCATTGTCTACTAGGATTCTGGGGATTCGATGCCCATTGACCCTCGCGGTTATGTAGAGAGCTTCGGTGTGCCCTCCACCATATTGTGGTAAATCTAAGTCGGTAAATGTGATCATATTGCCAAATTGGATTTGGCCTACCATTTGCGTTAGCTCTTCAGGAGTTATATCTTTGGGCACTTCGACTTGGGCTAATGCTTTTGAGATCATCATTCGATGTATATAAGATGAGCCTAAGGATCCCATATGGAAATGTTGGCTTGAGTTTTCTTTAATTGTTTAAGAAGTGGATCATCAAGTTCAACGGGTTCGGGCTCTTTTGAAGATGATGGCTCTTCTACTCTTGGATCTTTGTTGATTATGACTCGACCGGAGCGGGTGAGTAGATTAACATCTTCTTTTTCTTTATTATTCTTTCTATCTAATACTTGATCCCAAGACAACATGTAACAGAAAGAAATTTCATTATCAAACTTGGGAGTGCTCTCGCCCATATTTGGGACTAGGCGAGTAGTCTCCCCTTTCTCACTAGCTATTTCTATTAAATTGATCCCTCCTCCCGCAGTTGGGAAAGGGTTTGTCACTATATAAGGAGCCCCTAATTGCTTAGAGTCTATGAGATCTTGGATCACATCTTTGAGGTGGTGGCAAGAGTCGGTGTCGTGACCACTGGCCCTGTGAAATTCGCAGAAGAGGTGATGAGCATGACTAGGAGGGAATTCCTTTGGAGCGGTAGGCTTTCTTGGTGCTACTTTGCCGGATTTCATGAGTATGTTAAACATTTGACTTTGGGTGACACCTTCTAGCTTGCTATAGGTCCTCTGCCTTGTTTTAGTCTTGGACTCAACTTCCATCTTGTAGCATTCTCTCTGAGCTTGTAGACATGTTTGGAGCGTGTCGATCTTTTTCTCATAGTACTCTTCATTCATGAGTAAGCCCTTTCGAAGTGCATTGACCTCCTCCTCTCGGGCTAGCAAATGATTTTGGAGAAATTTGATTTTTCTTTCAAAGAATTCCTTTTGTGTTCGTAGTCGAGTCATGAACTCTTCCTCTATCTCTCTCTTGAAGCGTGCGTATAAGACTGTAGCATACACTTCCGAGAGTTGACTCACTTCCCCTTCTAGTCGAGCTTTGAGGTCGTTGAGTTCTTGAGTAAACTTGGTGCTTGACATTGTGTTGGGAGTATGGAGCTACTTTGCTGATTGGACGGACCTAGAGTGCAGAAACTGTGTCAAATCCAGGCTGGGGTCCCAACAAGTCGGCTTTTATGAAACAGGGGTTGACCAACACGGCAGATTCACAGAAAAGGGAGGATGTCTCGTACGAGACAATGGATGTCTCGTACGAGGCATCCCGCCTAATAGTCAGATTGTAGATTTTAATCCTATTCGTCGGATGGAATTCAATCCATTTTAAGAGGTTACTACTCTAGTTCATCCTGGAACAGTGGATTCTGTCACCCTAGAATATGAGCCCCTTGTTTTTCACCTGTATTGCACTCTCCCAAACGGACAATTCGGGCAAAGGTCCCATATTCTCATCGGAATCCACCATTCAATTAACCAAACCTAAGTGACCCGTAGTTGTTTTGCACTTTGTTAAACAACGCATTAATGCAATCAAACCTTGTGAATTTTAAGGGACAACCGAAAGGGACATGTTGAACGATACGGTCAAAACTAAGCCAAAATGGCATCCACAATCCCGCACAGAATAGTGAAAGTAGGAAAACACAAGCTCGGATTTCCGTAGAGAGGTTCTCCATTCTTTCAAAATCCTTTGTTCAACATTTTACCGAAGGGACATTCGTCATATCACAAGGGAGGATTATAGATTGTAAAGACGCGTTATCTTGGGCAAAGATTAAAACAACCCTAAGAATCGAACCAACCGGTCTCGAGGAGTGTCTTATTAACAAGTATGTATGCATGAGGTTGATGCAAGGCTTACGTCTAAGGCTCCCCATGAACACAGTCTAGGAGCATGTCACGGAGTGGGTACACCATCTTTGGAGAGACCGGCGAGGGCCATTCGTTAGAATGAGGGTGCTGACCGACATCCATCCTCCGATTGGGACCCGGGTTTATAGGGTATGTAGTGCAATTAATCTACATGTGTGCAAGTGTGTGAGAGTCAAGATCTAGGTGTCAAGGTTAAAATAGAAAGTTTTTTTTTGCCTACGTTTCCCTCTTGTGAAGGGACTCAGGCCGTCGTAGTTCACACATAAGGCAAACGCATGTAAAATAGGGGATAAACATTTAGCAAGTACTCCTGCAAAACAAAGGTTAGCCTAATAATATATGGGGAGTTTCTTCGTCGTTAGGAAGGTCCCAAGACTCAGAAACAGGGGGAGGGCAGATCTGGAACTCTGTGTGCGTGTTTGAACCGAATAAAATTCCCTTTTCAAACCAGAGAGTCAGATCCGCCAGGCAGAACTTAGATGTCTCGTACGAGACAAGTGATACCTCGTACGAGGCATCCCAGTCTGGGAACAGACTAACGTACAGAATGCAGAATTTTGAAACAATGATGATTTCTTTCGACGCAAGTCTAACCCACTTATTGTGATTCTTCCCCAGCAGATTCGCCACTGTTTGCGCGCGAGGTTTTTGCTTTGATGGCACGCTTTCGACCTTCGATTCACCTTCTTTTTGGTTTGAGAGTCGCCACCATGTTATTGTCGGAACACGGACCGAGATGTCTGGATTCGAGGGTTAAGTTATGAATTGGGAAGGTCAAGAAGCACCCAATTCACCCAATCTAGGATTGGTCTTGCTAAGAAATCATCATCATCGTTTCAAAATCATGCATTCGTGTACTAAAAGATAAAAACAAACAAATAAATAATGACTTATTTATTTGGGATGTCGGATCATGTGCTTCGAGACCATCTTCATGGGTTGGAGAGGCTCTAGGCTAATCCTTTAATGGAATCACACTACTTCAAACACAAAGAAGGAGATGAGAAGATAGAAAAGCAAAGATTTACCTAAGCGTTTTCTTCGAGAATCCTATGGATGGCCTTGACTAAAGGCCTTGATCCTCCAAAGTTCGTGGGTATCAGAGAGGGGCTGATTAGAAGAACTTCTTTGGTCAGATTTTGAGTGGTTGTTTGGTGAATATAGAGTCTACCATTTTTCTGGTTCAAGAACCTTATATTTATATGAGATTTTGACCTAGGGTTTTGGCCAAGAAGGTAAGTTGAAGTGGGAATCAATGAGTTGATCTCCACAGAGGTATTTTTGGACTCTAGGATCGGCCATTAGGTTTTCCCGGATTGCATGAGTGTTTCCCAAGAAAAGGGGTTAAGATCAACAAGGAAACTGACCAAAAACCCGACTGTCGAGGGGGATACCTCGTACGAGACATCAATGTCTCGTACGAGGCATCTAGGTGCTGGAATCACTTATTTGCCCTCTGCGATAGTTTTAATGTTCAGTTTGGCCCCTAACTAACGGAGTCAGTCAGAAACTTAACGAAACATGTCCAACTTAATGAGTTTTGACCCAAATCAAAGGCGAGACACAGAAGTAGTGTGATTATAAATGAATGTCCAAAATGGGGTGTCTACAACAAGGCTCTGATGAGAAATGCCAAGTCTGTGACGGAAGACACAAGACTGTTAAATGTTGCGCATTCTATTATAAGTGCTTGCTTAGCTAAGAAAATGAATTTGATTCCTGAGGCGTTAGAGAGTTCTTTAGTAGTAGATACCTTAACTAAATATTCGATCCCTATTACGACGGTATATAGGAATTGTCCCTTGGTATTGGGCGGAAAAGAATTTGAGGTGATCTCATAAACTTCGAGATTGAAGAATTTGATGTAATCTTAGGAATGGACTGGTTAGCTGCATACCATGCCCATGTAGATTGCTTTAAGAAGGAGGTTCATTTCAAATTGTTATCCGGAGAAGAGTGTTATTTTAGAGGCGGAACCTAGAATTCGATCGAACCTTATATCGGTGATGAAAGCTCGTAAACTATTAAGGAAAGGGTGTGAAGGAGTTCTGGCATACTTGAGTACTTCGGACCAGGAAGAAGCAACGATAGAGTCACTTTCTGTAATTAGAGGTTTCAAGGATGTGTTTCCAGAAGACTTACCAGGAATACCGCCTGAAAGAGAAGTCGAATTTTCCATCGATTTGGTACCGGAGACTACACCAATATCGAAGGCACCATATAGTATGGCTCCGTCAGAATTGAAGGAATTGAAGGAGCAATTGCAAGAAGTTATTGGATAAAGTTTTGATTAGATCGAGTGTGTCACCGTGGGGTGCACCGGTATTGTTTGTAAAGAAGAAGGATGGGTCGATGAGGTTGTGTATCGACTATCGTGAATCAAACTGTGTAACGGTAAGGAACCAATACCCGTTGCCTAGAATAGACGATTAGTTTAACCAACTTCGTGGAGCGTGCTATTCTTTGAAGATAGACTTGAGGTCTCGCTATCATCAACTAAGAATGAATAAGGACGACATAGCTAAGACGGCCTTTAGAACAAGGTATGGTCATTATGAGTTTGTAGTGATGCCGTTTGGGTTAACTAAAACACCGGCAGCGTTCATAGAGCTTACAAATAGAATATTTCAATGGTTCTTTGACCAGTATGTAATTGTATTCATTAATGACAATTTGGTGTATTCTAAGTCAAAAGAGGAGCATGAAGAACATTTGAAATTAATATTACAGATTCTGAGAGAGCAAAAGTGGTATGCCAAGTTTAAGAAGTGTGAGTTCTGGCTTGAGGAAGTGGCTTTCTTGGGGAATGTGGTATCTAAGAATGGGGTAGCAGTTGACCCTGTAAAAATCGAGGCTATAGTGAATTGGGAGAGACCAACTTCTGTTAGCGAAATAAGGAGCTTCTTGGGTTTAGCGGGTTATTACCGCAGGTTCGTAGAAGGATTTTCGAAGTTATCCCTACCATTGACTAAGTTAACCACGAAAGGGACAAAGTTTGTATGGTCAGACGATTGTGAGAAGAACTTTCAAGAATTGAAAAGGCGATTGGTGTCCGCGCCTGTTCTTGCGGTACCAACAAGCAAGGATGGTTTTGTGATTTATAGTGATGCTTCATTGAAAGGTTTGGGTTGTGTGTTGATTCAGAATGACAAGGTGATAGCTTATGCGTCTAGGCAACTCAAGAACCATGAGAAGAACTATCCTACCCATGATTTGGAGTTAGCGGCCGTGGTGTTTGCATTGAAGATTTGGAGACATTATTTGTATGGGGTGCCATACGAGATTTATACCGACCATAAGAGTCTTAAGTATATTTTCACTCAGAAAGAGTTGAATATGAGGTAGAGAAGATGGATTGAATTACTTAAGGATTATGATTGCAAGATTCTGTATCATCCTGAAAAATCCAATAAAGTGGCAGATGCGTTAAGTAGAAAGAACCATGGATCGTTAGCGGCTATGTTTTCTAAGGGGGTAAGTAAATGGGTAAATAGTGAAATGGTGAAACTGAAAGTTAGGGTTAAAGGTTATTTGGCTCAGTTGAGTGTCCAACCAACGTTGTTAGTGAGAATCAAGGAAGCTCAGAATGTGGATGAGGAGTTAGCAGTAATCCACAAGACTATAAGTAAAAAGGGAATGGTAGATTTTCGTGTGGGTGATGACGGAATTATGAAGTATCAATCGAGGACTTGGGTGCCTAATGATGAAAGTATAAAAAGGGAAATTCTTGAGGAAGCTCACTGTTCAAGGTTTTCGATTCATCCTGGGAGTACTAAGATGTACAGAGATTTAAAGGAATCATTTTGGTGGAACAATATGAATAGTGAGGTAGCAGAATTCGTGTCTAAGTGTTTAGTATGTCAGTAAGTGAACACCAGAAAACCGCATGATTACTACAATCACTACCTATTCCAGAGTGGAAGTGGGAGCACATCACTATGGATTTGGTGATTGGACTTCCTAGGACATTGAAGGGGGTCATAATGCAATTTGGGTTATAGTGGATAGGCTCACTAAATCGGCTCACTTTCTAGCAATCAAGGTGACTGATTCGTTGGAGAAGTCAGCTAAGCTGTACGTGGATGAGATCGTGAGGTTACATGGGATACCGGTCTCTGTAGTGTCAGACCGAGATGCGAGATTCACATCAAATTTCTGGAAGAGTTTACAGAGAGCGTTGGGGACGGAATTAACTATGAGTACAGCATTCCATCCTCAGACAGACGGACAGTCAGAAAGGACGATTCAAACTCTTGAAGACCTTTTAAGAGCAAAGTCGTTGGATTGGCATGGAGCGTGGGATGATCATCTACCACTAGTGGAGTTTGCCTACAACAACAATTACCACTCTAGTATTGGAATGGCGCCGTATGAAGCTCTGTATAGGCGGAAATGTAGATCGCCTGCGTGTTGGGACGAAGTAGGTGATAGGAAGTTAACTGGACCCGAAATTGTTCAAGTAACGGCGGATAAGGTTCAACAAATTCGCAAGTGGTTGCGCAGAGTAGGCAGAAATTGTATGCAGAAAATCGAAGACGCGATCTAGAGTTTCAAATAGGAGATCACGTATTCTTGAAGATCTCACCGACAAAAAGGAGTCATGCGATTTGGAATTCGTGGAAAGTTAAATCCTAGTTATGTGGGACCATTTGAGATTCTAGAACAAATAGGAGTGGTAGTCTATAAGTTGGCTTTACCTCCTATGCTGGCTGGTGTGCACAATGTGTTTCATGTGTCGATGTTGAGAAAGTACGTAGCTGACCCGAGCCACGTTATAGAGTACAATCAGTTACGTTTTCGTGAAGACTTGAGTTATGATGAAAATCCAGTGAAAAATTGTAGACCGTAAAGATCAAGTATTGCAGAGGCGAGTGATTCCGTACGTAAAAGTGCAGTGGAGCAATCACACGGAAAGAGACGCCACGTGGGAGCTCGAAAGTGAAATGCGTGATATGTATTTCGCTTTGTTTGAAAATTAAGGTACGTTTAGTTTGGAGGACCAAACTCTTTTAAGGGGGTAATAATGTAATAACCCTACTCTTCATCTTTTATTAATTGAGTGGACTTCATTATTTAAAATAAGTCCGTTGGGTTAAGTTAGTAGGCCCAAATATTTTATTTAATAATAACTAGTTAAAATCCTAGCCCAATTAGGATTCATTAAGCTTAGGGGTATAAATTAAAAACCTTACCCGGGAGATGGAAGAGGAGCGGCGCAGAGAAGCCGCAGAGAAAGAGAGAGAGGCGGACAGAGAAGAAGGAGAAAAAAGAGAGAGAAGGATCGTGTTCATCAAGGTAATTCTTGAACCAAACCTTTTCTTCCCTACCCTGTTAACAATATTAAATCATTAGGGTTATGATTTACAAACCCTAACTTGAAAGATGAACTAGGGTTATTGAATTGAATTGTGAAGAGGAAGAAGAGTGCGATGTGTGTGCAAGGTGTCGGCATGTGTGTGTACTGGTGTGTGTGTGTGTGTGTGTGTGTGTGTGTAAACAGTGTGTGTGTTAGTGTGTATGGCAGTTTGTATGTGTGCGGGTTTTATATGTGTGCAGTAAAGGTGTTTTTGGTGTGTGTAAATCACGTTGTTGAATTTAGAATAGGTAATTGAAAATAGTAAAACCCTGGATATTTTGGGTAAACCCTAGAAGCATTTTGGTAAACAAAAAAGGGTAATTTGGGTATAAATATTTATGGGTAATATAAACCCTAGTATGGATATTAACCTTGAAGGGGAGTTAAAGAGTGTAACTTGTAGGTTAATAATAAGAGGAAGTAAAGTATGTGGGGATGGAAAGTAAATAGTGATTACTTGTCCTAAGAATATTTTGTGCATGATTGTAGATACGTGCGCGTGGTTTTGCTAAGAGGATTAACGCAAGCCAAGGTAAGGAATTACGTTCTTAGTAGTTAATTGGCTTCAATCCTTGTTTAGGATTCCCAATCTCTGATTTTGTTAAAAGTAATCTACCTATGTGGCTAGGTAGTATTTTAAATAACTATTCCATTTCGTAAATGTTATCGTTCCTTGTTATCCGCCCTATTGATGTTATTGTTGTTCAATTGGGCTATCATGCATATGATTTGTATTGTGATTCTGGTGTCTAAAGTGAAATGTACACCTTCTTTTTACAATGTGATCAAGTAAAGTTTTGTAAAGTTAAGCTTTGTTTTATAAAGCTCTTTAAAGTGAAGTTTTGTAATAAGTAAAGTAACTTACAGTTATTCATAATCTCGAAATGAATAAGTGGACCCCTTACAGTTATCCATAATCCCGAAACGAATAAGTGGACCCCTTATAGTTATCCATAGTTCTAAGATGAACATGTGGACCCCCTTGCGTTGCTTGATGAAGTAGCATAGGTTATCATGATACACCGATATTGGGTGCGGTCAGTAGAAACCTGAGCCCTGGGTACAGCGTGTGCTTAATCCCTAAATTAAGAAAAGTGAAGTAAAGTAAAGTAAAGTAAAGTAAAGTGAAGTAAAGTGTTTTGTGAAAAGTATGTTTTGGAAACTGACTTCTGTAGCCACATGTTTTCAAAGTGATGAGTTGTGTTGAATATTGTTAAATGTTTCTTTTCAAACTGAGTACTTATTTTATCCTTGAGTTATATCCCTTAATTGTTAATTCATTGTTACCGTTCGTTTCGGTTATCTCCTCTTAATACCCGAGGAGATCCCGTATGAACTTACTGGGCATTGTTCGCTCATTCCTTTCATTCTTATTTCTCTCCAGGTTATAAATAAGCTGATCGAGGGACGCAAGGTTGGCGGCATAGAAGTTATATTTTGAATAAAGTTAGTAACTATGATTTCCGTTATGTTAAGTTTTAGACCTTATTTCCGTTAGTTACCTTTTGAGCTAGTGTTTTGTACTAGCCGTTTGGGTTTGAATGTTAGTTAAAGTTTGAATTGTGGTTAATTGTAGCCGTTGGGGCATTCTGAATTTGGGATTTATTCAAATAAGTTATTATTTATTAGTAGTGAAAAGTTGGGGTGTTACAGTTAGCTCCACCTGCGCATGTTACCCATGATTTATTTATTTTTTGTTTCTACTTTTTTGTTATTTATTATTTAAAAAAATCCAATTACTGTATTCATTGTTTTGGTCAATTTTATGCAATTCACCACGAGATATGAAATTGGGTACAATGGAATATAGAACTTCAAGATTCAAGAAATAATGGACAATGAATTTAACGAGGAAAGCCCTTGAACAACTTGTTCGCCGGCATAAAACCTCGAATGATGGTATTTTATTAAGTTCTTTTGAGAGTACCATGAGTGAATTAATGTAAAACTGAGAAAAAGATAATAACGTGAGTGAGTTTGTGATTTACAGATGGTCTCTCTCTTTTTATACTAAAGATAACAAATAACAAACTTTGAAATGCTATCCCTAAGATCTCGGATAGTTGGTTGAGAATGTGTTCATCGTCCCTCCATTTTGTTTGAACTTCGTTTGACGTGTGTTGATAAAATACATGTGCCTTTTGACTGAGTCTTTGAGTCCCACGTGAGTTGAGTCGATAATGGTTCCTGAAAAATAGGGTTATGATAACTAATCCTGCAAGATGTAAACGATTTGGATGCAGATTCAAGTTGCTAGTTCAAGATGTGTCGTTAGGTTGGCGATCCATGTTAAACCTTCGGGATGTAAATAATTTTTCTACCCCAAACATTCATAAAAGAAAGAGAATGTATTTCATAAAGAACAGGGAAAAGGGATTGCTGGAGACTTTTTGTGTGACATGTCGGCATGCTTGTCCACAATAAAAACAAAAGCTTCTCAGATTCAAACAATTTCTAGAAAATAATCAACTAAACAAGGATATTATCACAAAATTTTGGCAAAAATGCGTTTTTCCTAACTTTCAAGAAAAACGTGTTTTAAAAAAACGTGATGGCATTTTTGTAAATAATCAGAACTTCTCAACGGTTCTGGATATCAATATAAAACCTTCTGGATATAAGATTGATAACCAGAACTTTTGAAAGTGATAGCCAGAAGGGTCCTGGATATCAGTATAAAGCCTTCTGGATATCAATATAAAGTCTTCTGAATATAAGATTGCACAAAATCTTGGGAAAAACTTGTTTTACACTAACTTAGTGTAAAACGTGCTTTTAAATTGAGCGATGACAAACTTGTAAATATTAGTAGAACGCATAAAAACGCGCGGCTCATTAACCGTAAACTGGTTAATGAAGGAACAACCGGTTCAAAATAACCCCAAACATTGTTTGTATGCCTTGTCTTCAGTTTTTATGCCTTGTCTTTCATTTTTTTTATGCCTTCTCATTCATTTTTGTAGGCCTTGCCTAAGTCGTTGCCTTGCTTTTGTTTGTCTGCCATAGCCTTGATCAAATGCCTGTCTCCCCATTCATTTTTATGCCTTCCCATTCATTTAAATATGTCTGTTATCAATTTGATTTATGCCTTCCCATTGTTTGTATGCCTTTATCTATGTATTTTTTATGCCTTCTCATTCATTTTAATATGCCTTCTCATTCATTTTTGTATGCCTTGCCTAAGTCGTTGCCTTGCCTTTGTTTGTCTGCCATGGCCTTGATCAAATGTCTGCCTCCCCATTCATTTTTATGCCTTCCCAGTCATTTAAATATGTCTGTTATCAATTTGATTTATGCCTTCCCATTGTTTGTATGCCTTTGTCTATGTATTTTTATGCCTTCTCATTCATTTTAATATGCCTGTTGTAATTGTTAGTTATGACTGCTTTTATGTTTTGCCTTGCCTTTGTTTGTCTACATTGTACTTGATGAATGCCTGCCTTGTCTTTCATTTTTTACGCCTTCTCATTTATTTGTATATGCCTGTTATTGATTTAATTTATGCCTTGCCTTTGTTTGTCTGCCTTGGCCTTGATCAAATGTCTGCCTTTCTTTAATTTTATATGCCTGGTGATCGATTAATACATTAAAAGTTGATCTAAGTGACTCAATTGATGAAACAGGCATAAAATTTTCCAGATTTTCTTCCATATGAGCGACAACGTCTGGATCTACCGGCCAATATAATAAGCCCGGTATATAATGAGCGGAGTCGTTTTTATGTAGGAACACGTTCTACACTAACGCTAGTGTAGAACGTGTTCTACATAAGAACGACTCATAAGATTAATAGCCAGAACCTTTGAAAGTGATAGCCAGAAGGTTTTGAAAAACACGTTTTTCCTAACCATTAAAAAAACGCGTTTTACAGGAGATCAACCCGGATATTATTGTCAACAAATTGTTGCAATGGAAATATACACGTATAGTATTGTACTAAAAATATAGATACTAGTAATTTCTTTTGCTTACCTAGAGTGATTAGTTTCAGATATATTCCCGTGAATTTAGACAAATAAATAAAATAAAATCAATGATGCAGTGTTCTAAAATAATCTTCATACTTTTTTTGCCGTTACTACGAAAAAACTTTGAGCCAAGAATTTATGTGGATTCAATTATACTAATGTAAATATAAAACTTGCTATTGATGGTATTGTTGATTGTGTATCGATAACAAATTTTAAATTTTCATCTGTACAATTGAATAAACCTAAAATTATTACTCAAACTTAATTTATAGTTACAATGAAAAAAGAAAATTACTTTGGGAGACGGAGTGTATATATGTCCTCTATATTGGTTCAGCCACCTTGTGCTGACCAAGTAGTCAAGAAGTCTAGCTTCAAATATGTACTCCCTTCTCCCGGACTAACTTTGTTATTTTCCTTTTTGGTTTGTCTTAAACTAAGGTTTTTAGTTGTTTTATTACTTAAAATGGAGAATGGGACCCACTTGTCATTCTCACAATAAAAACCTTTTACCCACTTTCTCTCTCATAATTTCTCCTACTTCACTTTTCATACTCATAACATTTATTTTTTCTTAATCTTTGTGTAAAGTCAAACTAAGAACTTTAATTCAAGACGGGGGAAGTACATAACATGCATTCGGTCTTCTATTTGATTAGGTGTAGAATTTCAAGATTCTTAAAAAAAAAAAAAAGGAGAGTTAAATTCTATGGGAATAAAAATCCACCCCACAAGTCAATTTCAATTATAGGATTCAGGGTTTTAAAGCTTTTCTTACCAGGACATTAATCCATTTGCAGTAACTTTCCCCAGTCCTTTTTGTTATCATACTCCATCATTGTGTACTATGTGTGTGAGCGTGAAGAGAGAGACTAAATATGAATACTCCCTACGTCTTAGACCATCTACAATGGATTAAACGAAATTTTTCATTCAACACCCATTTTATCATTCCACATCAGCTTCTCTATCTTCCAACTCATCTATTCAACACTCATTCAACTTTTAACCTTACAATGGTTTGTTTAATCCCTCATTCAACACTTTTCCCACTCATTATCTTATACCCCACCACTTAAAATTTATTTTTTATTTTTATGATTAGTGTTGAAATAGTTATTATTGGGATCCATTTCAAGAAAAATATGGGTTTTTTTTTTTGTCGGAATACAATGAAACTTACGTCAATTTAAAGAGATTTTTTTTAGGAATTTTGGTGTAAAAAAAATACATTTTTTTGTGAAATAATTGAGCTCAAATAAGTGGGATAAAAAAAAATAACTCGTCAGCGAATCAGAAGGTGACACATGTCCAGGCCAGGGAAAAAAAAAAAAGGAACCGCCGACGCTGGACGCGCCTTCTCTGGCGCGTTGTGTGCACACGACCGCCATGCCCACTCTTTGGCCGCCACGTGTCCGTCCTTGTCAACCATTTGCTGCATTCACACTTGTGGAATTGGTTCAACAAAACCATTCACACACCCCCTATTAAACAACCATTGCAAGCATTTTTTTTTTGAACAGCTGCACTATATCATTCATTTCAAGGCAATTGCCATCGTTTACAAATTCCTATGGAATCTATTACAGTCTTATCTAAAGCCCTGCCGATCTAAAGCCCTGTCTATTACAAGTTCCTATGGAGTTTCACCATTGTCGAACCTATTACAGCGAATGATATTTGCTTCTACAAGTTGATGATGCAATCCTTCATAGACGTCCTTGCGCCATCTGGTAGTTTGCTTGCCATAGACGTCGTGCCATCTGAGAGATCACATGTAGTTGCACAGCTAACCCCTATGGGGTTATGAAACTATGGGTTCTCCACAAATTCTCCCAAGGGAGAATCGAACCCAGGACCTCCCCTTCAAGGGAAGCCCTAACACAACCACCCGATACCACTAGGCCAGAAGACCTTTGGTCCATTGCAAGCATTAAACCATCCATTTTGTGTGAATGCCCATTAAACACCCCATTAAAAAACCATTGTGGATGGTCTTATACTCCCTCCTTCACATACTCATTACTACCAAATAAAAGTACATGGGAATTAAGAAAATATATTGGAAAAGTAAGTATTGTAAGTGGGTGGGAGAGAAAAAATAAATTAGTGGATAGTTGTTATGAATGGATAGGAGAGAGAAAAGTGAACTATTTGGTTAAGTAACAATAAGTATAAGACACTCAAAACTGAACTAAGTAGCGATAAGTATGTGACGGAAATAATATTATTTTGAAATTTTGAGTGTCTTATTGATTGAAAAGTACCATTATCTCAAAAGAGAAAATACTACTATATACTCCACTTTCTCTCTCTTCACACACAACAACTATTCTTCCGTCCCAAAACACCTTGAGCTATTCTGAACATGAACGAGAATTAAGAAAAGAGTACTCTATTCGTTCCAGTTTAAAGTTCTTACTTTTCTTTTTGGTATGTCTTAGTTTAAGGTTCTTAGTTGTTTTATTCCTTAAATGACAAATGATGAATAGTGTTTTGGACAATCTTGTCCTCATAAAGTTCATATATTACAAAAAATCATCACTTCACTCATTTGCTTTATAAATGGACAATCATATCCTCCACCTTTTACTATTTTTGACTCAAATTTGTCTTCATTCATTGATAAGCGTGCAAAGTCAAACTAGGAACCTTAAACCGGGATGGAGGGAGTATATATCTAAAAGTATTGTGAGTGGCAAAGAGGTTGTGAATATGATAAGTTGATTGAGATTTACAAGTGGGGCCCAAAATTAAGTATGTGAGTATGATAAATGGGGTTTGGAGAATAGAAAAATAATAAATTTTGAACATTTTGTGATAAGAGACTTACCAATTACCAATGGGACACTAAAAAAAGAAACTAGTGCAAGGTGTTTTGGGACGGAGTGAGTATCTATTTACTACTCCCTCCGTCCCATTTCAAATTGCAAAAGTTGCCAAAAAGGGTGTCCCAACTAAAATTGCAAAATCCAAAAATTGCAAGTTTTAACCCACTTGCACACTCGCATCCACTAACCCACTAACTATTCTCTACCCCACTTTCTCTCTTCCACTCAACTATCAACACTCACAACACATCACCTTTTCACATTTTCCCTTAATCCTCGTGCCAACCTAGTATTTGCAATTTGAAATGGGACGGAGGGAGTATTTCCCACCCCATTTTCTCTATTCTTCCCACTCACAACACTAACTTTTTTCAACATATTTTTCTAATTCCTTTAAAAGCAAATATTTCCTCCGTCTCATACTAAAGTTCTTACTTTCCTTTTTGATTTGTCTCAGACTAAGATTATTAGTTGTTTTATTACTTAAAATGGACAGTGAGACCCACTTGTCATTCTAACATCAAAAACTCTACAAACTTTCTCTCTTCTACTTACTCCTACTTTATTTTTCATATTCACATTATTTACTTTTTCTTAATATCCGTGTAAAATCAAACTAATAACCTTAGCGAGACGGAGAGAGTACTAGTAAGTACTTTGCTTTTGCTATCGTACTGAGGAAGTATATAGAGAGGCTAAGCTGGGCTAAAGAAGCTTCACCGTTTTCTTCACTGCAATCAAAAGCCAGCTAATTTTCAAAAGTACAGATTAGCTCTATAAGTTCACTGTACTACTGCAATACCCTTTTACTCTTAAAATTCCTGACTTTCCTTCAAAAAGATTAAAACTTTCATGTCTACGTCCTTAGAAGAACATGATTACATAGGTTTGTCAGAGGCTTCTAAAATGGAGAGCTCTGATAAATCCACTAACAACAACAATGGTGGTTTGACTTTGAACTTGAAGGCTACTGAGTTGAGACTCGGCTTGCCTGGCTCTGAGTCTGAGTCTGAGTCACCTGAGAGAGACTCAGTCAAGAACAACAATTTGGTGTCAGGGGCAAAAAGGGGATTTTCTGATACCATCAATGGTGGTTCTGGGAATTGGGTTTTCAATGTTAATGGTGGATCTGAACTGGAGAAAATGTCTCAGGTTTCTGCTGCAAATGGTCAAGCAGCTCCTGCTACAAAGTAAGTTTTTTTTTTTTTTTCGCTTTCCAAATTTTGCCTAGAATTTGGTAGAATTCATTATTATGGTTGGTTAATTCTTGACTTATTTTCTTATTGGTTGTTTGTTTATTTTACAAACAAGTGTGCTTCCAAAAAATTCACAAAAAAATAAAAATTAAATTAAATGTTAACTTTAACACAATTTTACTCAGTAATTAGGAAGGTTGGTCAATCTTATTGCTTTTGCAGAGTGTTCTTGATAACTTTTCTCAATAATGATACTCTGCTCCTTATTTAAGATTTCATATGTATGATTTTGCTTTTGTTTTTCTGTTTGATTTCATGGGTTTCTGGAAGGTTTTCAATTCTGCAATTCTTGAATGTGCGTTGGTCCTATGTCAAAAGAAGTTGACCAGGGAGTCAAAAGAAAGTTGACCAGGGAATAGGAATTGAAAGAAGAGCATATAATAGGACTTTCAGAATTAAGAATTGAATTTAATTTCTGATATTCCCTCCGTCATGAAAAATTTTGGTCATTCATTTTGAAACAGACGTGTCTTCAATCATTTTATCCTGTCAGAGTAAGAAAGTTGTGTTCGTTATAAAGGACTATTTAGCGAAGCTCTTTGCATGAATCATAAACTGGTATTCATTTGATTCGTGTGTTTTTAACTCAGGGCACAAGTGGTAGGATGGCCACCAATCCGATCATTTCGTAAGAACACCATGGCTTCTAACCCTCCAAAGAATGACGACGTAGGATGGCTGCCTGTTAGAACTTTCCGGAAGAACGCCATGGATACTAACCATCCTCTTAAGAATGACAATGATGTGGATGCCAAGAGTTGCATTTATGTGAAAGTTAGTATGGATGGAGCCCCGTATTTAAGGAAAGTTGATCTCAATATCTATACAACCTATATCGACTTATCTTCCGCTCTCGAGAAAATGTTCAGCTGCTTTACTATTGGTTCGGAGTATGTGCTTACCTATGAAGATAAAGATGGCGACTGGATGCTAGTTGGTGATGTTCCTTGGGAGTAAGTTTTCATTTCTAAATAAAATAATACGCGAACTCATCAAATTGGATAACGGCTGTATCAAACATAGAGCTGTAGTACACTTTTGGGGTAATTTTTTCCTTTCTGACTTGTTCGTTTCTCTGGGTTGTGAAGTATGTTTACAGGATCTTGTAAGAGAATGAGGATCATGAAAAGTTCAGAGGCAATTGGTCTAGGTACAAGATTGATATAACCTTTCGCCTTGCATTCAATATATAAAAATCTTGTGCTACTCCGTTCATAGACAATTGGTTTCAAGATGGAACCCCAATCTTTATCAGTTAAATAGAAAAGATATGTACATTAATTTATGTCCATGAGTTTTTTTTTTTTTCCCGTGATTGGTTAGTGCAGCACCAAGGGCTGTGGACAAATGCAGAAACCAGGACTGGTTTGGATTGAGAAAATGTGAACGAGCGTAATCAGTTGTTGATAAGCAGAAGAATTTGATCCTACATACCTAGAACTACAACTTTGTTAAAGTCCTCAAACTGAGTTGAGGACTTGTGTGTGTATTTAGAAGAATAGAATGGTTTAGCAGGAAATGTAGTGCCTCATATAAAGTGTCTAGCTAGGTCTTTTAGGTATCTCTCTGTTATTCTGAAATCTGACTGCATTTGTAAATGGCTTGTTCTGTTATGCATGATGGTACAACTGTACTACACTTCAATGTGTTTTGTTTCTCTACTTTTTTGTAAATGCAGAATTCAACTCAACCTATATCTAAGAACTTGTGTGAGAGCCCGCGCACCCAAACCGAAATGATCGCTCGCGAGGGCGACTCGGGTCGTGCCTCAGTCTAATGCGCTTTTGGAAATGCGCACGATTTCTCATAATGGTTACCCTCGAAGTTTTAAACATGCAAGAGTCGCCACCTCACTTTATTTTAGGAAAAACGAAGATAAAACCTTTTGTTTTGAAAAAGTGGCTTTGGGGGCTAAGTTACGAGAAGAGAAGGGGTTAGGCACTCTCCTCGCCCATGAGTTAAGTTCATTTTGTGCCTTGTTTTTATGCCTTAACAAAAATGGTTGTTTTATGTACAAAGGAGTCTTCCTATTCTAGGTATGTTTGCTTAAACTCGCAAATGATAGTCGGTTTGGGTAGACTCTCTGTCGCGACCCCGAACCCCGCCGGCCCGAGATCGCGAGCTGGACGTCGACTTAAACAATAAACTCTACAATAATGAAGATAAAAATTTCCTTTTATACCAAAAGAGGATAACACAAGGTTTTGCAAAACAATTTAACCACAACAAAATAAAACTAGTATAAACCCCATGAGCTTATACACCAAAGTTATAAAATATACAAATCCTAATGACGTCAATGTTTGGTACAAATATCCCAAAAAGGTTACACATTTATATAATGTAAACCCACCAATATCAACCTGCCCCAAAAGCTCGAACCCACTCGACGTCTTGTCTCGTGATCAGCGAGTCTAATCCTTTCCACCTGGGGGGGGTTAAGGAAAAACAAAGATAAAAAGAAAGGGGGTGAGATAAATCTCAATAAGTTACTAATGCAACTACATGACATGCTAAGATGCAATAAGCAATAAACAATAATAAATCACATAGCACATAGCAATTGTCATTTAACAGATAGCAGCGGAAATAAACACATAACAAAGGATATAGCCAAGGTTTTCCCAAACTGATATAACCAAATAAAGGTCGCTGCGCAGCTTCAATAATCAACCATCAACATCTTCATAATAGCATGAAAGCTGAAGAGAAATCCCCGGTACCGGATCCAATAACAAAATAATGTGCCACAAAGGGCGGGAGCCATGCCACAAAGTCATGCTCTAAACGTCTCAACCAAGGCCGATCTGGAAGAGGAAAATAAGGGCAAAACAATGGTCGACACCATAATAGACTTGGCCGGTGCCATCACAATATCTCACATCGCCCGACACAACCACAAATACCAGCTGGACTTTCAAGTAAAAGCTAAGTAATAAAATACTCGCACGATAAACAACCATTGATTCCAAAGTAGGGAACCATACCAAGGAGTTACCAAGAAAGTGAAATGAACCAACAACACACAATTAAAGTGTTCCAACAATCTTAACAATGATAACACAATTCCCATATCACGTTTGACCACAAAATTTCCAGTTAATTCGAGCACTCAACCAAATTTACTCACTCATCTCGAAGAGCTCAAGGAGAGCTTTAAAACGATAATTGATACGCCTAAAACGGAGTCCGGATGAGAAAGTTATGAACTATTGAAGATTGTCTGTGAAAGGTACAAGAGGAGGAAGCTCAGGACTTGTACAGAGGAGGGGGCGCACGCCCTAGGAGAAAGGGTGCGCGCGCCCTGGGGAATCAGAAGGTTTTGCATAAAGGGGCATGGGGAGGGTGCGCGCGCTCGCGTGGACAGGGGGCGCACGCCCTATGGCATCACAAGGTTTTCTCCGATTGGAACAATGAGGGAGCGCACGCCCTCCAAATAAGGTGCGCGCGCCCTAGGTGATCAGAAGGGTTGTTTACAAAGGGGCATAAGGGTGCGCACGCCCCCTCCCAAAGGGTGCGCGCGCCCCCTTGCCCGGAGGGGCAATTTCCGGCCAAAATTCTGGGTTTCCTCCATTTTCAACCCAAAACTCAAATCAACCCAAACTTCACCATTCCAAGCCAAACTCCAAACTAACACTACCAATATATAAACTAAAGTACCCACACCACTTGGAAGCCAAAAGAACTCCTAGAATAACATCTAAAGACCTCAATCAATGATGGTTCAAATATCAAATTTTCACAAAAATGAACAAAATGCAAATCACTCCCAAATCCACCCAAGATGCAATAAATGGCATTCATAATATCAAATAAACATGGAGTAGCATTTCTAGCATAAGATAGGGGAAAAGCAACTTACTTGAATTTTCTCAAAGTTGCCGGAACTCGAATATTTTTAGCCCTCTACGATCCTAACGACGATCTAAACAAGATTCATGTTATGAGAAATGAGAGATTATGAGGGGATGATAGCTAAAATGTAGAGAGAAGGAAGAAGATGATTTTTACCTTCACAAAGCCTAGGAGAGAGAGAGAGTACCCAGGGAAAGAATGGAGGTGGAGTGTGAGTGAGGGTGATAGGGTGAGGGAGGGAGTAGGAAGAAGATGATTATTTTGAAATCTTACACTTAGACCCCTCCCCTACTACTACCCTTTACTAATAAACTCCCCACTAACGAATAAGACTCAACTCTTCTTCACTAGCACGAATGACCCAAATAAAATGCTAGGCATAATTATTATGAAACATAAAATGCACACATAAATATTTAAATAAATAATAATTTAAATAAATAAATAAGCAAATAAATAAATAATAATTATTTATTACCAATAAAATAGAGCCTTGTTTTCGGGTCGTGACATTCACTCCCCCTTAAAGAAAATTCGACCCGAATTTTAACGAGAATTACCCGAATTAAAAAGCCACGGATATTTCCTCTCGATCTCATCTCGGAGCTCCCATGTCGATTCTTCAACATTATGGTTCCTCCAAAGAACTCGAACCAACGCAATGCTTTTGTTTCTCAATTCTTGGACTTTGGCATCTAAAATCCGAACCGGTCGTTCCTCATAAGTCATATCGGGCTCTATATCATCCGGTACCCTCGGCAACACGTGCGATGGATCATGAACATACTTCCGAAGCATAGAAACGTGAAAAACATTATGCAACCTGTCCAAAGACGGCGGCAACGCAAGTCGATACGCAAGAAGTCCCACCTTTCCCAAAATCTCAAACGGGCCAATAAACCTCGGAGCCACTTTACCTTTCTTCCCGAACCTTCGAATACCCACCTTCGGAGATACTTTCAAGAACACAAAATCACCGGTCTGAAAACTGAGATCTCGCCTTCGGTTATCTGCATAGCTCTTATGTCGACTCTGGGCTGTTTTCAATCGATCCCGGATAACTCTAACTTTCTCAACTGAATCCTGAAGCAAATCAATACCCACGATCTTCGCTTCACCGACCTCATCCCAACAGATAGGCGATCTACATTTTCTCCCATATAAGGCCTCATAAGGTGCCATCTCGATACTAGCCTGATAACTGTTGTTGTAAGAGAATTCCACTAACGGTAAATGTCTATCCCAAGAATCGGAAAAGTCTATTGAACAAGCTCGCAACATATCCTCCAAAATCTGAATGGTCCTCTCGGATTGACCGTCGGTCTGGGGTGAAAAGCTGTGCTGAATCGCAAATCTGTACCCAAAGCTTCCTGAAACGCCTTCTAGAATCTAGAAGTAAACCTCGTATCTCGATCTGACACGATGCTAACCGGAACCCCATGCAATCTCACAATCTCATCAATATAAAGGGTCGCAAGCTTCTCCATCGAATATCTGATGTCAATAGGCAAGAAATGGGCACTCTTGGTCAATCTATCCACTATTACCCAAACACTGTCATACTTCCTACGGGTACGAGGTAGTCCCGTAACGAAATCCATAGTCACATGCTCCCATTTCCACTCGGGAATCTCTAACGGCTGAAGTAGACCTGCGGGTCTCTGATGCTCGGCTTTGACCTGCTGACAAGTTAAACATTTCGAAACATACTCGGCTATTTCCCTCTTCATGTTGTTCCACCAAAAGTGTTGTTTCAAATTTTGGTACATCTTCGTACTACCCGGATGAATAGTATACCTCGATTTGTGACCCTCATCTAAAACTTGCCTCTTTATCCCACCAACATCGGGTACGCAGAAACGACCACGGAAAGTCAAAACTCCACTCGAACTCAAAGAAAAATCCTCGAAGTTCTTTTCCTTCAATTTACCCATTACCTTCGCTAACTCGGGATCTTCTTTCTGAGCTTCCTTTATCCTCTGAATTAGGGTCGGAGACACCCTAATATTCGCAAAAATAGCCCCATGTCTCGATTCACGAGGAGACCAATCTCGAACATCCTCAAGCATTTTCCATTCCCGAACCATCATCGAAACCACATAAGACTTCCTACTAATCGCATCGGCTACCACATTCGCCTTCCCCGGATGATAGGAAATCGTACAATCATAATCCTTCAACAATTCCATCCATCGGCATTGCCTATTATTCAACTCTTTCTGGGAGAAAAGGTATTTCAAACTCTTGTGATCGGTGAAAATCTCAAACTTTGCCCCATAAAGGTAGTGCTTCCATTTGTGCAACGCAAAGACTATCGCCGCCAACTCCATATCATGAGTCGGGTAATTCTGTTCACTAGGGGTCAACTTCCTCGAAGCATAGGCAATCACCTTCCTGTTCTGCATCAAAACACAACCCAAACCCTCTTTCGAAGCATCACTATAAATTACTAAATCATCATTCCCATCAGGCAAGGTCAAGATCGGTGCGGTAGTCAACCTCTTCTTCAATTCCTCGAAACTCTTGTCGCATTTCTCGGTCCACTCAAACGGGACATTCTTCCGGGTCAACTGAGTCATCGGAGTAGCGATCCTCGAAAACCCCTCAATAAATCTTCGGTAATACCCGGCCAAACCCAGAAAGCTACGAATCTCGGTCACTGACTCGGGTCTCTTCCAATCCACTATAGCTTCAATCTTTGAGGGATCCACAGAAATCCCGTCTTTAGAAATAACATGACCCAGAAAAGAAACTTTCTCGAGCCAAAATTCGCATTTACTAAACTTAGCAAACAACTGCTCCCTCGCAAGAATGGATAAAACTGTCCTCAAGTGCTGCTCGTGCTCCTCTCGGGATTTAGAGTAGACGAGTATATCATCAATAAAGACCACCACGAACGAATCAAGATAAGGATGGAAAACCCGGTTCATCAAATCCATAAACACGGCCGGTGCGTTAGTCAACCCAAACGGCATAACCAAGAATTCATAATGACCATACCGAGTGCGAAAGGCAGTCTTCGGAATATCCTCCGATCGAACCTTCAATTGATGGTACCCACTCCTCAAATCAAGTTTAGAAAACACCACGGACCCTTGAAGTTGATCAAATAAATCATCAATGTGCGGTAGAGGGTACTTATTCTTCACTGTAACCCGATTCAACTTTCGGTAATCGATACACAATCTCAAAGAACCATCTTTCTTCCGCACAAACAAAACCGGTGCTCCCCACGGGGAAACACTAGGGCGGATAAACCCTCGATCAAGCAACTCTTGCAACTGAACCTTTAGTTCCTTCAACTCTGCGGGAGCCAACCTATACGGTGCCTTTGAAATCGGAGCCGTACCCGGCAAAAGATCTATACAAAACTCTATCTCACGATCGGGAGGCATATCATACTCAGAAGAGAAAACATCGGGAAATTCCCTAACTACCCGAACACTCTCCAAACTAGGGGATTCTTTCCTAGTATCAAGGACACTAGCCAAATACCCCTCACAACCACGGTGCAACAATTTTCTCGCTTTCACATAAGAAATTAAACGAACCTTTCTACTCAAAGGGCTAGCCTCTAAAACAAATTTAGGCACATCGGGAATAGAAAAAGTAACAACTTTCTTACGACAGTCAACAGAAGCATGAAACTTACTCAACCAATCCATACCCAAAATAACATCAAAGTCCTGAATAGGAAGGACTACCAAGTCCGCACATAAGACACGACCACATATAACCACATCACAAGCACGAAAGACTCTATCAGTCACAAAACACTCTCCCATAGGAGTAGACACCTCTAACACATAAGGCAATGACTCAGATGCAGCACTTAGCAGAGAAGCAAATTGCACATAAATGTAAGAATGGGATGATCCTGGATCGACTAACGCTCGTGCGCTCACACTAGAAATAGAAATAATACCTCCAATCACTGTGGGATCATCTGCCTGATGCTGATTCATTCCAAACACTTTTCCTTGGACTTTGGCCTTTCCCGTAGCATCCCTTTTCTGACCCTGTGGAGCACCAGCTCCTACCCCAGACGGTTGACCTCTATTCCTCGGACAATCCCTCACATAATGCCCCATTTGGCCACAATTGGTACACCTTCCCTGTTTCTTCCAACACCGGTCCTCTGAATGGCCTTCCTTTTGGCAATAGGAAAAAAGTCTCCTATTTTGGTTCCCTTGGTTCCCGGAAGTAGTACCCGGGTTCCTTGGGATTGGTTGCCCTCGGGACTGAGATTGTCCCCTAAAGTTACCTCGGTTATCACTCCTTGGTTGTGACTTGCTCTGCGCTCCTTGCTTACTCGGGTTAACTACTTCGGTCTTCCTCTTATGTTCCCCGATATCTTGCTCGATAAGGTAGGCACGGTCTACCGCATCCTGGAATGTCACAATCCTCTGGGCTATAAGCTGAGTCCGAATAGAAGTCTTCAAACCCCGGATAAACCTCATAGCTTTCTGTTCTTGGGTCCTCACAAGATAGTCACAATACCAGGCTAATTCTGTGAACTTAGCCGAGTATTGAGCTATAGACAACAACCCTTGCTCCAAGTTGAGAAGCTCGATCTCCTTTCGTTTCTGATCCACTACCGGAATAAAATGCTCTTTGAACTTCCGCACAAACAAATCCCATGCATACACTGTGTGAGTGTCATCCCAACTAGCTTTAACCCCTTTCCACCAATGCTCGGCGGCACCCACAAGCTTATAAGCCGCGAACCGGACCCTATCCTCGTCCGTGCACCCAAACACATCATAAATTTTCTCCATAGACTCAACCCATAGTTCGGTCTTCTTCACATCGGGCTCACCATCGAACTCTGCCGGTTTCAGTTTCAAGAATTGCTCCAAACCATATCGGGGTGGTGGTGCTTGCTCTACTCTCGGTCCTTGGTCATGAATAGCCTTCATGGCCGCCTCAAACATGCCTTGGAACATGGAACGGTTCTCTTCCCGAAGATCATTCTGATTCTGAGCCCCACTAGAACCTTCACCTGTCCTTCTTCTAGCCATTGGAAACAATTACTTGCATAAAACATCAACCGTTACTCACTCCGAACACAACTACCCTCCTAGGTCATACTAGTCCACCTAGACTTATACTTAGAGCCAAACCATGGCTCTGATACCAACTGTCGCGACCCCGAACCCCGCGGGCCCGAGATCGCGAGCTGGACGTCGACTTAAACAATAAACTCTACAATAATGAAGATAAAAATTTCCTTTTATACCAAAACAGGATAACACAAGGTTTTGCAAAACAATTTAACCACAACAAAATAAAACTAGTATAAACCCCATGAGCTTATACACCAAAGTTATTAATGACGTCAATGTTTGGTACAAATATCCCAAAAAGGTTACACATTTATATAATGTAAACCCACCAATATCAACCTGCCCCAAAAGCTCGAACCCACTCGACGTCCTGTCTCGTGATCAGCGATTCTAATCCTTTCCACCTGGGGGGGGGGGGTTAAGGAAAAACAAAGATAAAAAGAAAGGGGGTGAGATAAATCTCAATAAGTTACTAATGCAACTACATGACATGCTAAGATGCAATAAGCAATAAACAATAATAAATCACATAGCACATAGCAATTGTCATTTAACAGATAGCAGCGAAAATAAACACATAACAAAGGATATAGCCAAGGTTTTCCCAAACTGATATAACCAAATAAAGGTCGCTGCGCAGCTTCAATAATCAACCATCAACATCTTCATAATAGCATGAAAGCTGAAGAGAAATCCCCGGTACCGGATCCAATAACAAAATAATGTGCCACAAAGGGCGGGAGCCATGCCACAAAGTCATGCTCTAAACGTCTCAACCAAGGCCGATCTGGAAGAGGAAAATAAGGGTAAAACAATGGTCGACACCATAATGGACTTGGCCGGTGCCATCACAATATCTCACATTGCCCGACACAACCACAAATACCAGCTGGACTTTCAAGTAAAAGCTAAGTAATAAAATACTCGCACGATAAACAACCATTGATTCCAAAGTATGGAACCATACCAAGGAGTCACCAAGAAAGTGAAATGAACCAACAACACACAATTAAAGTGTTCCAACAATCTTAACAATGATAACACAATTCCCATATCACATTTGACCACAAACTTTCCAGTTAATTCGAGCACTCAACCAAATTTACTCACTCATCTCGAAGAGCTCAAGGAGAGCTTTAAAACGATAATTTATACGCCTAAAACGGGGTCCGGATGAGAAAGTTATGAACTATTGAAGATTGTCTGCGAAAGGTACAAGAGGAGGAAGCTCAGGACTTGTACAGAGGAGGGGGCGCACGCCCTAGGAGAAAGGGTGCGCGCGCCCTGGGGAATCAGAAGGTTTTTCATAAAGGGGCATGGGGAGGGTGCGCGCGCTCGCGTGGATAGGGGGCGCACGCCCTATGGCATCAGAAGGTTTTCTACGATTGGAACAATGAGGGAGCGCACGCCCTCCAAATAAGGTGCGCGCGCCCTAGGTGATCAGAAGGGTTGTTTACAAAGGGGCATAAGGGTGCGCACGCCCCCTCCCAAAGGGTCCGCGCGCCCCCTTGCCCGGAGGGGCAATTTCCGGCCAAAATTCTGGGTTTCCTCCATTTTTAACCCAAAACTCAAATCAACCCAAACTTCACCATTCCAAGCCAAACTCCAAACTAACACTACCAATATATAAACTAAAGTACCCACACCACTTGGAAGCCAAAAGAACTCCTAGAATAACATCTAAAGACCTCAATCAATGATGGTTCAAATACCAAATTTTCACAAAAATGAACAAAATGCAAATCACTCCCAAATCCACCCAAGATGCAATAAATGGCATTCATAACATCAAATAAACATGGAGTAGCATTTCTAGCATAAGATAGAGGAAAAGCAACTTACTTGAATTTTCTCAAAGTTGCCGGAACTCGAATATTTTTAGCCCTCTACGATCCTAACGACGATCTAAACAAGATTCATGTTATGAGAAATTAGAGATTATGAGGAGATGATAGCTAAAATGTAGAGAGAAGGAAGAAGATGATTTTTACCTTCACAAAGCCTAGGAGAGAGAGAGAGTACCCAGGGAAAGAATGGAGGTGGAGTGTGAGTGAGGGTGATAGGGTGAGGGAGGTGAGGGAGGGAGTAGGGAGAAGATGATTATTTTGAAATCTTACACTTAGACCCCTCCCCTACTACTACCCTTTACTAATAAACTCCCCACTAACGAATAAGACTCAACTCTTCTTCACTAGCACGAATGACCCAAATAAAATGCTAGGCATAATTATTATGAAACATAAAATGCACACATAAATATTTAAATAAATAATAATTTAAATAAATAAATAAGCAAATAAATAAATAATAATTATTTATTACCAATAAAATAGAGCCTAGTTTTCGGGTCGTGACACTCTCACTTGGTTTTGAAAATGGTTTTGAGCATTCATATTAAGTAAAATATAGCACAAAAGGGTGGGGGATTATTATGTACACATGATGAATAAATGGAAGACAAATCTCATATCAAAATAAATGTCCAAGTTCATGTCCATGTCCAGTTTAGGGACTGTTGTCCAATCTCATTTGATGTACCTGTCTCAAAAGTACTCCAATATGGAAAACAAGGGTGAGTAATCCTTCCTAACATGTTAAACATCAACCATGAATTTTTTTTTCTTCTTGATTTTAGGAGCATTTTATGATGTCCAAACAAGTTATGCAAGATGAACTCAAAAGCAGTCAGAACAGGCAAAATGGTGTACATCCACAAATGATCCATTATTTTCACCATGAAAACTTGGGAATCAGGGAAAACACCATACATTAAACTTGTTCGTAACATCTTAAACATTAATCATGACAAGTTGAAAGTCAACAAAGAAAGTTTAAGTTGACCTAAAGACCTCTGACTTTTTGGTGTCAGAACAGCAAGTACATTCATCTGAGAGCAAAGATTGAAACAAAAAATGGAAAGAGCCACTTATACTTGTTGGAAAAATATGATCTTTACATGCTCATTTTCCTCATTCTGTGTAGAATAAAAACTATTTTATGGACCAAGACCAAAGACCACACTTAGTTTGAGTAATGGAGGTGACAAGATAGAGTGGTCAAAACTAAAGGTCTTGCTGGACAGTTACACTACCATGAAAACAATTATCAAAACTCAATCAAATGAAGTTCTGTGAATATGAAATCTTGTTTGTGCATAGATATACATGTTAGTGACACAAAAGACATGGCAAATCACCTATTTAGTCATGAATTGATAATGTTTTGCTTTCAGAAAACCAAACATGGACATATTTGGGGTTTTAGATGAAAACACATGAAGATCTTGGAAAACCTCCCCAAATTCACAAACATGAACATTCAACATACATAATATACACAATGTATGCAAGATATAAGAAAATATAAAGTTAAAACAACTGAGATATAACATTATAAACATTCATTTAACAAATAACATGGCAAAGAACATCAACACTACATCTTTGGTTCATCAATGGAGGTCTAGCCTAAGGCTAGACCTCTTAACAAATTACATGAATAGCTACATTTTACATTTATAAGATTACAAGAAAGAAATTTTACCTAGGTTGTGCTTCCTTTGCTTCCAAGTGAATACTTTTTTGTTGGTTTTCTTTGGAGGTGATTGTGCTTGTGTTTGAGAGAGTGTTTGTTGTGAGTTGTTTGTGGGTGTTTAGGGTGATGTTATTGTGATGATATGGTGGTGTAGTGATGGTGTATGGGCTGAAGTTTGAAGGTTTTAAGTGAGTGTTCTTGAGTGATACGACAAAATGGAGAGAGTAGTGAGTAAAGTATGTATGAAGTGTGTGTGGAGTTCTTGTTGTGAATGTATGATCTCTTGTGTTCCCCCTTTGAAAATGGATGAATTAGGATGTAATAAGGATGGGAGAGGGTGTAAATTACTCTAGGTTACCCTTGCTTAGATCTAGGGTTCCATTTAGGGTTCAACAACCCAGATCAAATGCAGCTGGGAGTGTTTAATCTTGTCTTGAATGAGCAAGTGGACGAGTTGCAAATCTGATCTGCCAGCCAGCTAGGAGGAGACGTACGGCTTTCTAGGGGGAGTACTCCCCTCTAGGAGCCGTATGGTGGCTATATGGCATCCTGGGGCAGCCCAAATCTGCCACGTGTCCCGCTCTGATTAGCCAATTCCTTATCCAATTACCTAACCACCTCTTGCCACTTGCTTATCAATGACTGGCCTTCATTAACCTCTTGTTTGAATTCCTTTAACGTGAGATGATCCACAATTAGTCTTCCGGTATTGTTTCCGCAACAGTCCAAGTTTTTTACCGAGCGCGCGCACTACGGTGTCCCGGTTATCCGCGGGCCCAACATGAAAGTCGCTTGAAATAATTTAGTGGTCACATCCGTGTATCTGAAATATGTTTATAAGCAAGAGATAACAATTATATATATTATTAAATGCATAGAATGGACGGTAATGAGCAGTTTCTAGGGGTGCAGGTCCCGCTTCGGGTCCCGCACCTCAAAAATTGAAGTGTATGCCTGTTTACCCGTTTTTTTATTCTGATTATGAGTTTAAAGTCCTTTAATCCATCCGATGCACCGATAAGGCTCACGGCACTCCCGTGTAGCCAAATCGGGGGTTTTAGGTCAATTTTAAGGTTTAGACCGCTAAACAAAGTTTGTCGGAGTGTGCGAGATCAGGGTGTCTACAATTTGATATCTTTATGCGGAGGGAAAATGATGCATATACATGAAATACAAAACACAAGAATATTATTATATTGTAAGTGTGGCAATTTTGGTGCACACGTTTTTTTTTTCTTAGTCTAAATATTTATTTTTAGGATTTATGTCTTTCTTTATTTTAGGATAGTTTTGTAAATATATTTTATATTTTATTTTACTAACATATTAATTAGTTTTCTAGTTTTGTGTATCTTTTAATTATTTTGTAGATATCATCAAAGCTTTATTTTTGGAACAGGTGGAGAAGATTTGCTTGGAAATATACACGGTTTGTGAATAAAGATCTCCGCTAAAGATCTTCATAAGACTCCACCGCAAAGACACCAGTTAGAACCGTAAATTATGAAGAGAAAATAAACGTATTTTCCTTGATCTCATAAACCGAGTACAACACAATATATACATGACAGGTTTTCTTGGAGAGTAAGTCTAATCCCTACAATCATGCTATGTCAAGAATATCCTACCTAATTTACACTTTATCAAATAAATAACAGAATAATAGGGATGTACACAAATTGGAAAGGAGATATGACCAAGATCTTGAAGGATCTCGTCAATATCTCAACCCCCCCTCAAGTTGGAGCGTGTAGATCACACACACCCAACTTGCCTAAAAGATGAAGAAATTGTCCACTGCCCAACGCCTTAATAAGGATGTCAGCCAGTTGTGCAATCATATGAATGTAGGCAGTTGTGATGACACCTGCCTGAACAGCATCACGAACAAGATGACAGTCAACTTCGATATGTTTAGTCCGTTCATGATGGACCGGATTTTGAGCCATATGCAATGCAGATTGGCTGTCAAACAGAAGAGTCATAGGAGCTGTATGTTGAATGCCAAACGACCCAAGTAAATTATGAAGCCATTTTAATTCACACGTGGCACTCGCCATAGAACGATATTCTACCTCAGCTGAAGAACGCGAAATGGTGGTTTGTTTCTTAGTCTTCCATGAGATCGGAGAATCACCTAAGAAAACAAAGTAAGCAGTAAGGGAACGTCGGGTAATAGGAAAACTAACCCAATCAGAGTCACAATAATCCCGGAGGTGAAGATGAGAATCGGATCTCAACAAGATGCCTTGGCCTGGACTATTTTTGAGGTAACGAACAACACGTAAAGATGCCGTCCAATGAGCCACCTTAGGCCGGGTCATGAATTGTGCAAGAGTATCCACACTATAGGAAAGTTTCGGACGGGTAATAGTAAGATAAATGAGACGACCCACAAGTCGCCTATGAGCCTCAGGATCTCGTAAATCATCATCCTCGGTTAAGGCCAATCAATGATTTTTTTCAATATGAGTAATGTCTGGATATGCTCCAAGAAGACCAGCCTCAGACAGTATATCAAGCGCATACTTGCGCTGAGAAAGAAAAATACCATTCGGGTGCCTTTCCACTTCGAGACCCAAGAAATACTTAAGACGCCCAAGGTCTTTCATGTGAAAACATCGACTAAGGTAGACCTTGAAACGACTGATAGCATCCGGATCATCTCCACCAATAACTAAGTCATCAACATAAACAAGAACATATATCTCAGCAGCGAAAGTCTTGAAAGAAAAAAGAGAATAATCAGAGCATGCTTGAATAAAGCCATACGCCTTCAATGCTATGGAAAGTTTTGCAAAACAACAACGAGGAGCTTGCCAAAGACCATATAACGACTTTTTAAGTTTGCAAATTACCAGTGGACGAATCAGGATGTCCCAAGGGCACCTTCAGATAGACATCCTCACTAAGATCACCGTGTAGAAAGGCATTGTGAACGTCCATTTGATGAAGTTCCCAACCTTTAATTGCCGTAATACTACGAAAAACTCGTACTGTAACCATCTTGATGGTGGGTGCGAACGTTTCTTTGAAATCAATTCCTTCAACTTGTCTGTTGCCTAAAATCACCAAACGAGCCTTACAACACTTAATTGTCCCATCGGCATTGTACTTTATTTTATAGACCCATTTGTTACCAATCACCTTCTTGTTAGGAGGAGCATCTACCGATTCCCATGTACCATTTTGATCAAGAGCGTCAAGCTCCTTAGACATAGCATCGCGCCATTGAGGAAACTGAACTGCCTCACCAAAATGTTTCGGCTCAACACCTGAGTCAATAGCAGCCAAAAAACAACGATGTGAGACGAGAATTTAGTGCAATTGACAAAATGTAATAAAGGATAACGAGTACCTGAATATTTAGATGGAAGAGATGAACGAGACGGGGGTATAGCTTGAGTAACATGCGTCTGTGACTTTCCCAACTCATATTCAGAGGCTGGATATTTAGTAGAGGGAAACTTCACTCACTGACCACGTCCCAAATTTTCTATCTCATCTCAGGTAATTTGATGGGCTGGACAACTTGTTCAGACACTTGAGCAGGCACCTGTTCAGTCAACTGGTCAGACAACTCGTCACTCAGTTAGTCAGAAATTGTATCAGAAACTTCATCAGTGACTGGTATCTGCTCGGCCACTTGTTATGTCACCTGTGCAGTAGGTTGTATTGGCAATGTAACGCCCGTCCTAATTCCTGTTAAATTCTTGACTTGCATAATTATATGTTATTTTAATTGAGTTAATTATTTAACTAATTGAGCAAGTTTAGGTCCTAATTGTTTAAGTTGAAACATTAGGGTCATTTGTGAAAATTAAAGTTTAGGGGCTAAAATGCTCAAATTGAAATTGAAGGGCCTTTTTGTCAAAGTGAAATTTGAGGGGCCTAGTTGCAATTCTTGAAAACTTGTAAGGATAAAAATTGGGTTTGCCTTCTCAGATCTTTGTTTCCCCAAATAATTCTCGTACGTTCTTCCTCTGTCTCAGAAAGAAAGTTAGGGTTTACCCTATTCTCGACTCCTCTCGCTTAATTATGCCTCTGTTCGAAAATCCGACTTCGCATAAATGATCAGGGCGGTGAGTAGAGCATTTCCTGCCGAACAGAAATTAGTTTGGGTGAATTTGATTTCGGACTAGGTAAGTCACTAGCTTCCCCTTGCTTGTAATAACATGCCTATATGTTATTCTTGATACTTGTGCTTGTTAATTTCGTGTTTGGGGTAATTTTTTTTGTGATACTTGTAAAATTGGGACGAAGGGAGTATTTTTTTTTTATACTAGGTACAGAGAACATGAACCTAAATGGGTTGGGTTTGTAAGTGTTAGAAAAAAATTATACTCCTATTCGTGGGACGGTGAAATATTAACATGATTAAATGTTTATATTAGTATATTAGAAAATTATATTTATACTTGTGGGACGGTGAAATTAATGAAAGTATCCCTAAATGAGTATAGTAGTATATTAGAAAATCATACTTATACTTTTGGGACAGTAAAAAGAAATGAAATAAACTTGAAATTAATGTTTTGAACTTGTTTGTATGTCCTGGGTATTGCCTAAGTATTAGTAAAAGTATACTCCTACTTGTGGGACTGGTGAATTTGAGCTTGTTAAATGAATGGATAAAAATTTGGTTTTCTAGCTTGCTGGGGAGTTCTTGGCCCAATTTGGTTTTGGGCGACCGCCCAGAGGGGCCATGGGCGACCGCCCAAAACTACTGAAAGAGGGGTTCCAAAATTCTAGTCTGGGCGACCGCCCAGGTGGGGAGTGGGCGACCGCCCAAGTCCCCTGTTTCACAAATGTGGTTTAAACTCAAATGAGATGAAACCTTATCCCTCTTAAGGCATAGAGCCTTAGTATAAGATGTCCTAGCAAGTGTATATGTACCTTTTGGGGCATTAGAACTTGGTCTTGAACATGAGTACTCATAGAATTAAAATGAGAACTTGAGCCTAAGAGTAATAGCTCATTTAATTGTCTTGAAAGTGCTAAGAACAAGCACTAATGTGTTAAATGTGTCTTGAAACCAATGTTTGTGTACCTTAGGGACACTAGAACAATGTCTGGAGCTTGAACATCCAAAGTATAGGATTAAGAACTAGTAAGTATGAGATGTATAACTCATCCACTTAGCTTGAACTTGAAGTATAAGACAATTAAATCTTGTACATGACTTGAATATCCAAAGATTGAAATAATAACTTGAGTATAAGATAATTAATTCTTGTACATGTCTTGAACATCCAAAGAATTGGATTGAGAACTTGAATGTAAGATGATAAAATCTTGTACATGACTTGAAACCAATACATGTGTATGGTAATGAACTAGAAAGTTCTATAAACAAGCACTAACGTGTTAGAACTATTCTTGGTGTGTATGTGCAAAACTTGCATATAGCTACTTGATAGAATGTGGCTTCTTGACTACTTGATATATGGTATGAATAACCAAAGAATTGGAATGTGAAACTAGATAGAGAATGATCAATTCTAAAACATACTTGAATCTAATACGTGTGTACTGAAAGTGCTATGAACAAGCACTAATGTGCTATTACTTGGTTTTAGTAGTGCATATACTAAATGAAGCATATAAAGTATAAAGAAGATATCTTGTTCTTGAGATGAGTTCCTAAAGAAAGAGGGACTAGTGTAATATGAAGATAATTCATAAAACAATGATTATAGAACACAATATGTGTTGGAAAATATATTCGATGATTAGCGATAAATATACACGAGATATGATTGTGACTAGGTACAATACGACCTATTCGACTACATGCTTAGAGTCTAAGATGTTGGGCTCTACTTGAAAGTAAGGGTATCGTGATAGACACATTAGTGTATTAAAGGTTATATGAATTTGTACGTGCAAATATTTCATATGACAAAGTGAAATAGTATGACATACCCTACTACTTGGTTGGGGTCCGTTATTAATAAACTCTAATTTGGCTTGATTGTGTTACGTGGACACATTATGTGCCATTGTTATACTGATTTGTATTTGCAAATATAGCATACGTGTACTTGTATTTGGTGAGCACATAATTACATGGTTCATGAAGAGCTAGTCCACTACTTTTGGACTTAGTTTTATACTCTTGTAGTTCAAGTAAACATCTACTTGTGCATACTTGTATGAGTCTAGCTGGTCCTTGCTTGTTCGGAGGTATATAGGTTCACGCTTATCGCGAGGCTGAGGCTAAGTTGATAATCGGGTATCTATGTATCTGCGCTTGACCCCTTACTACAGGCCATAGTAAGGGCATAGCTTCCTTTATTAGAGCAATACGCCTGATAAAAGTGAATGCTAAAACTCGTGAACACCTCGTGAATCTTGTTCTTGTTAGTGACACTGGTTACCGGGTCCTCTTGTGTACTGCACATCAGCAACTTGATTGATCGTGATTTGTCAACTGCAATAAGCAACGACAACAATGGTTTACTTGGGAGGAATAAGGTTGGAATATCCTTTGTAACGTGTTAGTTTAGCCTTATGTGCTAGTTACTTGATGAGTTGGCTTAGCCTCTCATATATTTGTTACTTGATGACATCTTGAGCATGATTACTTGATAATCTTCTCGATTTGCATGATTACATGATAACATGCTATGTACTTGTATCTAGTAACTTACTGAGATTTATCTCACCCCGTTCCTTGTTTATTTGTCCCCCCCCCAGGAAAGCAAGTGGTAATACGTTGTGAGGCTCGACTTAGCAGGGGCCTACTTGGCAGGTTGTTCTTGTTGGGGATTGTTATCCTCTCTATTTTTGGTGAGGACGATCCTGTTTCAGTTGTTTAGACTCAGTATATTGGGTAGATTTGTATAGTTCTTGTAATGCAAGCTTATGTGTTAGGCATGTTTTCCGCTGTGTATAACCACATTTGGTTTAAATTTCTTGGTATAGAACTCGTTGTGAGCTATCTTAGCTCGTTCCTCTTGAGTATATATATATGATGTCAGTTTGATTTATTCTGATGTCATTCAGTTTTCTCGTTTCTTGTTAGTCACGTGCACCAGGTTCGAGGTTCTATTAGGGAATCCCGGGACTTGGGGGCGTGTCAGGTTGGTATCAGAGCTATGGTTTAGCTCTATGCCTGGATAGGGTCTATGGCCTAGGTTGGGTTAGTCTTGGGTGTGTTTTGACACCGAGTGCTTCGTTACTTGTTGTTATACCAGGCATATGACTGGTGTTGATTGTGTTGATCCCAATTGGAATAAGATGGTTTGAGAATCGAGAGCGCGGGTCTTTAAAGACTTAGGCGTATCTATCTTGTGCAGTGGACATTGTTTCGTGCTATATATGCATGCTTGTCCTCATTTCTTGATTACGTGAAAGTGTATTCTCTAGTAAGAGACTACATGATTGATATCGTTAATTATAAGAGCTTGATAGAAGTGTGGGTGATAACACCCTATACGTTATAAGTTGACTTGGTCATGTTACCTATATGGGACACTGATGTGATACGTGTTATGGCTTGGCTTTTACGTGTTATGATTTGGCTTTCTATATGTTATGCCATTCTTGTTTGCCACGACAGATGGTGAATATTTCTATGCTAGTATACTTGACTATTTATATGAGCATGATATAATTATGTATAATATTCATGTTCTGCATTGAAAGCTCGAAAATGGTTATCAAGGTTGTGCTGAATATTTAGCATATGTGGTTGATGGAAGAATGTCTACACCAAAATTTAAGGATGTATCCATTCTTTGTGAGATCTCATATATAATTTCTACTAAGTAGTATATGATACATGATGAGAACCTTGAGTTATCTTGAGTTGCTATGGTACAAATATAGTGCTGATATTTAAATCAATGTTCATGACATCGGTTGAGTTAAAAGAGTTGAAGGTTCAACTTGAGGAATTTCTTGATGGAGGATTCACCCAGCTTAGTATATCTGCGTGGGGTGTATCTGTATTGATTGGCATGAAGAGATATGGTACTTTGCGATTTCATATTGAATGTAAAGAGTTCAACCAGGTGACTATAATGAACCAGTACTTGTTATTGTGTATGGATGAATTATTTGATCCCTGAAGTTAATCAGTGGTCTATTCAGTGTTTGATTGATAAGTGGCTACCATTATTTGGAAAGTCAACTATGAGCATATACTGAAGACATCTTCTCATATCAGGTATGTTCGTTATGAATTCGTGATTATGCTATTTCGATTGATATATGATCTAGAAGTATTGATGGATTTGATGAATAATATCTTCAAACCATAATTTGATTTCTTTGCGATGAATTGATTAATGACCTGTTGGTGTATACAAAGTCGCAGACTGAGAATTGATTGTATTGAAATTTCTTGAGAGAAACAATTGTTTCCAAAAGCTAGCAAGAGATAGAGGATCTATTACCTTGAAGTGGATGCCTGAAGTAAGTATCTTTATTGACCTGTACAAGTGGAAATTACCGAGGTACGATTATTCTTGAGATTTTCTTGATCTTGTTAGAGATTCATTAATGAATTTCGAAGGTAGCTCTATCATTAACTATTTGAGAGAGAAAGCTACACTTTCCGATGGATTGATAAACGTGAAGCCAATTTTTAAATATTGAAATGATGGATGGCCATAACTTCAGTATTTGACCTTGCCTAGTGGATTCGACTAATATGATGGTTATTTGGAGGATATGACCAGTGTTACTATTTTCTCGTGTATGTGTCAAGATTCACCAATATAGTGGATATGATAAATTCATTATGCATAGTGAAGCTCGAACAAGAGATAAAACGTGTGTTAATTGAAAATGGTAACGTACTTGTATATGCTTTGAGGAGATTGAATTTTTATGAATAGAATAATTCTACTCTTGACTTGAAACTGATTGTGATCCTACGTGTAACGTCCGTCCTAATTCCTGTTAAATTCTTGACTTGCATATTTATATGCTATTTTAATTGAGTTAATTATTTAACTAATTGAGCAAGTTTAGGTCCTAAGTGTTCAAAGTTAGAACATTAGGGTCATTTGTGAAAATTAAAGTTTAGGGGCTTAATTGCTCAAATTAAAACTTGAAGGGCCTTTTTATCAAAAGTGAAACTTGAGGGGCCTAATTGCAATTCTTGAAAATATCATAAGGATAAACTTGGTTTGCTGGAGAATGTTCTCCACTTTCATTCATTTAGTTTACGTTCTTTCTCTCTGTCTCAGAGAGAAAAGTTAGGGTTTACCCTATTCTCGACTCCTCTCGCTTAATTATGCCTCTGTTCGAAAATCCGACTTCGCATAAATGATCAGGGCGGTGAGTAGAGCATTTCCTGCCGAACAGAAATTAGTTTGGGTGAATTTGATTTCGGAGTAGGTAAGTCACTAGCTCCCCCTTGCTTGTAATAACATGCCTATATGTTATTCTTGGTACTTGTACTTGTTAATTTTGTGATTTGGTTGAATTTTGTAATACTTGTAAATTTGGGACGAAGGGAGTATTAGTATGAATTACAAAGCATGAAATTGACTTGAAAGACATGTTTAGGCATGTTAAAATGTTCCTCGTGAGTGTTAGAAAATTTATACTCCTACTCGTGCGCGATAAAATATTAACTTGATTTAAATGTTATTAGAAAAATTGTACCATTATTTGTGGTACGGGGAAATGAATGAAAGTATCCCTAAATGTTTATTAGTATATTAGAAAATTATACTTATACTTTTGGGATGGTGAAATATTTAAATGGAATAAAGGAAAATTATTCTATTATTTATGGGACGGTAAAAAGAATGAAATGAACTTGAAAGTAATATTTTGAACTTGTTAGTATACTCCTGGGCATTGCTTGGATGTTAGAATGTTAATAGAAATTTACTCCTACGCTTGGGATGGACAATTGTAAACCTGGGAAAGAAATAAAATTTTGAAATTTTGTACCTTGGGCGACCGCCCATATTTGGCCGGGCGACCGCCCATTTATCTGGAAGATTTTTCTCTTGCAAAGTCTTGTTTTGGGCGACCGCCCATATCCTTTTGTGCGACCGCACACTTGCCATGATGAACAAAAGTCTTGAATAAAGTTTGATTAAGCTAGACTTAACCCTAGTTAAGGTATATAGCCTTAGTATAAGATGTCCTAGCACGTGTTGTGACACCATAGGGGCATCAGAAGTGAATCGTGAACATGATTACTCATTAAATTAAAATGAGAACTTGAATATCAAAGTAAGAACTCTTTTAATTGTCTTGGAAGTGCTATGAACAAGCACTAATGTGTTATATGTGTCTTAAAACCAATGTTTGTGTACCTTAGGGGCACTAGAACAATGTCTTGAGCTTGAACATCCAAAGAATAGGATTAAGAACTTGTAAGTATGAGATGTATAACTCATCTACTTAGCTTGAACTTGAAGTATAAGACAATTAAATCTTGTACATGACTTGAATATCCAAAGATTGGAATAATAACTTGAGTATAAGATAATTAATTCTTGTACATGTCTTGAACATCCAAAGAATTGGATTGAGAACTTGAATGTAAGATAATAAAATCTTGTACATGCCTTGAAACCAATACATGTGTATGGTAGTAATCTTGTAGGTGTTACAGAGCACTAGAAGTATCAGGACAAGATCCTTAGATTGAACATTCAAAGAATTGGAGTGTGAACTTGAATATAAAAGGAAGAACTCTTGTTCATGTCTTGAAACCAATTCGTGTGAATGGTAATGAACTTTAAAGTGCTATGAACAAGCACTAATGTGTTAGAACTATCCTTGATGTGTATGTGCAAATCTTGCACATAATTACTTGATAGAATGTGGCTTGTTGACTACTTGATACTTGGTATTAATAACCAAAGAGTTAGAATGTGGAACTAGATAGAGAATGAACAACTCTAAGACATACTTGAATCTAATACGTGTGTATTGAAAGTGCTATGAACAAGCACTAATGTGCTAGTAATTGGTTTAATCGTGTATATAGTCAATGAAGTATATAAAGTATAAAGAAAATATCCTGTTCTTGAGTTGAGTTCCTAAAGAATGAGGGACTAGTGTAATATGAAGATAATTCATAAAACAATGATTATAGAACATAATATGTGTTGGAAAATGTATTCGATTATTAACGATACATATACGGGATATATGATTGTGACTAGGTACAATACGACCTATTCGACTACGTGCTTAGAGTCTAAGATGTAGGGCTCTACTTGGAAGTAAGGGTATCGTGATAGACACATTAGTGTGTTAAAGGTTATATGAATATGTACGTGCAAATATTTCATATGACAAAGTGATATAGTATGACATACCCTACTACTTGGTTGGGGTCTGTTATTAATAGACTCTAATTTGGCTTGATTGTGTTACGTGGACACATTATGTGCCATTGTTATACTGATTTGTATTCGTAATTATTGCGTGCGTGTACTTGTATTTGGTGAGCACATGATTACATGGTTCCTGAAGAACTAGTCCACTACTTTTGGACTTAGTTCTATACTCTCGTAGTTCAAGTAAATACCTACTTGTGCATTCTTGTGTGAGTCCAGCTGGTCACCTTGCTTGCTTGGAGATGTATATGTTCACGCTTATCATGAGGCTGGGGCCAAAGTGATAATCGGGTGCCTATGTATCTGCGCTTGACCCCTTACTACAGGCCATAGTAAGGGCATAGCTTCCTTTATTAGAGAAATACACCTGATAAAAGTGAATGCTAAACTCGTGAACACCTCGTGAATCTTGTTCTTGTTAGTGACACTGGTTACCGGGTCCTCTTGTGTACTGCACAGCAGCAACTTGATTGATCGTGATTTGTCAACTGCAATAAGCAACGACAACAATGGTTTACTTGGGAGGAATAAGGTTGGAATATCCTTTGTAACGTCTTAGTTTAGCCTTATGTGCTAGCTACTTGATGAGTTGGCTTAACCTCTCATATACTTGTTACTTGATGACATCTTGAGCATGATTACTTGATAATCTTCTTGATTTGCATGATTACATGATAACATGCTATGTACTTGTATCTAGTAACTTACTGAGATTTATCTCACCCCGTTCCTTGTTTATTTGTTTCCCCCCCCCCAGGAAAGCAAGTGGTAATACGTTGTGAGGCTCGACTTAGCAGGGGCCTACTTGGCAGGTTGTTCTTGTTTGGGGATTGTTATCCTTTCCAGTTTTGGTGAGGACGATCTTGTATCAGTTGTTTAGACTCAGTATATTGGGTAGACTTGTATAGTGTTCTTGTAATGCCAGCGTATGTGCTAGGCATGTTTTCCGCTGTGTACAACCATTTGGTTTAAATTTCTTGGTATAGAACTCGTTGTGAGCTATCTTAGCTCGTTCCTCTTGAGTATATATATGATACCAGTTGATTTATTCAGGTGTCATTCAGTTTCTCGTTTCTTGTTAGTCACGCGCACCAGGTTTGAGGTTCTATTAGGGAATCCCGGGACTTGGGGGCGTGTCACTACGACTATTGTATTAGCGGATTCATTGAACATAAAGACTTTTATTTCATGATTGATGGTACTGAATGGGAGAAAATTTCTGAGTATTCAACTAAATCCTTGAATTGCGATTATTTGAAAGCAGAATATCAGATATCTTTTGATTTGTTATAATCCTTCGAGATTTGTGAATATATGAATATATTGCGATGGATTTCGTGAAAGGATTATCATTTAATAGATAAGTCCTGATGATATTGGTTTATAGTGGATTGATTAATCAAATCTGCTTGACTTTATATGTTGTGATGTTATGATCGATACATCTTGATTACATGGGATACCTGTGGATATAATATATGAAAAGGATTCTTGTTCTACATCTTGTTCTACACCTTGTTTTACATCTTGATTATGGTAATTTTTCTGAGCACTCTGGATACTTAACCGAGTTTGCTTCTTGATCATATATTACGGGCATGTGAATTGGATTTCCTTGTGGCTATTGTATGAGCTTGCTATTTAGTGGAAATTCCATCACACGAATTACTTAGTATATGGGTAATTGCTTGTATGGATACTTGATTCTTGTCTTGAGCACAGATACTTCTTGTGAAAGTTTCATGGGAAAGTCATGGTATCGAGAAGGTTATGTGAGAATAATACTCGCAGGTAATTAATAATATGGTGTGGTATACCATATCCTTGCTATTCTTGAGTTCTATTTGTTGATTATATGTGTTATAATCTCGATCGGTAAAATTCGAGGACGAATTTTCTTTAAGGAGGGGAGGATGTAACGCCCGTCCTAATTCCTGTTAAATTCTTGACTTGCATAATTATATGCTATTTTAATTGAGTTAATTATTTAACTAATTGAGCAAGTTTAGGTCCTAATTGTTTAAGTTGAAACATTAGGGTCATTTGTGAAAATTAAAGTTTAGGGGCTAAAATGCTCAAATTGAACTTGAAGGGTCTTTTTGTCAAAGTGAAATTTGAGGGGCCTAGTTGCAATTCTTGAAAACTTGTAAGGATAAAAATTGGGTTTGCCTTCTCAGATCTTTGTTTCCCCAAATAATTCTCGTACGTTCTTCCTCTGTCTCAGAAAGAAAGTTAGGGTTTACCCTATTCTCGACTCCTCTCGCTTAATTATGCCTCTGTTCGAAAATCCGACTTCGCATAAATGATCAGGGCGGTGAGTAGAGCATTTTCTGCCGATAAGAAATTAGTTTGGGTGAATTTGATTTCGGACTAGGTAAGTCACTAGCTTCCCCTTGCTTGTAATAACATGCCTATATGTTATTCTTGATACTTGTGCTTGTTAATTTCGTGTTTGGGGTAATTTTTTTTGTGATACTTGTAAAATTAGGACGAAGGGAGTATTTTTTTTATACAAGGTACAGAGAACATGAACCTAAATGGGTTGGGTTTGTAAGTGTTAGAAAAAAATTATACTCCTATTCGTGGGACGGTGAAATATTAACTTGATTAAATGTTTATATTAGTATATTAAAAAATTATATTTATACTTGTGGGACGGTGAAATTAATGAAAGTATCCCTAAATGAGTATAGTAGTATATTAGAAAATTATACTTATACTTTTGGGACGGTGAAATATTTAAATTGAATAAAAGGAAAATTATTCTATTATTTGTGGGACGGTAAAAAAAAATGAAATAAACTTGAAATTAATGTTTTGAACTTGTTTGTATGTCCTGGGTATTGCCTAAATATTAGTAAAAGTATACTCCTACTTGTAGGACGGGTGAATTTGAGCTTGTTAAATGAATGGATAAAAATTTGGTTTTCTAGCTTGCTGGGGAATTCTTGGCCCAATTTGGTTCTGGGCGACCGCCTAGAGGGGCCATGGGCGACCGCCCAAAACTACTGAAAGAGGGGTTTCAAAAGTCTAGTCTGGGCGACCGCCCAGGTGGGGAGTGGGCGACCGCCCAAGTCCCCTGTTTCACAAATGTGGTTTAAACTCAAATGAAATGAAACTTTATCCCTCCTAAGGCATAGAGCCTTAGTATAAGATGTCCTAGCAAGTTCATATGTACCTTTTGGGGCATTAGAACTTGGTCTTGAACATGAGTACTCATAGAATTAAAATGAGAAATTGAGCCTAAGAGTAATAGCTCATTTAATTGTCTTTAAAGTGCTAAGAACAAGCACTAATGTGTTATATGTGTCTTGAAACCAATGTTTGTGTACCTTAGGGGCACTAGAACAATGTCTTGAGTTTGAACATCTAAAGTATAGGATTAAGAACTAGTAAGTATGAGATGTATAACTCATCCACTTAGCTTGAACTTGAAGTATAAGACAATTAAATCTTGTACATGACTTGAATATCCAAAGATTGAAATAATAACTTGAGTATAAGATAATTAATTCTTGTACATGTCTTGAACATCCAAAGAATTGGATTGAGAACTTGAATGTAAGATGATAAAATCTTGTACATGACTTAAAACCAATACATGTGTATGGTAATGAACTTGAAAGTGCTATGAACAAGCACTAACGTGTTAGAACTATTCTTGGTGTGTATGTGCAAATCTTGCATATAACTACTTGATAGAATGTGGCTTCTTGACTACTTGATATATGGTATTCTTGACTACTTGATATATGGTATGAATAACCAAAGAATTGGAATGTGGAACTAGATAGAGAATGATCAATTCTAAAACATACTTGAATCTAATACGTGTGTACTGAAAGTGCTATGAATAAGCACTAATGTGCTAGTACTTGGTTTTAGTCGTGCATATACTCAATGAAGCATATAAAGTATAAATAAGATATCTTGTTCTTGAGATGAGTTCCTAAAGAAAGAGGGACTAGTGTAATATGAAGATAATTCATAAAACAATGATTATAGAACACAATATGTGTTGGAAAATGTATTCGATGATAAGCGATAAATATACGCGAGATATGATTGTGACTAGGTACAATACGACCTATTCGACTACGTGCTTAGAGTCTAAGATGTTGGGCTCTACTTGAAAGTAAGGGTATCGTGATAGACACATTAGTGTATTAAAGGTTATATGAATATGTACATGCAAATATTTCATATGACAAAGTGATATAGTATGACATACCCTACTACTTGGTTGGGGTCTGTTATTAATAGACTCTAATTTGGCTTGATTGTGTTACGTGGACACATTATGTGCCATTGTTATACTGATTTGTATTTGCGAATATAGCATACGTGTACTTGTATTTGGTGAGCACATAATTGCATGGTTCATGAAGAGCTAGTCCACTACTTTTGGACTTAGTTCTATACTCTTATAGTTCAAGTAAACATCTACTTGTGCATTCTTGTGTGAGTCCAGCTGGTCCTTGCTTGTTCGGAGGTATATAGGTTCACGCTTATCGCGAGGCTGGGGCTAAGTTGATAATCGGGGATCTATGTATCTGTTCTTGACCCCTTACTACAGGCCATAGAGGGGTTCCAAAAGTCTTGTCTAGGCGACCGCCCAGGTGGGGAGTGGGCGACCGCCCAAGTCCCCTGTTTCACAAATGTGGTTTAAACTCAAATGAAATGAAACTTATCCCTCCTAAGGCATAGAGCCTTAGTATAAGATGTCCTAGCAAGTGCATATGTACCTTTTGGGGTATTAGAACTTGGTCTTGAACATGAGTACTCATAGAATTAAAATGAGAACTTGAGCCTAAGAGTAATAGCTCATTTAATTGTCTTGAAAGTGCTAAGAACAAGCACTAATGTGTTATATGTGTCTTGAAACCAATGTTTGTGTACCTTAGGGGCACTAGAACAATGTCTTGAGTTTGAACATCCAAAGTATAGGATTAAGAACTAGTAAGTATGAGATGTATAACTCATCCACTTAGCTTGGACTTGAAGTATAAGACAATTAAATCTTGTACATGACTTGAATATCCAAAGATTGAAATAATAACTTGAGTATAAGATAATTAATTCTTGTACATGTCTTGAACATCCAAAGAATTGGATTGAGAACTTGAGTGTAAGATGATAAAATCTTGTACATGACTTAAAACCAATACATGTGTATGGTAATGAACTTGAAAGTGCTATGAACAAGCACTAACGTGTTAGAACTATTCTTGGTGTGTATGTGCAAATCTTGCATATAGCTACTTGATAGAATGTGGCTTCTTGACTACTTGATATATGGTATGAATAACCAAAGAATTGGAATGTGGAACTAGATAGAGAATGATCAATTCTAAAACATACTTGAATCTAATACGTGTGTACTGAAAGTGCTATGAACAAGCACTAATGTGCTAGTACTTGGTTTTAGTCGTGCATATACTCAATGAAGTATATAAAGTATAAAGAAGATATCTTGTTCTTGAGATGAGTTCCTTAAGAAAGAGGGACTAGTGTAATATGATGATAATTCATAAAACAATGATTATAGAACACAATATGTGGTTGAAAATGTATTCGATGATAAGCGATAAATATACGCGAGATATGATTGACACTAGGTACAATAAGTCCTATTCGACTACATGCTTAGAGTCTAAGATGTTGGGCTCTACTTGAAAGTAAGGGTATCGTGATAGACACATTAGTGTATTAAAGGTTATATGAATATGTACGTGCAAATATTTCATATGGCAAAGTGATATAGTATGACATACCCTACTACTTGGTTGGGGTCTGTTATTAATAGACTCTAATTTGGCTTGATTGTGTTACGTGGACACATTATGTGCCGTTGTTATACTGATTTGTATTTGCAAATATGGCATACGTGTACTTGTATTTGGTGAGCACATAATTACATGGTTCATGAAGAGCTAGTCCACTACTTTTGGACTTAGTTCTATACTCTTGTAGTTCAAGTAAACATCTACTTGTGCATTCTTGTGTGAGTCCAGCTGGTCCTTGCTTTTTCGGAGGTATTTAGGTTCACGCTTATCGCGAGGCTGGGGCTAAGTTGATAATCGGGGATCTATGTATCTGCGCTTGACCCCTTACTACAGGCCATAGTAAGGGCATAGCTTCCTTTATTAGAGCAATACGCCTGATAAAAGTGAATGCTAAAACTCTTGAACACCTCGTGAATCTTGTTCTTGTTAGTGACACTGGTTACCGGGTCCTCTTGTGTACTGCACAGCAGGAACTTGATTGATCGTGATTTGTCAACTATAATAAGCAACGACAACAAGGGTTTACTTAGGAGGAATAAGGTTGGAATATCCTTTGTAACATGTTAGTTTAGCCTTATGTGCTAGTTACTTGATGAGTTGGCTTAGCCTCTCATATACTTGTTACTTGATGACATCTTGAGCATGATTACTTGATAATCTTCTCGATTTGCATGATTACATGATAACATGCTATGTACTTGTATCTAGTAACTTACTGAGATTTATCTCACCCCGTTCCTTGTTTATTTGTTTCCCCCCAGGAAAGCAAGTGGTAATACGTTGTGAGGCTCGACTTAGCAGGGGCCTACTTGGTAGGTTGTTCTTGTTGGGGATTCTTATCCTCTCTAGTTTTGGTGAGGACGATCTTGTATCAGTTGTTTAGACTCAGTATATTGGGTAGACTTGTATAGTTCTTGTAATGCAAGCTTATGTGCTAGACATGTTTTACGCTGTGTATAACCACATTTGGTTTAAATTTCTTGGTACAGAACTCGTTGTGAGCTATCTTAGCTCGTTCCTCTTGAGTATATATATATGATGTCAGTTTGATTTATTCTGATGTCATTCAGTTTTCTCGTTTCTTGTTAGTCACGCGCACCAGGTTCGAGGTTCTATTAGGGAATCCTGGGACTTGGGGGCGTGTCAGGCAACTTCCTCGTTACAGGTCCACAATCTTCGTCACAAGCATCCATATTATTGGATGGACAAAGAAAAATGTCTGAGTCCGAATAATCCCCATCTCTATCAGGCCTGTTGTAAGCAAAAGGAAACTCCTTCTCCACGAAAATAAAATCCCGAGAAACAAGTAACTTATGTTCATCAAGATCATAAACATACCACCCTTTTTTCCCAAGAGGATACCCCAAAAACACACATCGCTTGCTACGACTTGCAAACTTATCATTATCTTTCCTGGAATAGTGAACGTAGCACAAAGACCCAAAAACCCAAAAACCCTAATGTGTGTGTAAGAAGGAGGCATCCCAAAAATAATTTCATAAGGAGTATTCCCATGCAACAATTTTGAAGGGGTATGATTAATTAAGTGCCCTGCCGCCAACACACACTCCCCCCAAAACTTGACCGGTAGTTTTGCTTGAAACATTAAATCACGTGACACATTTAAAATATGTCGATGCTTTCTTTCAACCCTTCCATTTTGTTGGGACGTACGAACGCAAGTAGTGTGATGTTCAATGCCATTTTCAAGAAAATATTTTTCCAAACAAGTAAATTCCGTCCCATTATCACTCCGAATTTTCTTCACTCGTTTATTAAATTGCCGTTCTACCATGGCAAGAAAATTTTTCAAGATTTGTGAAACATCACTTTTGGATTTGACCAAATAAACCTACACGGCACGGGAACAGTCATCCACAATGGTAAAAAAATAAACAGCTCCACACAAAGCAGGTTTCTGATAATCAACCCAAATATCACAATGTATTAAATCAAAAATTACATCAGAATTACTTTCACTAAGTAAAAACTTGTCCCTACTTTGCTTAGCCTTGCAACAAATCCCACAAACGTTTTTAGTAATACTACTACGACTAATAAAAGGTAACAAACCAACTACTTTACTTGACGGATGTCCGAGTCGCTTGTCAGATTCTCTAATGTTGTATGCATGTGTCTTCAGTGATCTCCTCAAGTAATACAACCCCCCGTCCTGTTCACCTGCTCCAATAAAAATCTTCGAGACCCGGTCCTGCACAACACATTGTTTGTCAGAAAAATTCACAAATTAATTGGAGTCATGAAGGAATTGAGAGACAGCTAGCAGGTTGCAGTTAAAGGTTGGAGCATATAAGACATTTCTTAAAACAAGATCCGTGGAAATCTTAACATTGCCTTCTTTTGTGGCCTTAATATATCTTCCATTAGGCAAACCAATGTGGTTAGCCTTAATGCCATGAATATTACTCATCAGAGAGATGTCCCATGTTATGTGTCGATTGGCTCCACTATCGACAAGCCAATGTTCATTATCTATCTTACCATCATACGACCAGTTGCCTTGTCAGTTGTGCTGCCAGTTGCCTGCACCTGTGTCTCCATATAGTTCTTGAAGTGGTTCCATTGCTCTGCCGTAAAACCCGGTACATTAGCCTGCGCTGGAACTCATGTCCCTTCTTCACCAGCATGTGCATTGTTGGATCTTGTGCTGAGTTTTCCTTGGTCTTCTCCTGCCGAGGATGATTGGCCTCCACTCCTTCCTTTTGCAGGTTTCCCGCGCTGGTCTGCCTACCATTCTGGATATCCTATCAGTTTGAAGCGTGAATTTGTGTTGTGTCCCTTCTTCTTACAGTGAGAGCAAGTGACATTGCTCATGTCTTTCCTTTCTGTCAAGCCGCCTGTCGAGCCAGTTGTGCTCACAACTGGTCCCACAACTGTACGAACAACAAAACTGACTGGATTCGGGAATTCTTCATGTCCTCCTCCCAGAACATGTTCCTCCCTTATAACCTTAGAATACGCCTTATTGACAGTATTCAGGGGCTCCGAGTTGACAATAGATGACTTTACATTCTTAAACTTTGGACTTTCTAGCCCCATGATGAATTGATGCACACGTTCCTCTTCTCTTATTTTCACCAACACAGCCCCGATATTGCATTTACACCCCATACAGGAACAGATCGGCAGTGTCTCAAAATCATTGAGAGCATCCCAAAGCTTCTTTATGCGTCCATAATAAGCAGCCACGCTTTTGTTCTTCCCTTGTCTGCAGTTTGTGATGTTCGCCTTCAATTGTTGAGTTTTCGGTCCATTCCCCACCAAAAAACGCTCCTTCAGATCATCCCATAAAACCTTCACTTCGTCGACATATGTGATGGTAGAGCGAAGGGTAGGCTCTATCGTATTAAAAATCCATGACACAATCATGGAATTCACCGTCCACCATTGGTTCGCTTCATCAGTATCGTCAGGCAATGTTATTCGGCCATCAATGAATCCAGATTTCGTCTTCGCTCGAAGCGATCCTTTGAAAACTCGTGCCCACTCTTCATAATTCTCACCTTTCAACTGAACACGCGTGAGAATCATTCCTGGATGGTCACTAGGGGAAAGAAAATAAGGAGATCTCTTTTCCTCCATGACCTCCTTTCCCTTGCCGAATTTCGCTCCGTGTAATTCCTCGCCGTCGGTCATGATTTTCGCGTAAACCAAGCTCTGGTGCCAAGTTAGAACTGTAAATTATGAAGAGATAATAAACGTATTTTCCTTGATCTCATAAACCGAGTATATACATGAGAGGTTTTCTTGGATAGTAAGTCTAATCCCTACAATCATGCTAGGTCAAGAATATCCTACCTAATTTACACTTTATCAAATAAGTAACAGAATAATAGGGATATACACAAACTGGAAAGGAGATATGACCGAGATCTTGGAGGATCTCGTCAATATCTCAACAACACCCCACTATAGCCTATATAAGGAGAAGTCTCCATTGTTCATAATTCTGAGATTCTGAGTTTGCCAATTCAAAGACCAAGTTCTAAGAGTTTTACTTTTGTGAAGAATATTATTTAAGTGAGAGTTCTATTGTGAGACAAGTTCTTCTTTGAACTTGTGTTTAGTATTTAGCGTTTTAATCTTTGGTAGCTTCTCTTGATTTTCTTTTATTGTAATCGATCTTAAACGTTTCAATAAAGAGAAGTTTTTGTTGTCTACAGCAAGTTGCTGTAGATGTGTTAATTAATTCGTGTTTGATTTTATTCCGCTGTAAATTATGTTTGGTGTAGTACCTGGTGTAACCACATCAGTATCTACACTGCGTCTCTGTTCGTTATTTTTCTGACTATCCTAGCTATCAAAACTTTCATAGTAATTTAAAATACATTGAAGATATGTATTAAAGCGTTGTACAAGCTCAGCTAGGTACTTCAATTCTACATCACCCTTTGCTGATTTTATCTGCCTCAACTTTCTCATTCGCATCTTTTCAAAGGAGCAACTGCAGGAAATTTATTCATTCAACTTTCATATATACTCTCATTTTCCCATAAAATTATGGTCCATTCTCCTCTCTTTTTTGTGTGTGTGTTTGTGTATTTGTTCTAAAAAGATAAATCTCATTTTCAATATTGAAGGATTTTAATGGTCATCCATCATTACCCATATAACTAGTAACATTTATCCTTAGAACTAGTATAGTAGCTATGTTGGTTGTAAGAAACGAGCTCCGCTCGGGCTCAGCTCATGACCTCGAGTGAGCAGTGTAACTCGACTCAAGTTACTGATTGTTAAACTCGTTTTGTTATAGAATTGAATGTGTTAGACTCGTTTGGCTCGTAAAGAGATCAAGTTGAATTTGTTTAAAATCAACTCAAGCTTGACTCGATAAGCTCAAAATCGACCTAGTAAGCTCGTTATGAACACATATTTTTATAGCAAAAAAGTCTAAGATCGAACTTGACTCGTTAAACTTGAGTTCAATATCGGCTTGAGTTGCTCGCGAACAACTTAAAACTTGATTTAACTCGAGTTCGGATGAACAAGTGGGTTTGAGCTAAAAAAAAAATCGAACTCGATAAATTATAAACGAGCTCGAGCTTGATACCCAAAGGTCGACTCGGCTCGTTTATATTATTAGTATTACTGTAGTTGAGATTTGTATTATTTACCTTCATTAACGGTGATATTGGAAAAGAAAACATATCACTACTGAAAGCTTTGAAAAGCCAAATGGAAACGAGTAAACTACTATATTTACCCACCTACTATTTCAATTTTTTAGTTTACCTCGTAGTTTTGAAATAACAAAAGTAACTGTAGACACCCCGCCTTGGACCGCTCACCCCGATTGCACATTTGATTGTGTGTTTCTCCCTATTTTATGTGTTTTTCGTTAGTTTCTGTTACTTTCGTTAAGTTCCTGACTGACTTCGTTAAGTCCAGGGACTAAACTGAATAACATGGCTGACTTTCTAGTCCATTCTGTCAAAAAATCCATTTCAAAGTCGCGCGCCTCCGCCTGTAGGGGTCAGAAGCGCGCGCGTCCCGCCTCCAAGACAGGGGGCGCGCGCATCTGGGCGTCAGTTACAGATTTTCTCCAAGAATCCCTCCCTTGCTCATTTTACATGATTTTGCCCGGGAAAGATTTCTTTGTGACTGCGTTTTGGCACCAAAAACATCTCTTTTACAACTATATAAAGCCCTCTAATTCACCATTGAAGAGGAGGACTTTTTGTGACTAAAAAAACTATACACAAACCATTTCCAAGACATTTTCATGGCAATTCACCAAGAAGTGTTTGAAGTCACTTGAAGTTTATGTAAAACTCTATTCTTCTCCTCCCTCTCTACTTCATCTCTTCTCTCTTTCTTTTACTTTAATCAAACGTGCAATCACCCAAATTATTTTGGGACATGACACCAAAGATCACTTCACTCTATTGAAGTTGGTCAATGAGTTATCTCCCTACACTCAAAACACCCCTTTTAAAACCCCTTTTATCATAATCAAAGAATAGGAAGAACATTTTTGTTGTTCAAATAGATACCTAGGCCCTAGAATTACTTAATCCCAATCATGTCTACACTTAGGGTCCCCCAATTTTATTAGAACCTTTTTAAGGTGCCCTTAGGATCCTTTGTGATCAGCACAGGTGTATTTCAACTCTTCATTCAAGACAAACCAGCAAGAGGAAGCAAATCAGCAGACCAGTAAACAAGTTGCCGATCAACTTGCTACAGAAGTTGCCGATCAACTTATTAAAGAAGTTGCCGATCAACTCCATTCACAACATGCCGATATGATAGACAGTCTGCACTATCAGTCAGGTGACATCATTTCATTAAAGTCAACCTTGCTGATTGTCTCTATACTGTTTTATCATAAAGTAGTTTACCTGCTCTGTAATGATTTCTACGCCGTCTGACACATAGCTACTTTTAGCTATACTCTGTCTCTACTTGCTTTTGCAGGTAACCGGTTGAGACAAAGGGGTCTTTACCCATCAGACTTTTAAGGCACGCGTATCTTCGCCATTAATGCCAAGGATACTGCATTAAATGCTCCTCACCTACCCAGCTGGAAATTCAAATGTTATCCTTCTTCAACAAGCTAAGACATTAACTCCTCCTATATATAGAGGACTCAGTGCATTGAAGAAGGTTGGTGATTTTAGTGCATTGAAGAGAGTTGGTTGTTTGCAGCATTCATTGAAGCTCAAACATTCTTTGTCCAGATAATCATTAGATCATTTAATAGGACATACACTTGTGCACAAACTCTACAACACTGTTAGTATTCCCGAACTAGATTATTTTAAGGAATACGTTGTCTGAGTTTTCACACACCCACCTGAGTGAGATAAGTTCTTTTGAACTTGCCGCTCAAATACACTTGGTCAGATATTTGCTTTACGATTCATTAAACTATCTCTAGAATTTAGTCTTTGTATCCGGCAAAGCCGCTCTTGTAATAGACTAGGGATATTTAATAGTGCTCTTAACCCAAATCCAAGTTCTGACCAAACTTGGTAGAGGACGTAGCAGTATTTACACTGTGAACCTCTCCAAATCTCTGTGTCCTCTGTTACTTACTGTCCTTGCCGGTTGGAACTCTATCACCGGCAAATCTTTTCTGTTCTTGCTGACTCATCATCATTTCCATTGACCAATCTCTTGAAACTGCATTGAACTTTTAGAAACTACTTTGTGTTTAAACCAAGCTCTCAAAACCTTTTTATAAACTGATTTTGTGTGAGTTAAAACAAGTCATATCTTCTCCGCTGCGCTTACTGATAATAGTTTGCAATCTGATAAGTGACTTTGCATTTATAAAAGTGTTTCTTTGAAAAAGTTTTAATTAGGCTATTCACCCCCTCCCCTCTAGCCTATTTTCCTACCAATTGGGCCTAACAATTGGTATCAGAGCTTGGAATTTTGAAAGAAATTTCCAAGCTTTGCAGCTTGTTTGCCGATACCATGGCAGGAAAAATCATGCAGTCATTCAACATCACCACCATTCCGTTGTTGAATGTCAACGAGTTTGGTGTCTGGAAATCTCGTATGATAAAGTATATGAACTCAATCGATGACCGGTTGATGAAGGTCATAGAAGGTGGTCCAATCATTCCGTTAAAAGTTTCAACCACCTACAGACCTATTCCCTCCACTTCGCTGACACAACATGCTGATCGAGAAACTGAACAGGAAACCCATGTTCAGATTGATGAAACTTTGATTGAGAAACCCAGAGAGGAATGGACCGACGACGACAAACTTTCTGCTGCCCTAGATGGAAAAGCATGCCACATTATCTCATGTGGATTGGATGACAAGCAATACAAACTTATTGACTTGTGCTCCACGGCTCAAGAATGCTGGAACAAGCTCCTTGCATACTTTGAAGGTGACGAGCAGGTGAAGGACAACAGACTCTACGACTGCATTGCTGAGTTTGAATCCTTCAAGAAATAAGATGGTGAATCACTAAGGAGTGCCTACGACAGATTTTGCGAGGTAAGTAATTTATGTGCTTCATTAGGTAAAGTTTATACTATGAAAGATCTTAATATTCGTTTTCTAAGTTCTTTGGGAAATGAGTATCATACTAAGGTCACCGCTGTTAGAGAAGTGAGAGACTTAAACAAGACTTCTATTCAGAATCTTGTGTCTAGTCTATTTCTGTATGAGAGAGAACTGCAAAAACTTAACGTTCTCGACAAAAATTTCAAAAACTTGTCTCTATCAGCTCAGTCACAGATATCCTTTCCTTCAAACAAATTCCCTCCTATAGATCCTCCTCAAACATCCTGCAGTTCCAATACCCATGAAATAACCTCATAAAAACCTATGGAAGAAGACGAATTTGCCACCTTCGCTAGGAACTACAAAAGGTTTAAAGACTTCAAAAGGATGCAGAAAGGAAACTACCAGCAACCAAAATCCTTCACACCACCATTTCAGAAACCAGCAAGCTACAATAAACCCTCTACTAGTGCTACCGATGGAAAGAACAACAAAGGTGATCTGGTCTGCTTCAACTGCAGAAAACCTGGTCACTTTGCTTCTAAATGTCCTCAACCAAAATATGAATACATGAGGAAGTCATTCAACCAGAGACATCCTAAGTCTAGAAGCTTTGTTGCCGATGAAAGCACAGAAAAGGCCTTGCCGGTTTGGTGTGAAACTGATTCCGATGAAGATGCCGATGAAGATGAAGATGCCGATGTAAGTTTTGTCGCCCTAGATTTGGAAGATGCCGATGTATCATCATTGCCGACTCCAGTCTACCGAGATCCATCTCCACCAAGAACTTCAGTCAAAGAAGAATCTGCTGGAAGACCTCAACCACACTTCAAAGAAATAAGTGTCAAAGCTGAAAACCCATATGGATACAAAGTACACCAAGTGGGAAACTCACTCTATGGCCAGTGTAACTCTTCTCAATTTACCACCATCAAATCAAAATCCTTACCGATGACCAGAAAACTATTATTCAATGAACAATCTAGCATTGCCAAAAACATATCAAAACCCATCTCTTTCCTACCTGACTTCTCTCCTGGACCCATTGCCTCTGCTCCTAAAATTTTAGCTGATCCTTGTCCTGAAATATCCAAAGCTGAAATGATAGAGACAATGGATGAACTTTTTATCGATCATGAGAAGCTGAGTAGCGTTCATAAAGTGATGGCTGCTGATTTCAAAAGAATTTCTAACGAGAATAGCTCGCTTATGTCTGAACTTTCAGTTCTCAAAGGACACGAGCTTGAGTCTATTTCTTTAAAGAAAGAAAACCTGGATCTCAAATGCCAAGTAGCAGTATTGAAAGCTCAGATCGAAGATCTTGTGAAAAGAAACAATCATCTCTCAAGGATTGTTGATTCTTACACAAAATCTAGAGTTGCTGTTGAAACAATCCTACAGACCCAAATGTCATATAAGGACCAATCTGGGTTAGGATTTGATTCCAGCAGCAGTAGCTCTACTGAAACTTGTGCTACCGAGAAAAAGGATGAGAAAGTTGAATGTAGTCCTGATAACTCAGTGCATAAGGATGCTAAGCCAATATACAGTGCTGTGGCAATGAAGTATCCTAAGAATCAGAACAAAAGGAATGATAAGCACAAATAAAGATATGTTAAGGTTGCTGATACTGAGTCTGCCGATAACGGTATTCTTGGTGAATACATCAGCAGAGCAAGTGCTGCCGATCTGACCTCCTCTGCTGCCGATGGACAAGTGCCTAAAAAGGTAACTGCCAAAGGTAAACAGAATGGAAAGAAAGGCAACACTGGCACCTTTAAACCTACTAAGTTTGTGCATGCTCAATTCCCTAGTTCTGCCGATGCACTGACTAAACAGAATGATATTCTACCGACTCCACAGCCTATCAGTCAAGTGAGATGTTCTAATTGTTTTGATTATGGTCACAAGGCTCATGAATGCCTCTTGAAGCACCTATCTGGACCCACTGAGGTTTCATCCTCAAGTGGTGGCCAGATGTGGTTTCCAAAGAGGAACTAACCCTCGGACCCTTGAATAAGGGGGACCATAAGCATACCGTTTTATTTCAGGAATGCTTCATGGCCTCAACTGGTGCAAGCAAGGATTTGTGGATTCTAGATAGTGGCTGCTCAAGACATATGACAGGATTTGCAGATCTTCTTGCCGATACAATCGAAGCATCAGGTCCCCCAGTAGTGTTTGGTGATAATGCCAAAGGAAAAATCGTCGGTATAGGTACCATCAAGAGAGGTGCAGTTACTATACAGAAGGTCTCTCTTGTGGATGGTCTGAAACACAACCTTCTATCTATATCACAATTCTGTGATAAAGGAATGCAATGCGTATTTACTACTTCCAGTTGCTATGTGAAAGACATTGCTTCCAATGAAACTCTTCTCACTGCCAAACGTAAAGGTAACATTTATGCAGTAGACTTAAGTGCTATTACTGGTGTTGCTAATGTTTGTTTTGTAGCTAAGAACATCAGTGAGAACTCATGGCTATGGCACAAGAGACTCAGTCACTTGAACTTCAAATATCTATCCAAGCTTGCCGGTTCAAATGTTGTTACCGGTCTGCCTCAAGTGTCTGCTGATCAAGCAAAGAAATGCAAGGCCTGCCAGCTTGGAAAACAACATAAGTCATCTTTCTGAAGCAAGCCCTGCATGTCAACTTCTAAGTGCCTCCAAATGCTACATATGGATCTATTTGGCCCCACAACTACAGCAAGTATCGGGGGAAGTAGATACACCTTGGTTGTAGTAGATGATTTCTCTAGATATACTTGGGTGGAAACCTTCAGTCACAAAGATGACACCTATGCTGTTGCCACCAAGTTATTCAGACTTCTACAAACTCAGAAAGAAAGCGATATCATCAGTATGAGATCAGACAACGGCACTGAATTCAAGAACAATGGTATTGCTCAGTACTGTGATGATCATGGTATAGACCACAACTTCTCAGCTGCCGGTACACCACAACAAAATGGTGTTGTTGAGAGGAAGAACAGAACTCTCATTGAAGCTGGTAAGACCATGATTGCCGAAGCCAGGCTGCCGAAGTACTTTTGGGCTGAAGCGATCAATACAGCCTGCTTTACCCAGAACAGATCTCTAATCAACAAATTCCATAACAAGACTCCTTATGAACTCTGGAGAGGCAGAATTCCCAACATTGGATTCTTCAAGATATTCGGCTGCAAATGTTACGTGCTATACAATGGAAAAGAGCACAGAGGTAAATTTGATGAGAAAGCTGATGAAGGAATCTTTGTTGGATACGCTAAACACAGTAAGGCCTTTCGAGTTTTCAATAAGAAACTTTTGAAAATTGTTGAATCTGTTCATGTAACCTTTGATGAATTTGATTTGTTAGAGTCTGACAAGGCTCCAAATAGTACTAATGTGTCTAGTGCTCATGAGACAGGTGAATCCAGTAATACTAATCCTGCAGATCAAGTACCAGCTGCTGATCCAGTCATTTCAGCAGAAGAATCAGCAGATGCTCCGTATTTTCCTTCATCAGCAGAACCAGAACCTGCTGATGAATTTCATAATCCGTTTGCCGATGCAAACTCTGCTGATCATCCTGAAGACAGATTTAGCCCTCAACCAATTTCTGTTATAAGACCTAATCCTCCAAGCTTTCATCCACCTCTCACTCAAAGTTCTTCTCCTACACCATCTGCTGATCTTGATCCTCCTCTAGAATCCTTACAACAAGAATCAGTAAGACAAGATGTGCCGAGAGAAGTCAGAACAGTTCGTGATCATCCATTAGAAAATGTGATTGGTGATGTCTTTGGTCCCAGATTAACAAGGAACCTTAGTAGAGTATTTGCTGAAAGCCTTTTCTCATCTGCTATGGTCTCCGATATAGAACCAAAGAAGACTGAAGAAGCTCTTGCCGATCCTGGTTGGGTTGAAGCCATGCAAGAGGAACTGAATCAGTTTGAAAGATGCAAAGTATGGGAACTTGTGCCAAGACCAACTTCTCAGCAAGTTATTGGTACTAAGTGGGTTTACAGGAACAAATTGGATGAAGCTGGGAAAATCATTAGAAACAAAGCAAGGTTAGTTGCTAAAGGCTACCGTCAAGAGGAAGGAATCGACTACGATGAGACATTTGCTCCTGTTGCAAGATTGGAAGCTATAAGACTTTTCTTAGCCTATGCTGCCTTCAAAGAATTCAAGCTATATCAAATGGACGTGAAAAGTGCCTTCCTGAATGGAGAACTCCAAGAACTAGTTTATGTTGAACAACCACCAGGTTTTGAGGACTCCAAGAAGCCTGATCATGTCTACCGATTGAAGAAAGCTCTCTATGGCCTAAAGCAAGCTCCAAGAGCATGGTATGAAACCCTATCTAAGTTCTTACTTAGCGATGGCTTAGGCTTCACTCGAGGTAAAATCGATACTACTTTATTTGTTGCCAAGCATAAGGGTCATTCATTGTTTGTTCAAATTTATGTCGATGATATTATTTTTGGTTCCACTAACGAATCACTTTGCAAGAGATTTGAGAAACTGATGCAGAGCAAGTTCGAGATGAGCATGATGGGTGAACTAACATATTTCCTTGGACTTCAAGTCAAACAAACCCATGAAGGAATATTCATCAGTCAAGCCAAGTATGCCAAAGAACTTATCAAGAAGTTTGGCTTTGACAATGCTCACTCTCAAAGCACACCGATGGGCACTAACATTCATTTAGATAAGGATGAGTCTGGTAAGAAAGTAGACATGACTGTCTACCGAGGTATGATCGGCTCACTCCTCTATCTTACTGCCAGTAGACCAGATATTATGTTTGTTGTTTGTGTTTGTGCCAGGTTTCAAGCTGACCCTAGGGAATCCCATCTGCAGGCTGTAAAACGTATTATTAAATATTTATGTGGCACTGCTAACCTTGGATTATGGTATGCAAGAGATTCATCTTTCAATCTAATAGGTTACTCAGATGCAGACTTTGCAGCTTGTAGGGTGACCAGAAAGAGTACAAGTGGAACATGCCAATTTCTTGGTGATAGATTGGTGTCTTGGTCCTGTAAGAAGCAAGCATCAATCTCCACTTCCACTACTGAAGCTGAGTACATAGCTGCCGGCAGTTGCTGTTCACAGATTCTATGGATGAAGCAGCAGCTGGTTGACTATGAAGTACCATCTCAAAATTGTCCCATCTATTGTGACAACCAATCAGCAATTTCAGTATCAAACAATCCGGTCATGCATTCCAAAACCAAGCACATAGACATCAAATACCACTTCCTGAAGGAACATGTTGAAAAAGGGAATGTTGTGCTGCTCAAAGTCCATACCGATTTCCAAAGAGCAGACATACTAACAAAGCCCTTGGATCAGAAAAGATTTGAATTCCTCAGAGGTGAATTAGGTATGATTGATTTTTATGGTTAAAATTGTGCTAACTTTGCTACTTGTGTTAGTCTGCCGATCAAATCAGCAGAGCATCAATTATCTTGCTGACCACGAACATGCCGACAAAATCTTGTCAAAATCATCTTGTTGATTCTATCTATATATCTTGCCGATTCAATATCTTGCCGATTCAATCATTTTGCCGATTCAAGCTATCTTGCCGATTGATAAAATCAAATCAGCACGTCTCTGCAAAAGTTAAGATTCCTGACACATGACGTAAGCAATCAAATCAAAGGTACATCGGTCACACCATCTCCCTGACACGTGTGTGTACCTTTCTTATCCAAAATCGTGTCAAGATGTATTCCATTTAATGCGATACATCAGCAGGTAAACAGGTCATCATCACTTCTATTTTATTTTTGACTAATTTACCCTTTCTCTCTCTTACTTTTAACTGTTCACCTTACCGATTTGTGTGCGCATTAATTTTTGCGTGCGCACGGTCTCCGAGACTATAGGTACAGTTATTTCTCTCCCTTGCCCTCTCATATTCTCTCTCTCCCCCATAACATATATAACGCCTTTCAAAATTCCATTAAGCTTTTTCTCCGCCATTTTTATTCTCTGCTCTCTATTCTCTCTATCTCTCCTCTTTCCAGATTATCAATTCATCGTTTTATTTGTTCATCTATTCATAATCTGGTAAGTGTTAATGTTTATTCTCTGCTCATTTCTAATCATTTATGGTTTGATTTGTCTTTATTTCTAACATTGAGAGTTGTTTGAGTAATTTTGCAGACAATGTCCGGCGAAAAAGATATCTACGGAGGCTATGTTGACTCCGACTACTTCAACGACGAAGCCGACGGGGTTTTCTTGAAGAATCTTCTTATTGGGTCCTTGCTTGATTCGTTCATCACTCCATCAGGAGTTAGTTCAGTATTTGTGGATCTTGTCAAATAATTCTTCTCCAACTCTTCTGTTGTCCGCTCTCGTGCTGACTCCTCCGTTATCGTCTCCATCAATTCTACTGTTTTGGGCGTGCAGATCTCTCTTTCTCCCTCTTCTATCTCTGAAGTTTTTCCCAATCTTGGGAATGAAGGGTTGAGTGCTCTAGTTGATGAGCAGGAACTGGATAGGGCTTGGATTATCATGAGAGGTGCTGTCACAAGGCTTAGTGGCACTAATCATCTGAAGATTCACTATCCCCGAAGATACTATGCTTTGGCTGAGATAGTTGATAGATGTCTCATTTGCCGATCTGGATCCCACAGCAATATTACTGATGTGCAGTTTGAAGCTATGGCCGCCATTGTTCTGCAGATTGAGTTCAACTGGTGTGCCTACATATTCAGGATTATCGCTACGGCTGCTGATAAGTGGGCTTCTGACAGATTGAAGAACAAGGCCAATCCTGGAAAAGGATGCCATTATCTGTTGATAAGTATGATTCTGAGGAGAAATGCCAATGTAGTGGCTGCCGATCGCTTTCCATCCATCTTGCCTTTCAATAGGTTGAAGTTCTTTGATGCTAAGGATTGGAAAAGGATTTCAAAGAATGCTTCCAGTGCCGATGCCCCCTCTGTTGCTCCTGCACTTGTTGTTACTCAGAGGAAGAAAAAGGCAAAGACCATTCCTTCAGTTGCTTCTCAATCAGCAGCAGTCTCTACTCCTGCTCCTTCAACTGATAGGATTCTTGCCGATTCCACTCCTGGTGCTCCAAAGAAAAGGAAACTGGTAAAGGTTGCCGATCAAGTGGTGATAAAGAAGGTGAAGCTTGCCGATGAAGTTCCTTCTTCCACTATTCCTCCTGCTGATCCAAGAGCCAAGCTAATTAGGTTTGCCCCTGCTCATCTTGCCGGTGCTTCCCTAACTACCGATCCTGCTGTCAAGGTTGAAATTCCTGATGAAGAATTCACTGATGACTTTGCCGATGGCAAAAGTATTGAGAATGTCATTGAGAAGCTCAAGTCTCAGACTCCTAGGAAATGCGCTCCAATCAGAAACCCAACTTTCCACACCTTCTACAAGAATCCTTGGTCCTTCACCAACAAGGTCTTGATCAAGAAATGGGTCTTTCCGATTGACCATCTGCCTCCCTTTATTCGTCGTCTTCTTCAGTTTCATGAAGAGATGAAAGACACTGTCACTCCCGGAAATCCTGCTGATTATGTTGATCAAAAGAGTTTGGACAGACGCACTGATATGTGGAAAGAGAAGTTTGTCCCTCTATCAAAGTTCAAGCAGTTGAAAGAGGCTGAACTAAAGCTCAATTTTGGTCGGTATTTTGAATTCCTACCACTACACTGGAACCAAGTCTATCTTTTTCAAGATAGAATTAGACAAGACTTGATGGTTCAGGACGTGTGGCTCATCTATGCCAGGACATTTAATCAGCTCTCTCAATTCACAGAGTTTGATCCGTATCAGATTGGAAGACTTGAAAATGATGAAGATTTGCTGCCATACAATGATGATGAGGCTCCTGCTGTCAGCCCTCTCAATGCTCACTTTCATAGATCAGTAAAGAAGGTCACTATGGACTTGATTGAAAAGTCTAATGAAATACTGTTGAAGCAAGATGCCGATCGCCGTGCCACTGAAGACCTTGCCGATAAAGATGCTCATGTTCCTTCGCCAAGCAGCAGCAAGACCGAGACAGATGCCGATGTTCACTCTGCCGACGATGCAGATGCTGCTGATAAAGAGTTTGTTGCCGATGGGTGTGATGATGCTGATGAAGATGGTGATTCTACTGATAGTGATGCTGATGATGATGGTGCTGATTTATTTGGTGATTTAGTTTGTGCTCACAAAGTTGCTGCTGACTCTCCTTCCACTTCACTTACAACAGATAGTGACAAGATGCCAATCAGAACTGTCATGTCTAAAGCTCCCTCTGCTGAAGTCTTTGCAGAATCTGTATTGAAGGATGATAGTAGTGTTGAAGGAAGTCATGCTGATGAACATTTTAAGGAGATAGTGGAATTTCAAGTTGAGACAACTACTGACACTCAACCTCTGATTGAAGTATCTACCGACCTACCTGCCCCAGTTGAGACAATTATAGACACTCAACAGATGGATGTATCTGTTTCAGGAGGAGAGACTGATGAGAAAACTACTGACACTCATCTTGCTGAGCAAACTACAGACACTCAGTTAGTTGCAGTTACTCCTGAAATACAGATTGTCCCCCCTACTGGTATTAAGGAGGTTGTGGAATTGGGAGGAGGTACTGAAGGAAGTACTCCTAATTTGGATGCTGAAATTGCTGCTAGCTTACAATTCGAAGAAATTCTTCTACAGCCTTTATTCAGATTGCCGACTGTTGTTTCACCCCTTCCTCTTCCTGCTCCAACTAATGTTCGTGCCGATGGAAATCATGTTGATGAAGCTGATCCTGCTGATTACATGGAGGTTGGAGAACAAGCTTTTGTTGATCCTGATGCTGTTGATACTTCTCCACCTCCCAGCTATGATTATTCTCAGAATGGGAAGGATATGATGTGCTCAAATTGGTACACTACCAATGTTTCTATCCCTTCCAACAGCTTTGGACAGCCTCTCTTTAATGTTCATCCGAGGCTATCATTCAAGTATACCCTCCAAAGGCGTCCACTTCCGTTTGGCAAAGATCACCCTCATGTCACCAAGCATCCATTCTCTTCTGGTGCCTCAACCAGTGACAGACCAATATTCCTTCCATGGATCAAAGATGACCGTATTCGTACAAAGGGAAAGACTCCTCGGATTTCTAGACTGAAGCGAAAGATTGTCTATGAACCTAGATGCCTACTACCTGGCAAACTGAAGATAGGTGGTAAGGTCGTTCTCCCTGGTCTATCTCCTAAAGAAGTTCTCATCACTTCAAATGGTTGGATGAGGAGATGCTCTATGATCAATGATGAACTTATAGAAATTCTGGAGTATCGGCATCTCAACGCTCGTGGTCTTGTGCACTTAGTCAAATCAGCTGCACTTGCCATTACTCTACCGATGTTTCATCCTCGTCAGCGTGCCGATCACATGGTTTACACATCTAGGCTGCTGAATGCCAGATTGGTAATCATGATATTGGAAGGCTATGCTTGTTTGGAGTTTCAGCTTGCTTTGCTGCTTTCTATGGAAGACAACGGCATCTTTCATCTTTCCGGGGATAGAGACGTTATTATCCATCCAGACTTTCCTCTGGAGATTGTTTATCCTAGACCTGCCGATGATATTGTCTCCACATTCATTCCTATTGAAGTTCTTTCCGCTACCGAGATTGTTGCTGCTCCTGCTTATGATGCCGATCTTGTTTCTGCTGATGATGGTTTTGCCGATGACTTAGATCTTGCCGATGATGGAGATCCTGTGCTTCAAAGAATTTTTTCTTTGCCTCCACCTCCTGTTCCTGTTCCTTCTTCTCCTCTGCCGATCGTTATTTCTGACGATGATATGCAGATTGTTGCCGATGAGGTACAGATCGAGGATGCTGATCTGGATAATGAAGAATTTGTCCCTTCTCTGGTTCTCCGAAATCCAAATTCTTTTGCTGAACCGATCTATGTTGATAGACCCATTGTCTTCAACAGCCTCTATGATTTTCATTGCTTTGAAGAAGGAGATGATTTTAATCAGAATGCGCCTCCTACTCGTGGTGATTTGGTTGACTTCTCCCACTCCATTGCGGACCTGTTCAAACAATCCACGAAGGAGCTATCTAAGCAGATTCATAAGTCCAATCAGGAGGAGGATGTGATCAGAATCAGGACATCTGTCTAGAATGACATGAAAAATCTGCTGCAAGAAAGAACTGAACGCGTTTTCAATCTGTCTGAGTTAAATGGCTCTCTTGTCACTCAACAGAAAATCTTACTTGCCGAGCACAATGACACCCGCAGCAAACTTGAAGCCTCTGATGAGAAACTTGCTGATATTCAGAATGAACTTCTTGAAGCCAAATTGAAGATTGCTGCTCTCGAGGCAAACAACAAGATGTTATCTGATAGATTAGAGAGTGCTCAGAGAAGGCAGAGCAAGGCAAAGAGGAAAGCTGAAAGAAAAGAAGAAAAAGCAAGAAAGAAGGCTAGGAAGTCTGAATCTGCAAAGGACTCAACTCCAGCAGCAGATCCCAAGATTTCTGATCCTCCAGCTGCTGATCCTTGAGTCACATAGCCTATGATGTAGATATCTTATTGAAGACCTTCACAGACAAATTTCTTTGCTTATAAAATTTTTATTGTGCTAATTTGTTTTTCTTATATTTGTGTTGTTATCTGCATTATTCTGTGCTATTTCCTTTTGCAGATCATCACTCTTGCCGATTCCTTGAACCGGCTTCACCATTTATTTTGGTGAATCCACCTTTTGCATTAGACATCTAGTGTGACTTACCTTAGGATTTGGTTATACCTAGATATCCTTAGAAATCTTTTCCCTAAGATAAGAGATGTCTTTAGCTTTGAGGGTGATTGGACTTAAGTAATTAGGAGGAGATTGTTGTTCAAATAGATACCTAGGTCCTAGAATTACTTAATCCCAATCATGTCTACACTTAGGGTCCCCCAATTTTATTAGAACCTTTTTAAGGTTCCCTTAGGATCCTTTGTGATCAGCACAAGTGTATTTCAACTCTTCATTCAAGACAAACCAGCAAGAGGAAGCAAATCAGCAGACCAGTAAACAAGTTGCCGATCAACTTGCTACAGAAGTTGCCGATCAACTTATTAAAGAAGTTGCCGATCAACTCCATTCACAACATGCCGATATGATAGACAGTCTGCACTATCAGTCAGGTGACATCATTTCATTAAAGTCAACCTTGCTGATTGTCTCTATACTGTTTTATCATAAAGTAGTTTACCTGCTCTGTAATGATTTCTACGCCGTCTGACATATAGCTACTTTTAGCTATACTCTGTCTCTACTTGCTTTTGCAGGTAACCGGTTGAGACAAAGGGGTCTTTACCCATCAGACTTTTAAGGCACGCGTATCTTCGCCATTAATGCCAAGGATACTGCATTAAATGCTCCTCACCTACCCAGCTGGAAATTCAAATGTTATCCTTCTTCAACAAGCTAAGACATTAACTCCTCCTATATATAGAGGACTCAGTGCATTGAAGAAGGTTGGTGATTTTAGTGCATTGAAGAGAGTTGGTTGTTTGCAGCATTCATTGAAGCTCAAACATTCCTTGTCCAGATAATCATTAGATCATTTAATAGGACATACACTTGTGCACAAACTCTACAACACTGCTAGTATTCCCGAACTAGATTATTTTAAGGAATACGTTGTCTGAGTTTTCACACACCCACCTGAGTGAGATAAGTTCTTTTGAACTTGCCGCTCAAATACACTTGGTCAGATATTTGCTTTACGATTCATTAAACTATCTCTAGAATTTAGTCTTTGTATCCGGCAAAGCCGCTCTTGTAATAGACTAGGGATATTTAATAGTGCTCTTAACCCAAATCCAAGTTCTGACCAAACTTGGTAGAGGACGTAGCAGTATTTACACTGTGAACCTCTCCAAATCTCTGTGTCCTCTGTTACTTACTGTCCTTGCCGGTTGGAACTCTATCACCGGCAAATCTTTTCTGTTCTTGCTGACTCATCATCATTTCCATTGACCAATCTCTTGAAACTGCATTGAACTTTTAGAAACTACTTTGTGTTTAAACCAAGCTCTCAAAACCTTTTTATAAACTGATTTTGTGTGAGTTAAAACAAGTCATATCTTCTCCGCTGCGCTTACTGATAATAGTTTGCAATCTGATAAGTGACTTTGCATTTATAAAAGTGTTTCTTTGAAAAAGTTTTAATTAGGCTATTCACCCCCCCCCCTCTAGCCTATTTTCCTACCAATTGGGCCTAACAATTTTACTTATGTAGACTTTGAATAAGCAAGACCAACATTAGTTGGGCAAGATGGGTGTTTTAGTACTTCCCATCTCGTAACCTAACCCCCGAACCTCATAACAAGAATCTTTGTTTTCGTAACAAAACTTCGGCTAAAATCATTAACTTTTTCTTATGTTCCGTTAAAAACATAGGTTGCGACTCTAAAACACGAATAGACATCCTAGGATCCTCCCGCGTGCTCTAGCCAAGCGAGTGGGGCTCCGCCCGGGGTATCTACAGTGGCGACTCCGCTGGGGATGTTTGAGGGTTAAACTTGCATTTTTGTTCAAAGTCTACATTTTTCTGGGCATTCTGATTCCTGATGGGGGGAGCGCGCGCCCCACATCAAAGACCAGAGTCGCCCGCTTCTCAATGTTCTTCCTATTCTTCTTCTTTTTTCTACACTAATCATCTTTGCAGGGGTTCCATTAGACATTCAGGACCAGGGCAATCCCCTGAGTCCAAAGTCTGACAGTCTGACAGGTTTACCCAGAAGCGGGCGCCTCCCAGAGACTCTGCGCCATGCGCGCGCATCCCACAACACAGGCCAGAGGCGCGCGCTTCTGTGTGGTTTTCCAGAACAGGAACAGTTTCCAGAACAGAGCAGAATAATGGGGTGTGGGCACAGTTGCCTGCATCAAAGACTGATTTGGACCATTTGACTCTCTTTATTTTGTGTTTTTTATCGGTCACACGGGTGATTCGAAAGTTGTAATTATGTGTTTATTTGCTTTTCTTTTATTTTGAAAAATATATATATATTTTGTCACTTGGTTTGACCTCACACTACATGCACATATTCCTATGAATTGCTCACAATCGAGTCGCACAAAGTCCATAACCCCAAATCCATCGAGGCCCATCCTAGAGAGTTTCAAGCTCCACCCGACCTTGACTCTCTCGAAGCGGTAAACCTTAGCCCGTGGCGTAGTTGATGACTACATGCCGGGGGTGACCTTAAGCCTCTCTTTAGCTGAGCATAAGCCAACGCAATTCTAGTTAAGGTCTAATACTCCGTGACAAAGTCGGTTTTCATGTGCCGAGATTTCCCTAAACTAATGTCATCAAATCATACATGCCGTTTTCAAAAGAAACAAGTGGTTATTATGGACGAAATAAAACTCCGTCCCCAAATGGTTATTATGGATGAAATAAAACTCTGTCCCCGCATGTATACTTTGTGACATTAATTTAGTTTAATCACGACACATGTAGGAATCACAAGCGTGGTGGAATCCGATGAGTATATGGGACCGCGAGAAGGTCTATATACTATTGTGACGATTTTACCATTTTTCTAGAAACCCCAAAAAGGACTCCGTCCTTCTGACTTTTGTAAATAATAATAATAAAAAATCATTTTTCCTTATGTGGTTCGAGTCTTTTTTGCTTGTTTGTGGGTTAAATGATTTTACCCAAAAGGTGTTTGTGGGCCATCCTAAGATCAATCGTGTTCTTCAAATAGGTCCAATGGCTTCCAACAGCAACAACAACGGTGACAATCTTTCCCAGTCCCACGAGGATATATCCAACATGATCAAAGCACTGAAAGGACAAATTGATGCACTCGCCGAGAATGCCCGACGCAAGGATGATTTGTGGCAAGCCCGTCTCAAGCATGATAGAATGGCCCATAAGAAAGAACTTACTAAGCTCGAGGACCAATATAAGGGGCTCACAAATGAAAGGAAAGAGGTCCTAAGCATCGACACCGGTTTTGTCAACACTATCATGTCCTACATTGACCAAAAGCTTAGTGGGCTAAATTTGCACAAGGGCCCGAGCACCGATCTTCATCAAGCTTCTCTTCTCATGAACACAATGGTGGCCCTTCCCGAAAGATTCAAAATGCCCGATATTGGAAAGTTCAATGGAAACTCTTGTCCCGATGCTCATGTTGACTCCTACATTTGGGCCATGTTACCGAAGAAAGTGTCTCCTCAAATAATGGCACAGTGCTTCCCACTTACTCTCAATGGAGTCGCAAAAGATTGATATATGGGTCTCCCGATTTCCACCCGCCTCAATTGGGATGCCGCTACGTTTGCCTTCAAGAAGCAATACCAAGGAAATTTTATGTACCGTCCCAAAAAGAAAAAATTGGAGAACACCATGCAAAAGGGCAATGAATCATTTGGGGACTTTTCTCGTTGTTGGAATAACAAGTTAGCCGAGATCATTGATAGGCCCTCCAAGAAGGAACAAATGGACTTCTTCTTGAAGTGTTTGAATTTGGACCACCGAGCTCATCTTAATGGGGCCTTTTACCCAGATTTTGCAAGCATGTATGATGCGGTAATTAGAGTTGACAATTTGCTCCGAGAAGTGGCCGAGTCCTCCTATGAGACAAGATTCAACGACGAAGGGTTCCCGAGCAATCCGAGCAACGACATGGAAGAATGTAGTGACATGGAAGACTACAACGACAATGAGGACTACAACGACATGGGGGACGACGACAGCAATCTCCGTTTCTCTTTCTCTACCTAGTAATAGGAATTAAAAAAAAGAGTCGAAAGTCCTCTAATGTGTGCATTAAGTTTTCATCCTTCCAATTAATAATTGAGTCGGTCTTGTCAAATAAAAGTCGTTCTTGTCCTCTTACACTATTCCAAGTTGTTCAATTTAATTCTTGGCAAAATGATGAAAAGATGTCTAAGCAAGTTTTGGAACGAAGGCCATCACTTGAACGCCTAGGGGCTAAACATCGCAACGGAGGCGACAACATCAACAACAACATCAATGACGAAGCCAAGAAGCAAAACAAGGTGGAGAAAAATCAAGCAAAGTTTTCAAGGGGGATAAAAAAAAAAAAAAAGAGCTCGCTAGGTTGACTCTTCAAAACAACCTAGGCAAAAGTTAGAGCACAAAAAAAAAATCCCCCTCAAATCAAAGAAGTATACAAGATCAACATCACTTTTCAAGGACGAAGCGACATCAATCACGACGAAGCAACAATTCCTCGCGACGAAAGCATCATCCACAAGAACTACGGTGACCTGAGCCTCTACACTGGAGGAACGTAGGCAACCTACGGGTCTGGTCTCACAAAAGAAAGAAGATATGTTTAGCCCTAGTGCGTTATGGTGATCGGCCTTCATCTCGAACTTGTCAAGACATCTTTGTACGAGTCATTTGCCAATGAATTAATCACCAAAAAGATTGAACAACTTTCTTAGATTTGAAATCATTTCACGTTCCTTGTCGAGTCTATGGGCTTCTTATCTTTCGGCGATACTCCCAGTTTCTTGCAATCAAATTGGGGCTTTCTGTGATATCCCGAAATTAAGCACGACGATTTGAGACGGATAGAAAAATATAAATTATGAGAAGGATTAGATTTATGAAAATAGACTAAGTGGGTCATGCTGTTTTAGTTGAAAATAGTAGGATAATTGAGAGTGGACCGGGGTTAGGACAGCGAGGAAATTGATTCGGAGCATTTTGATATTATTAGTGAAGATTTTGTATAGTAGTTTAGAGATGTAAATTGTACTATTTTGTTATTTATGGGAATTAGAATTTTTTTTCGGGGTGTTACAGTTGGTATCAGAGCGGAACCTCGACCTTAAGGCTTGTGAGCTAGCTCGGGGATAAGATCTTGGGATATGAGAGTAAATACTTTCAAGGTTTAGTCTAAGTCGAATTCGGGGACGAATTCTTTTTAAGGAAGGTAGATTGTGACATCCCGAAATTAAGCACGACGGTTTGAGACAGATAGAAAAATATAAATTATGAGACGGATTAGATTTATGAAAATAGACTAAGTGGGTCATGCTGTTTTAGTTGAAAAGGGTAGGATAATTGAGAGTGGTCCGTTGACCGGTTAGGACAGTGAGGAAATTGATTCGGAGCATTTTGATATTATTAGTGAAGATTTTGTATAGTAGTTTAGAGATGTAAATTATACTATTTTGTTATTTATGGGAATTAGAATTTTTTTTCGGGGTGTTACACTTTCCTTCTCTTCTCTCTTAATTACTTACTTGCCTTCGCGAGTCATTCGAAAAATATACAAATACATGAAGTCAATACTAGGGGCTACTTCCCTAGTCGAGTCAATGTCACTCATCATTAGTGACAAAAAGTCTCCACTGCAAAATCACATGTCTCTCATCCTCAGCTAGAGTCAATGCACACTTCCTCAATAATCGAGTCAAAATAAAGACGCAAAAGAGATGCCCACTAGATTGAAGACCCGAAAGGGCGGTCTAGGCAAAAAATAGGGTGCATCATAAAAAAAAAAAAAGAGTGAGAGAGAGAGAGAGGGGAAAGAGAAATGGAGATCCCCGGCCTCTAAAGAAGATAACCGCACAAAGTTCTACATTGAATCTCCCGAGCAAGTCAATTCCCCACCGAGTCAACTTCGTAATTGCAAAGGGCTCAAGATACGGCACAATCAAAGGTTGTTTTGGGTTATTGACATAAGAGAGGTTGTTCTTGTAATATGCATTTTCGGGTTCATGTGAAAGAAGCCCCATGGTAACCAAGATCCATCGAGAACGAGTCCATCATCAAGGGGTATGAGGTTGCACAAATGGTCCCCAGTGAGTTAATTAGTTTGGGCAGCGAGTAGTAACAACATGTAATTCAGTTTTCAAGCCTCTATAAGTATGTGCCTCTCAAGTGTGTCGAAAGGCTTCCCGAGAATGGAGTAGCTCTTGCCATGTCCTCTTATGTTTGTTCCCTCGCACGAGGACGAGTCTCTTGCTCGACAAATGATGACGCCGTAGGGGCTATGTGACTCAAGAACGAGAGCTTCTTTTGCTTCATTTGATAGTTAATGATCCCTAGGGGCTACACTCAAGAAAGATGTGTGAGACTATCCTCAAAGTCTCTCAAAGGGAATATCGAAAAGCCTTCTTGTCGTATGTGCTCGTGCCTATTCCCCCAATTAAGGATAGTCCTTTCTCTACTTACAATCGGTGATGGAACTCTAAGGGCTAGACTCAAGTTTGAAAGGCTCCCTCAGCAAAAATGCAATTCACTTCACCTCCCTAACTGTGGCCCTAGCAAAGTCATGTGCAACATTTGAAGCTTCCTCTATCAATTTGGCACCGAAAGTCTTTTTAAAGGGCTTCGAAAATCTTTTGGGCAATGATACTCGATGCAATGCAATGTGGGGAGTGGTCCAAGCTTAAAGGGTCTCTCAGTACTTCACGTCAAAGGTCTTCTGGTTTGAAAGGAGGGCTCTGATGTTATGAATGAATTTGATGATTCTTGTTAGAACTTACAACGAGATTATGAAGGAGTATTAGATAAAAGGAAAAAGATTTAATATGCTAAACTCTAGGGTTATAGCGGGAAATGCCAGTATGTTAACTCCACAAACAGAGTTACGGCCAATCCCAATGTTTCTGCAATTCAGCACCCCCTTCTCTAAGATCAAAAGCAAAAAGTGTGGCTCTTGCGCCTCAAGCACTAGTTATATTCGAAGATCCGTCTTTAGTTCAACTCAAGAAGACTCAAGCAAGCATACCCATTTGGGACCTTATCACACCAAGATCTTATCATCCGCGACCTCGACGACACCACAAGACATTATTGCATCTTTTTGACATAAGCTTTCCACCATTTGGGTACCGACCACAATGAGGCTATTCATCTCCCCAGTAAGAGTAAGAAGGAGATCTCTATCAAGAATTCTACCCGACGGTGCATCCGTTCTCAATGCCGAGACGATTCCAAGATAATTTGGGGCTTTACATCGACAGGTCTTCACAACTCACCATCTCAAAAGCTCGCAAACAACAAGTACATGACATTTGGGGCTTGGCAATCTCTCAAAGCTTGGTATCAATAATCTTCTCTTAGGGCTTGCTCACGTCAACAACAAAAGGAGATTCACTTGAATGGGCCGAGAGTTGATTTATCTTGGGCTATGCAAGTCACTCAAAGTTTGGCATCGAAGGCGTTCTAGGGGCTGTACAATCAACAACCCCCTGGTATCTTGGCATCAAAAGTCTCTTGAAGCCCCATATTCGACAAATCTCTTAGGGCTAGACATCAATCTTCGTTGGGCATAACAGCGACAACAGAATTCAAGCGAGGCAATCCGGACTTCGACCGAACATGATTTGATCTTGGGTTGGCTTTACAAACACACAATGGTTTAAAATGGTTCACCCACGAACTAAAAAAAAAAAACGACAAAAAGATTTTATTTTCTAAATAAAAATTATTATGTTACATTAAAAAAATTATTATGTTACATTATAATTCATATACAATATAGTTATATTAAAAAATTATTAACAAAATTATTATGATACATTACTAAATAAAATTATATACAATATAGTTATATTAAAAAAATTATTATGTTACATTACTAAATAAAATCATAAAAAATTAAATACGGAAAAATAGTAAATTAGTTTCCCGTGCAAAGCACGGGTTACCCACTAGTGTTAATGGAAGTTAGCGAGAGTTAGTACTTAAACAAATATTACTTCAAAATTTTCAAATTCCCCATATTCAAGTATACTTTTAACTAACTTAACTAGGTACTAAAATAAACTATTTACCCTTTTTTCTAACATTACCATGACCACCACCATCTAGCCGAGTACCTAGTGGCCTGTGATTGGGAGGAAGACCGTATATTTGGTATTTTTTCCAGAATACGTAGAGATAGAGAAAGAGAGTGAGGGAAGAGACGAGTTAGGAATTTAATTTGAGCAGTTTTTTTTTCCTTACTGGTGTAAGAGGGGGTGTATGGTTGAGAATTGAAGGGTAAATAGGTCATTTTAGTACTCAGTTATGCGAGTTAGGAGTCTGGCTGGTTATGGGGTAATTTGAAATTTTTTGATAGTTATATTTGTTAAAATACTAATGCCTATTAACTTTCATTAACATTAGTTCACGATATTGGTTAATTTTGCTAAATTATTAGTAGTACGCATGGTACATTCGTTTTTCGATAGTACAGAGGTAAAAGTAAAAACGTAAAATAGTACGCCGGTCAATTTTGTAGTTTAGTCGATGGGAAACATCATTCTTGTGGTCTCCTCATTATTGTTTCCATTAGTTACAATTTACTAGGGGTGTCAGCATTTCGGTCTGAACCGCAGTTCGAGACCGAACCAAACCAAACCATGCGGTTTGGTTCGGGTTTCGATCATGAATGGTTCAGTTCGGTTTTCAAAATTGACAAACCGCTTGGTCCGGCTTGGTCTCTCCAAACCAAACCGAACTAAACGGAACCAAACCGTTGTAAGCCGAACCGCAGGCTAAACCGTTGAATTGAACCATGGCCAGATCATTTGTATCCACCTCCTTCCTTTCCCTTTTGCTCTACTTCTTCATGTGGGAAAATGTATTTCCGAAATCACTCTTCCTCTTCCATACAATGTCCAAACCAAACCAAACCAAACCAAACCAAACCAAAATTAACTTCATCTTTTACTTTCAATACATTTCTACTTTAACTGCACATATATATTCTCCCTCTATTAACTAAGCTCGGCCATGGTCGGTCTTTGAATAAATTAAAAACATTTCTTTTTCACAGAAAACTCAATCAAACAGTCAATATATTCCACTCCAAGCCCTCCAAAGATACATAAATTCATACACCCTACTCAGTCTACCCATTTAAATTGTACATATATCAATCTCAATTCGGGTCCTTCTTCCTATTGTTACAATTTTAAACCCACCCCAAAAATAAATTTTGTTTTTTTAGGTTCAGCTGCAAGGGTGATTTTGCTTTAGGTTATTTGATTTTTTTGGGTTTTGTTTCTAAAATAATAGGTCTGGAAGATTCAAATCTTTTGTATGATGACAATGGTGTTGGTGACAAAGCATCGTCATTTATATCATGCTCTATTTACCTTGAAGCTGCCTCCAACAATGGGGAATCTGGGTTTATACTTTTTTTTCCAAGTGATTATCAGGCTGTGAAATTGGATGCAGTTATAGAGATATTGAAAAACTTTTGAGGAAGATATACCACATAGAGAAGGAAAGAAATGAGAGGGGGAGAAAGTGGATATAAATATGAGGTGGTGCAGCTTGTGAAAACTTAAAAGGGTCTACTATCTAAACCATTTGGGTCGTAGAACTATGGTGTCAAACCGTGGTTCGGACGGGTGAATCAAATTGGTTTGGATATTTATTTGAACTGCGGTTTAAACCGTTTGAACCTGTACTATTAAACCACGATTCAAACCGAACCGAGCCAAACTATGGTGGTTCAGTTTGGTTTGGTTTGAAATATTTTATGGTTCGGTTCGGTTTGGGTTTTGTTCAGTCCTTAAATATGTTTAAACCGAACCATTAACATCCCTACAATTTACCTCTTGATCTTTTCTTATTTTTTTAGTAAGGGTGTGTTTGTTTATCTTTTTCAGATCTGATTGCCCAAAATGTCTAACCGAACCATACATCCAACAAACAGATTGTTTGTTTTTATTTTTAGTTCAGATCTGAAAGCATCTGAATCACCTCTTATTCTTCAGACCTAATCTGTTCACTTATTTGCTTCTGAAATACATTTTCTCAAAATTAACCGCACTCTATTTGCATAATCCCAAAATTAATGCCCTTACCCTAATATCACGCTCACGTTCTTTCTTCTGCTTTATCCATGGTCGCCACTTTCTCACCTCTGGTTCTGTCCTCCACCTTGTAGTCCTCCGACAACGACCGCCTCAACTCCATCATAGCCATCAGGACTTTGCCATCTCCATATCTGAAGCGGAGTAGCGAGAAGATTGGGAAAATCGAATGACCGGCTTTCAGTAACGGTTTGGGAAATATTGGGTTTCTGATGGGTTTTATCGCTGATTTCAGCGTCGTTTTACAATTCGTCAATTCCGTCTTGGCCGTGCTTTTCGATAAAGTTTCCGCTTGTCGTGGGTTTAAAAGGATTTCTTGGGTTGATTTAATTTGACAGAGAGGATAAGGCTTGAGATATTGGCTCTTTGAGATTTTAGGCAAATTCTTATATGCGGCAAACCCCTTCCATGCGGCGGTGCGGCAGGCTTGGCCCGCGGGTCAAACCCGCCCGGCCCGGCCCAGATCCAGTTACGCACCCACCCATTTTCCAACAAACCAATCATTTTAAGACACATGGCGCGCTGTGAGCCACTCGCTGGTTCACCCAGCCGCGCGCTGCCATGTGTCCCATTTTAAAAAGAAACCCATTAACTTAAAAATGCTATATCTTGAGATTTATAACTCAGAAAAAAAATTTAAAAATACCGTTGTGTTCATCTCGACGAGACGAATAAAACTACATAGGTCATGATATGGTTTGATTTTTTTTTTAAAACATTTTTTTACACACAAAAAGTTTTAGTTGCTTGTCAGTTGAGATGTAACACTCTGTTCTAATAAAAGTAACAGTTTCATATTCAAAAAGTAACACTTTTTACAGTCAAATGTAACAGCAATTTTACAAAAAAAAAATGGGTTTGCATTTCAATTGTTACTTTTCTCAATAAAAAATTGTTACATTTCAGATATAATGTTACATTTAAGAATATAAACTGTTACAATTGAGAAAAAAATGTTACATTCATTTTTTATAAAATGTAACATTAGTTTAGTTTGTCAATCTTATGTTAATTTTGAAAAAAAAAAGTGTTACATTTGAAAAAAAGAGTGTTACATTCTTTTATAAGACCATTTGCAATGGTTCAACAATCAAAATTCATCCAACACCCACTTTATCACTTCATCTCATCTTCTCTCTTTATCCGCCTAATCATTCACTCCACCTCATCTTCTTTTTCCATTTCATAAAAAAAAGGGTTTTTTTTTGGTGTCCAAATCTAATGAAATTTATATCTAATTATAGAGAAAAATAAATGCTAAATTTTGGTGTAATTTTTTTTTAAAGATAATTAAGATACAAAAACTGGGTGAGTTTTTTATTTTGGCATGGCCCACCTTCTTCCCTTCATCACTTGTTGATCACATTCAACACCACTCCCTCTTCAACACCATCCTCCAATGGTTCCAACTATTTACCCCCTTCCAACAAACCATTGCAAATGGCCTAAAAAGTGTGACATTAATTTAGTTGTCAATTTTTATGTTATCTTTAATCTATTGCAGCAAAAATGTATTATTTTAAAAAAAATGTTACATTTGAAAGAAAAAAATGTTACATTTCGTTATAATAAGTGTTACTTTTGTTGGGAGGAAAAAAAGTTTTTGGTGACAAAAAAAAAAAAAAAAAGGCTGACCTGGCACCGTCGCACGCTGTGCGGCGGTCGTACAGGAGACACCCTCGAGATTTTATTACATGCAACAAGTTATAGCAAGCTATGCTGCTCTCAGATCATGTGTAGCCACGTAATCTTTCTTGAACCAAGTGGGTATTGACAAAAAAAAAAAAAAAAAAAAATAAAAAAATTCTCAAATGTTATTTTGTGTTGTTTTTAGTTTTGATCAGACAATGTACTTGGTATTTGTGAATTGATGATTATTTTCAATAATAGTATAATTTGTATATTTGAATTATTTATTTTATTTGAGAAATAGAGTAGTTTTTTATGTTAAAAATGAAATATATTTTCGAAAACAAAAATGTTAAAAATGAAATATTATATTAACATTCAATGTTTCAAAATGTTAAAATGGTAAAAAGACATGTTCAAAAAATAAATTTAGTTGAAAACTCAAATAAGTTGAATAAAATTCAGTTTTCAGACGCCGCAACTTATTAATTCAACCACTTTCAGATGTGAAATCAGATTTTAGGACTTAACACTTACAAAAAAAACGCCATTTAAGTCTCTATCTTTTTTAAGAACACTCCTAATACCATCTCCAACAGTTTAGTGCAAAATTGCACTATTCTTTATAATAGTGCAAATTTTACACTAAATATTTCTAACAGTTTGCTTCAATTCTTATACTAAATAAGAATATAATAAACATATTTATTATTTTTCACATATATAAATAATAGTAGGTCATATGATTTTATATTGTAAAATATTTTCATATATAAAAAAGAAAAAAAAACATATATTTAAAAAGAAAAAAAAAAAGGATATCGCAGCACTATCATTTGCACCAAATTTGAAGCAAGTGATAGAGTTGCTCTATAATAGATCAATGTTTAGTGTTTAGTTGGAGTAAAACAATACTTTATTTTTGGAGTTTTAGAGTACTGGAGATGGTGTAAGCTCTAGAACTTTTGTTGACGAGCCACCCATAATTTACACTTTACCCTCTAATTTTCTTTTATTTTCACCTAAGTCCTTAAACATTCCAAAAATACCATTAGGCCCTTAAATTCTTGAGCCAAACGGGCAGTTCTCTTGCGCACCAAGTCCAACCCGTCGAGAATTAAGAGATTGGGCTCGGGTTATTCGGGATTCTGTTACTATAAACTAGGATCCCAAATTCTAACCTCTGTCTCATTTGAATTGAAACCCCGGTTCTAGGGTTTATCACTCTCCCGCCTTCCTTCCCTAAATTCACTTCAGAAATCGAAAACGGGACGAAATCAAAGATTAGCGAACAGAGAAAATGTCGATGTCGGAGGAAGAGTTATCTAGATTATTCAGAATCAGGAAGACGGTGATGCAGATGCTAAAGGACCGGGAGTATTTGGTCGGAGATTTCGAGTTGGAGATGGACAAGAAGCAATTTATATACAAGTATGGCGAGAATATGAAGCGAGAAGATCTTGTTATTAATAAGGCCAAGAAGAATGATTGCTCCGATCAGGTTTTCCTTGCTGATTTCTGCTAAACTGATGTTCTTTATATGTTTCCTTCACTTGTACTAGGTTCGATTTAGGACAATCTCGAAATGATAGATTATGAAAGAGTATAGATTCTCAGAATTTCAGAATTATTTTGCTGTGATAATGAATTGGGAGTGAGCTATCCAAATTGAAAAAATATTAATGATTTTGTCCCTTGATTATATCTCTTGGTTAATGGAACTTTTTTTTTTGATCCTCGAGACTTTATGGTGCTTCAAACGAGCATGAAGGAACCTGTCCTCGTATGTTTGCATGTTTCTCCTCCCCCAGGCAACAGCCCAACAAATGACTGCTTTTTGACCCCAAATGTTGTCGTAACCTTTCTCCGATGTTAAGATTTTTATGCCTAAATTAACAACTAAATCATGTGGTGCCAGTGCTCGATTTGATCAACATTCTGATTTTATCAGCACTAACCCTAGTTTCTTTTTGGGTCTATCTCGAAAAAGATATTCCTAGCCCTCTTTTGGGACAACATATATTAAGAGTCCAAGCTACAACCAGAGGCGGAGGCACAAGGGGGCAAGCAGGGGCAACTGCCCCCCCTTGGCTTTTAATTTTTTTTTTTTTTTTTTTTTGCAATAATGGTAGTTAACTATATATGTATATGTGTGTTAAAAAATAAAGTATATACATATACACACTGTACATACAAATATATTCCCCCGTCCCACTAAAATTTACTCCTTCCGTCCCCTACTTTTTGCTACCAAATGGGAATGCACGAGGATTAATAAAATATGTTGGAAAAGTGATTGTTGTAAGTGGGTAGGAGAGAGAAAACATGTTAGTAGATAGTTGTTGTGAGTGAGTAAGAGAGAGAAAGATAGAACATTTTAGGTAAGTAGCAATAAATATGAGACACTAAAAGGAAAATAAGTAGCGATAAGTATGAGACGGAGGGAGTACACTTTTATTTTTAAGACGGAATTATGTAAGAAAAGTGAGGTAGGTGAGTAAAAATAAGGTCGATGTTAAACAACTATATATGTTAAATCTTTGCCCTTTGGATACTTTGTGTTATACTCCATTTGTCTCAAAATATTTTCAACATTTGACTATTCAATTTGTTTGTGCACTTTTAAGCCTAAACCGTAAAAATGATAAGGCTTTTTTGGGACGATGAAAAATGGCAAATAAAAATATCATTTTGGGGCAAAGGGAGTATATGTGTTGAATCGTATATGCTTTGTTGTCACCATTAAAGTTAGTACTTAACTATATGTCTATGCCTAAAATTGTATTGTACAGTATATAGAAACACCGGGGGGAAAAATCGGGGGCGCTGCCCCCGAACCCCCATTCATCATTCCTTTGCTCCAACATATTTTGCCCCCCCCTTCCTTCGATTTCTGGCTCCGCCACTGGCTACAACCAAATGATATGTAAATCTTGGAGATATATAGATGAACTGAAAATGTAATTAAACTTCATTCTAGGATATCCAATTCGATGCTGATATTATTAACTGTGGTAAATTCTTGCTTAGCATACTTCTTTGATGATTTGTAATTGGACAACTTATTCACTAGTTTATATTGAATATTGGCATCTTCTTGGCTGGAGAATAATTAGTAGTAGAGTATGCAATCATCGATATTCTGGCTGTTCAGTAATCTGTACAGGGATGGGAACCTTGTCATAGACTACTAGCATAGTGTGAATAGGTGGTCTTCTTTTCTGTTGTCTCGGATCGCGTAACACTTTTCTAATAATGTCCTGGCTGTTCAGTAATCTGTACAGGGATATTGTCTTTTACGCATGATATTTCATTCTAAAAAAAATAACTAGAAATGTGCATGTTTAGTACGTTATTTTATTTGTACCTCTCCTTCCTCATTATCTTCTACAGTGTCTTTCTTTATGCTGTTGCTTAAAATTCTGTGTTGCAACCAGATATATGTTTTCTTCCCTGAAGAACCAAAAGTTGGTGTGAAAACTATGAAGACCTATACAAATCGAATGAAGTCTGAGAACGTTTTCAGAGCAATCTTGGTTGTCCAGCAGAATCTGACTCCATTTGCCCGAACATGCATTAGTGAGATATCTACCAAATTTCACCTGGAAGTTTTCCAGGTAATTGTGATGCTTTTAGTTTTCTCTTCATGTTCTAGCTTTCATGCCATTTTTATACCAGCTATTTTAATCGTTCTTTTTGAATGGCTTTGCAGAATACATTTATTTTCAAACAAAGTTCATGTAGTCATAAACAATTACAGCAAAATATGACCACACCTAGGGTGCTTCGTTGGCACAATCAAGTTTAGGAAACCTTTTTTCCTTTCTCAGAAGCGTGCATCCATTCTCTTACTCAGTTGTTGGAATTGTTCACGCGGGAAAGGCTCAGTTGTCAGAATTGGTTTTCCATCGGCGAACGAAGCTTCCCATATATATGTTCAAGGATCATCATAATTTCTTATCCAGGAGTGTTTCTTGCTTCTTACTGCAGTACCGTGTTTAAAATAAGGCTCATGATTTTTTTAATCTTTCTCGCGTTCAACTACTCCCTTTAAAAAATTATGATATTTACAACTCTTTTTTGGCACGAAGGGATTAACTGTAAGTTTGAAAGTCCTTACTCAGTGTGCTTTGTTATGATCTGTAAGTTCAAAAACTCTTTTACTTACTCCCTCTGTCTTTTTAGTTTATTCACACTTTGACCAAAACACAGGTTTTAAGGGAGTATTAGTATTTGAGTGGGTGGTGTAAGTATGAAAATGTGATGGGATATGTGAATGAGGTTGGAATTGATAATGGGATAGTTGCTGTGAGTATGACAAGTGGGTCCTATTGAATAAAGAATAATATAAACTTTCCTTTTTTGGGGCGTGAACAATCAAACGGGACACCCAAAATGGTAAAAATTGATCATATAAGAAAGACGGAGGGAGTATAAGCAAAGCCAATTTTCGGTTTCCTAAAAGTTGTGGATCTTGTTCTTAGAATAGAGAGCGTAAACATTGAGAGTCCTCTCTTTGTAGTATTTGTCACTAGTGTATTGAGATTATTCATCTGAAGGCCCTCCATAGTTAGACTTAGGTCTTGTGCTTCTAGAGTTTGCTGATATTTGGAAAAGCCCTTGCTTACATGGAGTAGCAAGACAAGTGTGGCGGTTTCTATCAAAAACAAAAAAAAAAAAACAAAAAAAAAAAAAAAAACAAAAAAAGACAAACAAAAAAACTCTCTTCATTGAGGTAAACAGACGAGTGTTTTTGCTAACATATAAAACTTAACAGCGTAATGGATTTTGGTGAAATTTATTGCGTCTCTGAATATGTGCGTTCCCATCAATTTATTAGAATCTTTTTTATGGATGCATTGTTTTACTCCCTCTATCCCAAAATGATCTTCTCGTTTGGCATTTTTTATTGTCCCAAAAAGTTTTTCACATTTCTACAATTTAGGCATAAAAGTGCATAAACAAAACATGGCTAGTGAAGCAAGTGTTCATATCCTTAAAAAGTTTGAATAGTCAAACACGAAGATCATTTTGGGACGGAGGGAGTATAATCTTTTGTGTGCTTCATCGCTCTTATCATTGATTTAATATATATATAGGAGGCAGAGCTGTTGGTGAACATCAAAAATCATGTTCTAGTTCCTGAGCACCAGGTGCTTACAGACGAAGAGAAGAAAACTTTACTCAAGCGATACACAGTGAAGGAAACTCAGGCAAGTTATCTCATACTTTTATTCTGCATCTATTGGATAGCTATATTAGAAAAGCCAGGCTTCTAAAATAATAATTATGGTTGTAGTTAATATAATATGTAAGCATATACATATATGTATGTAAGTAGTTGAAGAATCAAACTTGGTTGGTTTTGGTTTAGACAGCATCAAAACTTTCAGGGGGCGTTTGGTTCGGATGATTTTTTTTAAAGAAATGGAATGGTCAGTGGAATTGAATTCCTTAAGGAATTGGAATGGAAAAAAATTGGTCAAACCTTGTGTTTGGTTGGCACGAATGGAATGGAATGGAATGGAATTGTCATTCAATTCCTTGGCAATTCATATTTGGTTTCACGACAAAACTATTGGAAAGGAATTAATATAATAATAATAAATATTATCATTATTATAATAACAATAATAATAATAAATATAATAATAATAATAATAGTAAATATTATTATTATATTAGTATTATTATTATTTATTATAAATAATAATAATAATACTAATATAATAATAATAATAATATATATTATTATTATTAATATTGTTTATTATTATTGTTACTATATTTATCATTATTTACTTATTATTATTATATTTATTATTATTATTTATTATTTTTATTAATATACTTATCAATATTATTATTTAGTATTATTTTTATATTTATTATTGTTACTACTATTATTTTTATTATTTATTTATTTACTATTATTATTTATTATAATTAATAATATATTTATAATTATAATTATATTATGTTTTATTTTTTTTATAATTATATTTATTATTATTATTATTGTTTATTATTATTAATTATTAATATTATTATTATTATTATTATTTATTTATTATTATTATTATATTTACTATTATTTATTATTATGTATTATATCTATTATAAATATAATTATAATTATATTATTTTTTATTTTGTATTATTATATTTATTATTATTATTATTGTTATTATTATTATTATTATTATTACTATTTTTTATTACTCTAATAATAGGTGATCTTAATTTCTTCAATTCCATCAATGGAATGAAATGGATGGAATTGAGCATTCCTCCCATTTTAGGATGGAATGACAAATTCCTTCATGGAATGGAATTGGACATTCCATTGGAATGAAAAATTAGGAAAGAAAGAACCAAACATGGCAATGGAATTAGTCAAACGGAATTGAGCATTCCATTCCCTCAGTTTACCACGAACCAAACGCCCTCTCAGGATTTCCTTTTTATTGAAAAAGATAAGGAAGATGCTAGTAAGTGCAGTAAGAAAACATGATAGATACTATATATAGAAATAATTTCGTTTATTGGCAAGTACCAGTGATACATTTTTTAAGTCTAGCCTAAAGTTGTTCTCCCTCTGTTTCAAAATACATGTCGTTTTAGACTTCTTCACACATATTAAGAAATGGAATTAATACATATAAAAAGACTTATGTACCCTTAATGTAATCCGATTACCTAGGTAATTATATGCTTATACAAGAGATAACTCACAATTAAGAATGAGGGTATAATTGGTATACAAGAGCAAAGATTTCTTGGAAATAGTAAAACATAAAGTATTTTGGAACAAAATAAAGAGGAATGCACTTATTCAAGATTTGAGACATGTTCAACGTTCATAGAGGCATCAAGTAATCTCTTTGGAATACTTGATATTTTTTCCAGTCTTGTTCATATCCACTAGTTTGGGGCGTAGAAATTGTTACTATTTTTTAATTGCAAGACACTGATATATTCAAGTGCATCGATGAAGAAGGATTTTTCAATTTCACTTTAATTTTCCCTCATTCGCTTGATTCGTTTTGTATTTTCTCACCACCTGTTCTTGATGGATGGATTGCAGCTGCCTCGAATCCAAGTGACTGATCCTATTGCCAGATACTATGGGCTAAAGCGTGGGCAGGTTGTGAAAATCATCAGACCTAGTGAGACTGCTGGACGTTACGTCACTTACCGTTACGTTGTTTGAACTTTGTTTTCATATTCTTGTGTACATTTGGGGATTGGAACCTAGCTTCATGTTTTCATCAATAACAATACTAGTAATTCTTAATCTTCTTGTAATTCCCATTGAAAGGCTATGATGGTCAAACTTTATTACTCTCTACGTGCCAAAATGATCTTCATACTTTTCTCGCAGTTACTACGAAGGAAGTTTGAGCAATAATTCAAAGTTGATTCAATTATAATGAAGATATAAAATTTGTTATTGATTTTCATTAATATAATTGAATCAACTTGAAATTATTCCTAAAACTTAAATAACTTTGGAAAAAGTATGAATATCATTTCATTTGAAACGGAGGGGAGGGAGTATGTCACAATACTCTCATGTCATGTCTACATAATAATCTGTAATAGTCAATTCTATCATTCATTTTGGGGCAAAGCTAGCATCTATTTATTATTTAAGATCACATAAGACCAGCTTATGCCCCATCTAAAGACCGTGTAATCTGACAATGTCAGATTATAATGAGGTCAAATCATATACTCCTTCCAAGTTTGTTGCATTTTGACATTTTATTGTCAACATAAATGAACTTTGACAAATCATTGGTGTCAAATCTAATGATCACAAAAAGTTAAAATGAGACATACTTTCTGCAACAGAGCGAGTATATAAACAGTTAGTCGAAAACGATACACAGTACGTGGTACAGAAAATCTGAATTCACAGCTTCTCATCCCAGCCCCAAGAAACTGACATCAAGTTCATGTTCAACTATACACAAATTAACTATTACTTGCAGACTTATTTAGTTATTTCACTAAGTAGATGAAAGAATTTGATAATACAACAAAATTTCTTCAAAAATAATGGTCTCCCGTTTCCACATTACAGAGAATACTCTTCTTTTTTTGTAAAATCTCTACAAAAAAAATATGGTCCTGACATAGCTCAAACTCATTCAACTCAAGGTTCTCGTTTTATCGCACGTTTCCTCAAACATTATACATACGCCTTTTTTGCGACTCACTCTGCGGTTTCTGTTTTTGCATCAACAGACTCCCCAAGCGTAAACCGAACAAACCTCCTCACCTTTATATTCTCCCCAATCGCAGCAACAGATTGCTTTACCAAATCCTTAACCAAAACACTGTCATCCTTAATAAAAGGCTGCTCCAAAAGAGCAAGTTCTCCAAGCCTCTTGGAAACTCTCCCATCAACAATCTTTTCCCTTATATTCTCCGGTTTAGACAATATATCCTCTCTTTGCATCTCAAGTTCTTTCTCTTTCTTCACAATGCTCTCCGGAATATCTTCAACCGACACGTATTCCACCTTGGGGTAAGCCACCACTTGCATCGCCAGGTCATCGACCAAAGTTTTGAATTTTTCGCTTCTACCCACAAAGTCAGTTTCGCAGTTGACTTCAATCAGGACTCCTATTCTTGAATCGTGAATGTACGATCCTATCCTTCCTTCTGCTGCTATGCGACTGGATTTCTTGTCTGCAGTTGAAAGACCCTTCTTTCTCAGAAACTCTTGGGCCTTCTCGAGGTCGCCTCCGGTTTCTGATAGAGCTTTCTTGCAGTCCATCATGCCTGCCCCCGTTTCTTCTCTCAGCTGCTTGACTAATGCAGCTGAAATTGTCGGTTTTGGTGGCCTGAAATAGGAATCGGACGTATTAATTACAAGAAAATTCACAAAAAATCAATGGAATAACTAGTGACTTAGCCAATGTACAGTGCAATGTACTTGTTAGTTTGCATCCGTTATCAGATAATGCAACATACTTCTATTTCAATTTACAGCGTCAAAAAAACTAACGGGAGTGCTGGGACACATCACCGCCTTGTAAGCGACATGCTAGCACCATATCATAAAATTCAAAGTCAATGCTGACTTGGATCTGACATGGCGCTGACGCAGCCCGTTAGTTGTTTGACGCCACAAGTTAAAAAAGAAGTATATTGCATTATGTGATAACGAATGCAAAAGCAAGTTGCCCACATTTGTCACTAACGAGTACGTTTAATTATATGAAGAAATAAAAACACGAAAGTACGTTGCATGTATAGGTTGATTGGCCAAAAATAAAACGCGGCAAAACATAGGTGAGGCCTTACTAGACCCATTTTCTGAAAAGCCCCACTTGTCCATATAATGGAAAAACATCATCTATCAACAACAAAATAAAAATACTCAAAAAAATTAAAATAAAAATGAGAATCACTTACTTATCATCACTTTCCTTGGGTTCAACAGCAGCAGGCTGATCTGCAACTGGTGCTGGAGCTGATTTCACTGCAGTTTGGGCAGCCACCTCAGCAGCAAAATCTTGACTTTTCTTCTCCAAGCCTTCACCGAGGTTAAATCGCACAAACCTCTTCACTTTCATATTCTCCCCAACGGTTGCGATTGTCTGCTTCACATAATCTTTCACCACCACTTTATCGTTCTTGATATAAGGTTGTTCAAGCAATGCCAGTTCCTCAAGCCTCTTATTAATTCTCCCATCAACAATTCTCGATCGAATTTGCTCCGGTTTCGAAGCAAGATCCTCCTTCTGCATTTCAATCTCTCTCTCCTTATCAATCATTGCTTGGGGAACGTCTTCTGTAGAAAGATATTGTACTTGAGGGCACGCAGCCACTTGCATTGCCAGGTCATCAACCAATTCCTTAAAAATATCGCCTCGTGATACAAAGTCCGTCTCGCAGTTTACTTCTATTAGGACACCTATCCTGCTGTCGTGAATGTAGGACCCGATTCTCCCTTCAGCTGTGGCCCGGCTTGCTTTTTTGTCTGCGCTTGCTAACCCTTTCTTTCGGAGGTATTCTTGGGCTTTTACTATATCACCCTCGGTTTCCGTTAGGGCTCTTTTGCAGTCCATCATTCCCGCACCTGATTCTTCACGGAGCTGCTTCACAAGAGCCGGTGATATAGTAGCTGTGGTTCATAAAAAAGTTGATCTCAGACTCCAGCCAAAGAATCCCATAGACGTAACAGAAAAAACAAGCACAAAAGATGAAGACCCAATATTTATTGTTCATCATTTTTTATTATCCCCCGCCCCTTAGCTCGTTCTTTCCAATTTAAGACAAGTTTTATTTAACAATAGAATTTTCTGCATCTGCCTTGAATTTTAACATGCATGCATAACAAACGTCTGACAGCTTAAACTTCCTCCCCTAGAATTAGTGTCCATTTTTGCTTCTCAAGGAAATTAAGAAAGTTGATGATCACATTATGTCAACTGCGAGTGCAAATTACGATATGGTAGTTGACAGGAGTGATTTTTTCATTCAGTGCAACATTTTTTGACAATTAGTTTTCATTTTGAAAATGGACACTAATTTTGACACAGAAGTAAATACTTACCATTATTCCTATCAGGTTTGTGAAGATAAGAAAATAAACAGTAAAAAGGAAAACTTGTTTCCATCACATTTTTCCGATATGTAGCACCATAACCAGGAGAAAGAAGCATTTAAGTGCAAGGTAAGAGAAAAAGATGCTAATATATACTCCCTCCGTCCCACCACAAGTGATACCAACTTGTGGGGCACAATAATTAAGAAAAAGGTAATGTACGTGTGGTAGAAAATGAAGAGAGAGAATGAGTGGGGTAAATAGTAGTATTGATTGAATAAAATGAGTGGTGGAAAATGAAGAGAGAATGAGTGGGGTTAAATGGTGGGGTTGGTTGAATATAAATATATTAAAACATTTCCATTTTGGGCAGTCTCACTTGTGGTGGGACGGACTGAAAAGGAAATTAGTCTCACTTGTGGTGGGACGGAGGGAGTATAAGATGAAACCTTTGATATGGAGTATTAAACAAAATCTTCTAGAGGAAAGGAAAGAACACATTTTATTTCTTGATCTTTTAACAACAAAATTATGTAAGACCAAAATTTTCAGACCCATTATATGAATTTACTTTGACACAGCTTACAATTCCTTGAATCAGGATTGGGGTCCTGGAGCTCACGAAGAGTTTGTATGTCTGTCATAGCAAAATGAATTTCTGACTGCCATGTCCCCATTACAATGACGTAGGAACAAAAACGCACAGGTAATATTTTACCAAATGGATACATGGGAGAGCTTTGACACAAGCATTTCATACATTATGCATTTTATACTTGTGTCTAACATGTGCTTCATAACAGAAATTTACGTAACTCCTATATTTGCATCTGTACGACTTACTTCCCCCACACAGATTTAAAACATCATTTTGATGTACAAGTTCATCTAATGCATTAAAAATAAAACAGTGAGTTAGATCAGCTATATATATACCTTTTACTGTGATTTCCTTTGGGGAAGGAATACCAGCTTGTCCATTTGAATTACTACTGCTGACAACTGCATCCTTTGGCTCCACATTATCTATTTGATTCTCAACAGCTTCAACGATTGGAGTTTCTTCAATTTGTTTTTCAACGGCTGCAACAGCTGGAGTTTCTGAATGAAAGAAATGATCATCCAAGATATTTATGAGTGGTCACATTTTATACGAAGGACTAGAACACATGCTCTGAATTTCACAATAAGCAATCATAACATGCTTAAAGTCATTATAAAGCTCTCGGATGGAACACATTCCTTAATCTCTTAAACCCAATGACATAAGCAATAAGGCTTACATGATAGTAAGTACCCTATAGAGAGTTTGTTGTTTTGGATGATTGCATGGTATTTAAGAGCTTAAGATTAGCTCTAAAGGAACTCAAACCACTTAGCGTAGCTAAACTTAAGCATTCACTGAAAGTGAAGGTGCTAAAATGCTAAATAGTCACATAACCGGAAACACCACCTTGTGGAGTAAAATATATCTCCAATGCTGGAAAGAGTAAACCACAACATAGAACTCGCTTTCCAACAAAAAAATAACGTAGACCAATGAAAAAAATAAAAAGGTAAAGTGCAAATAGAAGTTAAAACAAGGCAGGGAAATATGTTGACTCAATTGTCAAGGATAAAAGGTGTATGCAACAAATGAAGTCGCTCTTTATATAGTGGAACTGTGGTTAAACAAGAAAATAAAACTGCGCCAAACTGGTAAACTTAATTGATAAATCCCTACAACTAGATCTGAAAATGAAGTCCTAAATAACCCTTGACTCCCCAAATTATGCTTCATTCTTTGAAACTTCTTGAATTTTGTTTGTACTTGATTCTCATCACACGTATGCAAGATTTCTCCCCATCCATAGGCCCTAAACTGATGATAGACAATTAAATAGAAAAGATGTAAATAACTGTATCTTGGCATATCGCTGTAGGTTTTTTCATGCAGTACTTCACACATTACAAATTAATGAGGCTTTAGGATGGTAGTTTTGAGAAGAATGTTCGAAATAATTGAGTAGAAAAGTTAAGGGGCGTGTGTATCAACCTTCGCTAGCATTTTCCAGGGAAGAGCTAATGACGCTATTTTCATCAAGTTCAGGTTCAGCCTTTGCTTCTTCAATTGGTGACGGAGAAGGAATTTCATCGTTTTCAATTTCAACTGGCGGGGGAGAAGAAACTGCTGCCCCTTCAACAATAGGTGTCTCTATCTGCACTTCATCTATAATTGACCCCCCATCAGTTTTCACCTCAACCACTTCAGGACTCCCAATTTCAGTCACAGTAACCTGTCCTGCAGAATCAGATTCAGCCTTTTCAATTTCAACTGGCGGGGGTGAAGGAACTGCTGCTTCGGGAACAGGCGTCTCTATCTGCACTTCATCTATTACCGACCCTCCATCACTTTTCACCTCAATCACATCAGGGGTTTCAGTTACAGCCTCGGTCACCTCATCTACAGAAGATATGCTCTCCTCAGGAGACAATACATCAGAAGCCAGTACAGATTCTCCCTCATTGTTTTGCGCAGCAATTTCCGCATTTTTCAATGCTTCCGCTTTCTCCCTCTCTTTTTCTCTCACATCCAAATATGCAGCGATGGCCTTGTTTTTACGGAAAGCAAGTAGGAACGGACTAGTTTTTCCATAAACAATTCCCACCACGACCTCCTTTTCCAAATCGGTATAGTTTTTCTCCTTCTTCATGGTCAAAGTTGCTTGTCCTCTGCTTTTACGCAAGACTCGAACACTGACTTGTTGACCAACCTCCAGTGTCGTTTGCCCCATAATACCTCCAATTTCCGCATCACCTTCTTCAGATTGGGGCAAAAATCCTTCCTCACCATCGGGAAGTGATATAAAAGCACCCGACTTTGTTAAATTCTTCACCGTGCCCTCAAGATCCTGCCCCACCTCAAACTTTGAAGCTGTTCTCGCCCCGGGCCCATCTCTATCTCTTTTCTGGTTTGAATTTTGAGAGTTCCTTCTAGAAGACCCTTTTCTATCACTGTCGGTGGTACTTGTACTTTCACTTGTTCGCATAGAAAGAGAAACTCGACCCGTTTTCATGTTTGCTTCAATTAACCTCACCTGCACTTCTTCTCCAACCGAAACAACATCCCCAACAGCCTTTACGAAATTATCACTCAATTGTGAAACATGAACGAGGCCTTCAGTGAAAGCTCCAAAATCAACAAAAGCACCAAACGGTTGTATTGATCTCACTTTCCCGGTAAAAGTAGCACCGGGAACCAAATCCTCATCCTTTACAGGTGGCATCTCGCTCTTTCTACCAGTTCTTGCACGTTTTGTCTGAACTGAGGTATCTTCTTCTGATTGGACACCGGATTCTTCTACAGATTCAGAAGAATCAAGATCTGCTACAGAAAGGTCTGATTCTCCTACAGCTACATTGACCCCAGAAGCTGAGACTACTTTCAATGGAGGGTTGCGATGTAAATCACTTGTTCTGATATGTGGAAATAAACGGACAGATGCGGAGAGTGGTACGATGAAGTTTTGAGGGTACGACGTTCTTTTTGCGAAACTTTTTATGACACAGCATCTTCTTAAACTGCTGTTCTTCCTACTACTGAAGGAGGCTCCTGGAACAGTGGAAATAGGGCATGACGAATGAGGAATTACAGGTGTCATATTGACTTGAAAGTAGTTGAGCTTCAGTCAGCAACTATAGTGATTTCATCATTAGCTTCTGTACCTGTAGAGTATATATAACTGATAAGTCATCCATAAGGAGGACACAGGGTGGTGGTCGGGGTGGGGGAGAGGATTTACAAGCCTAAACAAACATTGATATCTTTATTATGCTAAAATATGATATCTCATACCCCCTTTTTCCCGGGAAGTTAGTCTCTCTTTTTTCCATTGTTACTACGAATGAACTTTGAGCAATAATTTAGACAACTTTTAATTATCTTAATAAGAATCTAAAAATTGGTATTTATAGTATTTATAACGATGTATCAAAAACAAGTAGTAAATTTTCATTAGGATAATTAAAAGTAGCCAAAAGTATTGCTCAAAGTTCATTCGTAATAATAACAAAAAAAGAGGGACTAACATTCCGGGACAGAGGGATTAATTTCTACTACCTCCGCCCACTGAAAACGTGATTATTCCATTTCAGGTGATCCCAATTCAAGCGTAACATTTCCGTTTGAGGAAAGGTTTTTAACAACAAATTGACTATGTTAAGCTTCATTAAGGTTTGTTTGCTGACCTGACTTTCACCGTATACAAGTAATCGTGCAAACTGCAAATCAAGTGCCTAAACGTCAACCTGACACACTACTTGCACAAAGATAGACAAAACATACAACAAAAGTCTTTAGCAATTCGATTCAAAGCAACAAAACACTTCCAAATACATTGAATTATATTTGGTTCTACACTAAAAATATATATACCAGATAAACTTAAATCAGCACCCAACAATCCAAAAGCAAATTCTGAACCAGTAATTGACAGCATTACGGAAATTTTAAGCTATTGACATTCAAGAACATCAATTCCCAATAATTTACCCGCAATGTAGCAACAAACAAAATTCAGGTAAGGGTTTACAAATTAAGATAGCAGACAGCAAAAACCACATTATTAAGTTGCAAGAGAGCAAAAGAACCTCAAAATAAAAAAAAAAAAATAAAAAAAAAAAAAAACAGAATTTCGACGATCGAACACTTACCCAGAACTTATAATTAAAGATTATATAAACAAATTATACACACTTAATTGAATTATAAATAAGTTAAGAAGAAAGAAGGTAGTACCTTTATATGGTTTTTAACTATGTTATAGCTTCTTTTTTTTTTTTTTTTTTTCTGAGAGTCACACAGGCAGGCAGAGAAAATGAGGAATGGGTTTAAGGGGAAGAGAGGGAAATGAAAGGTGGGTCTTTGAATCCTTATCTCGATATCCATTAAATTTTGTTTTTGTTTTCTCGGGAAAAGCCGGTTCTATCGGCTCGGCTAGGCTCAGCTTCGTGGACTTGTTTTGAAAACCATTTTGGTCCGAATGAGATGACGAGAGTTCTACAGAAAGGTGGGCTGAAAACAAGGACAGTAACATTGGGCTTATGAGTTGGGCCCATTTACCTTGTCTAGTACCAAAAGACCCAATTCATTTGGTATATTTTTTTGACCCAATTCATTTGGTATATTTTTTTAAAAAAAATTATACAAATTTTATGCCATGTTTTGTTCATTTCCTTCGAATTGATGAGTAAGTCTTACTCCCTCCATCCCAAACTCATACTCATGGTCACTAAAATTGAATATACGAAAATTGAATATACGGAAATTAAGAATTTTTTTTAGATATTATGAGTGGAAAAAAGATAGAATGAGATAATGGATAGTTATTGTGAGTGAAGATAGAGAGATAAAACATTGAATCCGACACTTTTTTGATATAAGTCAGTGATAGTGTTAAAGAGAGTGCGTGTGTTAAAAATTATCAGTCTGTTAAAGAGTACAAACGGTAGTGTTAATTATCCTAGCTATTGAAGCAACTATCCCACGTCTCATTATATAAATATCATGAGCTATTCCTTTTATAGCTAATTTGCTTTCAGATGGAACGTCAGCCTTTACAATGTTATCACAACTGGTCATTTACACGTGCGGCCCAAAAAGAGACCCACGATGTTTTAGCTCCATGCCACCCAAGTCTATGTCCACGCATAAGCCAAAGTACTGCTACGTGTGAGGGAGCTGTTTAAGCAATTATCTCACATCGGGAATTCAATAACCATCCGCTCACTGTGTAAAGATGTGTTACTCCTCTCATAACCAATTGATTTTGGATGGAACCTCATACTTTATTACTAGTGTGTTCAATAAATTCTAGTTATTTACAGAAATGGCACCACGCGATTTTAAGATAAGTGTTAGTTAATTACAAAAATGCTATCGTCTGTTTTATAACAAGTGTTAGTTATTGACAAAAATGCAACCACGCATTTTAAAAACACGTTTTTTCTATACTTTCACCTAATTGCTTCCCATGCAGTCGGAAAACCATTTTTGTTTATTGATAGAGTACTAAAGTTACAAAGAGCAATGATAGGGGCACAAAATAAGCTCACAAAATCTTGCTCACAACATGAGGTGGCAATATTTTAGTGGCTACATGATGCAATACGAATATTTGATTATATCAAATATTATAATTGTATGAGTATTTTATTTTTTAATTAGGATTTAATTAGTATTTTAGGATTTAGTTTAAATTAGTTTTTATTTTATTTGTTATTTTCGTCATTAATTTTGATAGATCATTTAAAGTATGTTTTAGAGTAGGATTAGGAGTTATTTTGCTATTTTTAAGTCCTATTATGTTACCATATAGGTTAGGGTTATTCCTAGAAGGTTTAGGATTGTTTTTCAAGTTTTATGGGCACTATAAAATAGGCCTCAAGTTGTATTCCGAAAATCAGTTTTTATTTAATAAAAAATTGAATTGCAATTGCAATATTAGTTAAACCTTTTGGTTTTCAAGATTTCTTGTTGATTTCTTGTTTGGGATTCCTTAATCCTTGCAGAAGAATTGTTCGTAGATCAATTCTTGTTAACTATTCCGCTGCGTTTACATCAGTTGGTATCAGAAAAGGGAACGATCCTTAGACGATGACCAATTCCGGTAGAGACGACGGAGCCATTCACAACACCCTTGCAACTAAATGATGCAATACGAATATTTGATTATATCAAATATTATAATTGTATGAGTATTTTATTATTAATTAGGATTTAATTAGTATTTTAGGATTTAGTTTAAATTAGTTTTTATTTTATTTGTTATTTTCGTCATTAATTTTGATAGATAATTTAAAGTATGTTTTAGAGTAGGATTATGAGTTATTTTGCTATTTTTAAGTCCTATTATGTTACCATATAGGTTAGGGTTATTCCTAGAAGGTTTAGGATTGTTTTTCAAGTTTTATGGGCACTATAAAATCACAAAATCTTGTAAAAAACGTGTTTTACACTAACTATGTGTAAAACGTGTTTTTCAAATAACGGCTTAAGAGGGATTAAAAGATGCGGTGGCAATTTTGTAAATAAGTGGAACTCATGGAAATCTCAGCAGGCACATTTTAAAACAAGAGGAGGCATTTTTCAATACTTCACATCAGGCATATTTTAACACTAGAGGAGACACTTTTTTAGAGCAGGCATGTTTTAACTCTAGAGGAGGCACTTTTTTTTTTTTTTTAACTTTTAACAGTGTCTTTTTTGAGAAAAAAATAAGTGCTTGCTCTAGTTAAAAAATGTGCCTCCTGCAGTTTCAAAACATGCCTCCTCCAGTTTCAAAACATGACTCCTGAGATTTTTTTGAACTTTTATCATTGTCTTTTTTAAAGAAAACAAATGACTGCTCTAGTTTAAAAATGTGCCTCCTGCAGTATGAAAATATGCCTCCTCCAGTTTTAAAACATTCTTCCTTTAAAATTTAGAAGTGTCTCTTTGAAAAAAATGCCTGTTATAGTTTTACAAAGTGCCTGATGTGGAGTTCAAAAATATGTCTCCTTCAGTTTCATAATATACCTCCTGCAGTTTTAAAATATGCCTCCTGAGATTTCATAAGTTTCAAATATTTACACTTATGCCACCGCGTCTCTTAAACCCTACTTCCGTTATTAATAAAACACGTTTTACACTAAGCCTAGTGTAAAACGCGTTTTACAAGAGACTTACTCCTATAAAATAGGCCTCAAGTTGTATTCCGAAAATCAGCTTTTTATTCAATAAAATTTGATTGCTTTGCAATTGTTGGGTTTTACCCTTAAGCCTCCGTGCTTGCAGAAGATTCTCTTCGGAGTTTCTTATTAAGTCATTAATTTGGCTTGCAGAATAGTCTTTTCGAAGATTATTAAAGAGGGATCTTTCATCCTATTGTTTTAAGGGTTAATTTCGATTAATCCTTGGTTTATTCCGCTGCGATTTACATCACTACATTGATAATGGACCCGCCACACTCTAATTTAAAACACCAATAAAATCATTACACTTAGGATTTTTTGAGCAAGATTTTGTGACATTTTTGTGCCCCTAGTATTATTCAGTTACAAAAGCTTGTTACAAAATTTGAGTTACAAATATGAATAATAGTAGGGCAATGCTAGGGCACAAAAGAAGTTCACAAAATGATGGATACAAAGTGAGGTGCCGATATTTTATTGGTTGCATCGATTGTTGACCCGGCACACTCTAATAAAAAACACCAATAAAATTTTGACACATCATTTTGTAAGCCACATTTTGTGGCACTTTTTTGTGACTTTATATTTACCCATAATACTAGGGGCACAAAAAAGTCACAAAAACTAGCTCACAAAATCTTAGGTGTAATGATTTTATTAGTGTTTTTAATTAGAGTGTGGCGGGTCCATCATCGATGCAACCAATAAAATATCGCCACCTCATTTTGTGAGCAAGATTTTGTGATCTTATTTTGTGCCCCTAGCATTGCTCTACAAGTATAGTTGGCATTAAATGGTTGGATGTTATGTTTGTAGGCTCCAATGTTCATTTACTAAATGTGGAATTATTAACTGTCAAATGTAAATTCAGGAGTTTTTCAGACTTAGTGCACAAATTAGATTTTAAAAATATTAATACAAAGACTTGAACTTTAGACAATAAAGTTCAAACTAATTCACTTTACCTCTAAACAAAAACCAGTACATTATATATATATATATATATGGTCGTGCTCCTGTGAGAACCTAAATATCGTGAGAACCGTGAGAACTTGGATACATTAGGTTTTTACTCAATGTATCCAATGGTTCACTTGGATACATTTGATACATTACTTGGATACATTAGGTAAAAACTAATGTATCCAATGGTTCACTTGGATACATTGGATACATTAGGTTCTTATCTAATGTATCCAAGTTATCACGCTTCTCACGATATTTAGGTTCTCATTTGAGCACCTACATATATATATATATATATATATATATATATATATATATAACATGGATTTTTTTCTCATTTAAATCAATTTTTTTTAAAAAAGGTATTGTCTTTTTTTTTTTTTTTTGAAATCAAACTTTAAAAGGTATTGTCTAAAATGACAAATTTGGAAAAGTATTTCTTAAAAGCAACCAACTTTTGCAAAATTCGCTATTAGCTTCATAAATTCGCTACTAGCAAGCAAATTTTCATTTTTCTCGATTCTATTTTAAATTTTACAAATGTAATCCAGTATATTGTTTTCTAACAAGTACCCACAAGTTTAATCCGCATCCTATGCATCATAATCAACATATGATTATTGATTAAACTCATGCTAGCTCTTCATACTCCCTCCGTCCCTATTTACCTTACAAAAATTGCCATTTTGGGTGTCCCTATTTACATTACAAAATCCCAAAAAGGAAACTTTTAAACATTTTTTAAATAGTGGGACCCACTTGTCATACTCACAACAACTATCCACTTACTTTTCTCTACCCACTTTCTCTCTCCCACTCAACAACTTTACAATCATTTTCTTAATTTTTGTGCAAAGCCTCATTTTTGTAAGGTAAATAGGGACGGAGGGAGTAAGTGTTAGGGACAATAATTATTAAATTAAACATGCAAAAGATATAATAATCAGATTTGTTATCTTTATAACAATGAAAACATGATGCAACGTAGAGGCCTTTCTCAATGGCCTAGGGCATAATATCCAACAATACTTCCATCAAAGTGCTTCTACCAATAGTTTCATATCAGAATCTAGAACTTGAGGACATAGATGCCAAAACAATTTTCGGCATGGAGAGTTGGAGCAGGGGGATATCTGCATGACACAACTGCATGAGTTCATGAAAACTATGTTTGCAGGTTGAAGAAGTTCTTTTTATGAACAAAGTAGTCCCTGAGCCATTGGTGTAAGTTGTTTAGTAGCTATTTGACATGGATATGTTACAACAATATTCCGTATAATTGTGTCTACTATAACAAGGCAACAAATGGATCGTTTATCTATCAAGTCATGTATGTTGATGACATGTTGATAGATACAGAGAAGAAGTCTGATATTAAGAAGTTCAAGGGACTTTTGATTGTTGGATTTGAGATGAATGATTTGGGTGTGACAATTTATTTTTTTTGGTATGGAGATTTTTAGGTATAAAAGCCAGAAAAAGATTTCCTTGCACATACAAGCCATATTCAAAAGATTTTTATGAGATTTATGCACACTTGTTTGTTTCTTTTTCACTTAAGTCTGCACAGGAGAAAGAGTACATGACTCGAGTACCCTATGCTAGTGCGGTTGGTAGTTTGATGTATGCCATGGTGTGCACTAGACCTTATCTTGCACACGTTGTTAGTGTTATCAGCACATTCACGATTGATCTTGGGAAATAGCATTGGAAAGATTGGAAGATGATATTCTGGTACGTTAAAGGTACATCTGATGTTGGGTTTTGTGCAATCATGCGCAACGGAAGACATTACATGAAGAATCCCAAAGCCTAGATCCGTTATGATCAATAATCCATAATATGTAAGATGAAAGAAACTAACCCCTGTAGATCGAGATATGAAACCTTGGATTTAGATGCTAAGATTAGCACCCTCTACCGGTGATCCACATGTCAAGCGGATTCAAGAACTCTTCTTAACTTCACTGCTAGGTCCTTTGGATTGAAAAAAACTTGCTAAAGAACGATTCTTCGATTGCTCTCTTGGATTATTATGGTTTGATGATTGAGAATAATCAAACCAAATAACCCTAGTATAATTTGTATATTTTCTCTCTCCAAAAAAGAAGTTGTGATTTCACAAATCAATGTTATGAGGCTGAATACCGGCTGTACATAATATATACTAGATGTCTCTAAGATCCTTTAGGGTTTAGGATTTCTTGTCCAACAAGAAAATCCTAAAATAAACTGCAGTACGCCGCACCAGCCCGGCTCCAAGTAAGCCGTATGGCTCCAATGGAGCCTTACGGTTCCTGTTCCATACTGCCTCGTTTTTCGTTCCTTTTAATTATCCAGTCTGTATATGTGACCAAATAGGATTATACTAAGTTAGCAACGAGTCCGAACGATTCAGAACCCGTAAGTCATAAGCGGACTCTAGCAAACCATTATGACTACCCAATTAGTATAACTTTGAAATCCCAAAGTTTCCTAAAATAGAACATATCACAATCTCTTTGTTACACGATGTCTATTGAACGTAATCCATGGTCAACAGTTAACTTACTTTGTTCAATGCTTTCTCGATCCCGAATGTATTGATAATACAAATGACATTGATCCAATCAATTCATTTGAGCATGGCCATGCATTTCATCAATACCATTCATCGAGTGGCCTAAGCTTGAAATCTTTCTTGACGAGGAACAAATCCCTTCTTGGCTTATTACTCTTCCCTACATGATTCTGATTATGCCAATCATATCCGTTATAGCTACCCGGTTTAGGGTAACGTTTGAATATGTCAAACATAATGTTCATTATGTGAAAGACTGTAATAACCTCAGGTCTAAAGATTCAAGTGATATAACTATATGATATTTGATTATGACATTTGACCATGACATAAATCTCATAAGGGGTCAGTCCAATATTTGTTCTCCAACAAATACCCATAAGTCTGATTGTATCTAATACACATAAATCATATGATTATCCATTAAACTTATACTAGTAATTAATCATAATTACTAGGGACGGCGATTATTATAATAAACATGCAAAAGATATAATAATCAAACATTCAATATCTTTATTAAAGCGTAAAGCAAATGATAACAATAATCATTCAAAGAGCGTGCCTAGGGCATAAACAAAAACAATCTCCTACTTGCACTAGGCCTAATTAATGTATCGAATACTGTAGATGCCCCGGCGCGAGTGGGGTGACCCCGCCTTACTTTTTAAATGTGTTTGTGTTTGTTTAGAATCGCCACCTATGTTTTAGAGGAACATAAGAAAAACCTAATAATGTCCTACGTTTTGTTCATGAAAACTAGAGATTCGTGTATTTGAGGTTCGGAGGTTAGGTTACGGAATGGGAAGTACTTAAACACCCATTCCACCCAACTAAAGTTGGACTTGCTTGTTCACAGTCTACATGATAATATGTGTTCTTCCTATGCTTTGAAATGAGTTTAAAAACGGGTTTAAAAAGGGGGGGGGGGTTGAATATGGGGATATAACTCCTTGGCCAACTTCAATGTAGTGAAGTGACCTTTGGTGTCATGTTCCAAAATGGTTTGGGTTGATTGCACACTTTGATGAAAATAAAAGAAATAGAGATGATATAAATAGAGAGAAAGGAGAAAAGTAAGAAAGAGTACCTAAACTTCAAGTACTTCAAGAGCTTCGTTGGAGAAATGTTTGAAAATGCCTAGAGAGTTTTTGGTATAGTTTTCTTGTGTTAAAAATGTCCACTCTCTAAATGGTGAAGAAGAGGGGCTTTTATAGGTAAAAAGAAGATGTTTTTGGTGCCAAAACAGAGTCACAAAGAGGGAATTCCCAGGCAAAATCATGTAAATTGAGCAAGGGAGGGATTCTTGGAGACAAGTTGTAACTAACGCTCAGAAGCGCGCGCCTCCGGCCTTTGGGGCGGAAGGTGCACGCTTCTGACCTCAAAGGACAGAGGCGCGCGACTCTAAAAAGGCAATTTTGACAGAATGGACTGGAAAGTTAGAACTGTTATTCAGTTTAGTCTCTGGACTTAACAGAGCCAATCAGGAACTTAATGGAAGTAACAGAAACTAACAAAAAACACTTAAAACAAGTAGAAACACAAAATAAAATGTGCAATTGGGGTGAGCGGTCTAAGGCAGGGTGTCTACAGAGCCCTCGGCGGCGTGGATTGCGAAGCAAAACGCGCCGACGAAAGAAAGACATCCGCCGAGGACATCACCAAGAAGAAAAAAAAGTAAAGACTCGATAAAAGCAGGAATTTGAAATTGCAAAGGATATAAGTGCGCTCCTTGTATGAGCGGCTAGAGGTACGGTGATATAAGATGGCCCACCGTGGCCAAGGTTTAGAGTCTGGTTGGGAGACTGAGGATGGAGCCGTTTAGCGGAACCGTTATGCCCATTTAGAGTCCGGTGGCGGACTAAAGATGAATCCGGTTAGCGAATTCCGTCATGCTGATTTAGAGTCCGGTTGGAGGACTTGAGTTGAGCTGAATCCATTTTGCGGAACCGTCGTTTTCTCGTTTAAAGTCCGATTAGCGGACCTAGGCGGAGTCCAGTGTGTCGTACCCGTTATGCCCATTTAGAGTCCGTTGAGCGGACTGGCTGAATTCGTTTGGTGAACCCGTTATGCCTGTTTATAGTCCGTTGAGCGGACTGGCTGAATCCGTTTGGCAAATCCGTTTGCCGATTTAAAGTCCATTGAGCGGACTGGCTGAATTTGTTTAGCGAATCCGTCTGCCTGTTTAAAGTCCGTTGAGCGGACTGGCTGAATCTGTTTGGCAAATCCGTTTGCCGGTTTAAAGTCTGTTGAGCGGACTGGCTGAATCCGTTTGCCGGTTTAAAGTCTGTTGAGCGGTCTGGCTGAATCCGTTTGCCAGTTTAAAGTCCACTGAGCGGACTAGCTGAATCTGTTTAGCGAATCCATTTGCCGGTTTAAAGTCCGTTGAGCGGACTAGGATTGAGTGGGAGTCCATTGAGCGAACTCATCGTGTCGTGCTTGCTTTGTGGAAAGCGTGGTGATTTGTGCAGTTCACCGTAACCGAGTTCTAATTTTAGCTTGTTATTGACCTTTGTGAGGTGCGGGCACAGTTGACTGCGGACCCTGAATTTGTTCTTTTTGAGGGAATGCTGAGATTGGTCTTGACTGAGGAGAAAGACACATTCTACTTTTGGTGGGAGTTTCTAACTTATTTTATTTCAGACATGCCTTAGGGGTGGACCAAATTGATGTGTGACCAAATGTGTGTTCGAATGGTGGAGCTTTCGTCGTGATCAGGCTGATTCTGGGAATGTCTAGACTTCTTTTCTGCGTGGTTTCTTTCTCTGACAAGGGCCTGATGAGGAATTTCTGAAGTAAGATGCGGGCGCCTTCGATTGAGGTGATGGACCGCGTGCGCCTCCCATGTGGGTGGTGGGAGGCGTGCGCTTCTGGGAAGCTGATTCTAAGGCTTGACATTTGCTTGACAAAAGATCCCCAACAACTATAATATCATCCCTTGCTCGAGATCATTCCCCAAACAACTATTTTATGCCATTCTTGAACACCATTTTCTTTCTTGATTTTGCCCATAACCCACATTTCCAATGGCTTCAAACCCTATCACCCTTGATGCAAAAATCATCGGTGACTACGAGAAGGACTTGTCGACCTTTGTGTACTCGTTTAAGACTCATCCCAAGAAGGCCTTTGTTAAGGATTTTGGATTCCGTATTCTTTTCATGTTGCGGACTTTGAAGTCGGATTGGGACCTGTTGAAGGCCGCTGCAGCCTTTTGGGATTGTGACAGTCACACTTTTAACTTTTCTGCGAATGAAATGGTGCCGACTGCTGATGATTTCGGTGCCATTCTTGGTGTGCCACTGGTGGAAATTTCTGTCCCCAAGTATCATCGGGGTGTTATTGATTCTTGGTCCGACTTGCTGAACCTCCCTATTGAAGATGTGAAGGGAATGTTGCACTGTACCATGGTTGACATAACTACGTTGCCGATATTTTTCAGTTTGCATTTGGAGGATACAACGGTCCAGTCTTCTAAGAGGAATGCCTTGGAAATTTGTCTTTTTAGCAAGGTTTTGTTCGTCACGCCTCTCGGTACCGCGGATGCACAGCTGGCTGAGATTGTTTTGTAGGCAAAAGGGCAATAGTTCAGCATAATTCCTCTTATAGTGGGGGAAACCTTGCATGGTCTAGATGCGTTGCATCAGATAGGCGGGTTGCAATGGGGAAGCCCTTTACTTTTGACCATATGGCTTTGAGAACACTTCAGGATTTACTCTCTGGATGGTGATCTTTCTCCTTTCACCATTCGTAGGAGAAAACTGCTGATTTGAGACTTAACTGAGGATGGTTGGAAGAAATTCTTTGCATATCGATTATCGGCTGACATTGAGTGGTGTACCTCTTCTTGGGGCCTTCGTCACTTCGTGGAATGGACCTTAGGTTTTGAGCATGTGGTCCTTCCTGTAGATACCCGGGAAAACACAACTAGGCTAGAGCGGTGAATTATCCTAGGATGTCTAATTGTGTTTTAGAGTCGCCACCCACATTTCTGAGGAACGTAAGAAAACCTAATGTTTATGAGCCTAAGTTTGATTTACGAAAATAGAGATTCCTTGGGATGAAGGGTTCGGGGGTTAGGTTACGAAATGGGAAGTACTTAAACACCCATTTTGCCCGAGCAATGTCGGTCTTGTTTGTCCATAATCCACTTTAAAGATAAATGTGTTCTTCCTATTTGAATAATGATAAAAGGGGTTTTAAAAGGGGTTTTATTGTTTAGAATGTAGGGAGATAACTCCTAGGCCAATTCAATGTAATGAAAGAGCCATTGGTGTCATGTCCCAAGTGGTTTTGGGTGATTGCACATTGATTGAAAAAGAAGAAGAAGAAGAAGAAGAAATTTATGACATAAAGTAGAAGAAAATTGTACCTATAGTAATCTTCAAAGACAACTTTTTGAGAGGGTACAGAATACTTGTGAAAGAAGTGATGCCAAAGCTTAATGAAAGATCCTGGAATTCAAGGTTTAAAGTCCCCTCTAATGATGGATTGGAGGGGTTTTTATAGTTGAAAATTTGTGTTTTTTTGGAGCCAAACGGAGTCTCCAAGAAATCTTTCCCGGGCAAAATCATGTATAATGAGCAAGGGAGAGATTCTTGGGCAGAATCTGTAACTGACACACCCCTGAAGCGCGCGCATCCCACTTAGGCGGCGGAAGGCGCGCGCATCTGGCCTCAAGGGGAGGAGGCGCGCGACTCTGAAAGGAAAATTTTGATAGAATGGACTAGAAAGTTAGAACTGTTATTCAGTTTAGTCCCTGGACTTAACGGAGCCCGTCTGGAACTTAACCAAAGTAACAGAAACTAACAGAAAACACTTAAAAGAGGGAGAAACACAAAATCAAGTGTGCAATCGGGGTGAGCGGTCCAAGGAAGGGTGTCTATAGAGCCCCTCGGCGGCGTGGATTGCAAAGCAAACGCGCCGACGAAAGAAAGACATCCGCCTAGGACATTACTAAGAAAAGAAAAGACTCGATAAAAATAGGAATTTGAAATTGCAAAGGATAGAGGTGCGCTCCCTGTGTGAGCGGCTTGGTTGATAATAAAAGGTTCAGTGGCATGGAGCGGCCCACCGTGGCCGACAGCGGGACCTGGGGGTCCGCTTGCTGGAAGCGGGACCTGTTTGTTGGTGGCGAGATCCGTTTGCTGGAAGCGGGATCCAAAGGACCATTTGCTTGAATACGGGACCCGGAGGACCGTTTTCTCGAATAGCGGGTACCGAGCGACCGTCTGCTTGAATGCGGACCCGGAGGACCGTTTGCTCGAATAGCGGGTACCGAGGGACCGTTTGCTTAAATGCGGGTACCGAGGGACCGTCTGCTTGAATGCGGGACCCAGAGAACCGTCTGCTTGAATAGCGGGTACCGAGGGACCGTCTGCTTGAATGCGGGACCCAGAGGACTGTCTGCTCAAATGCAGGACCCAGAGGACCGTCTGCTGGAATAGCGGGCACCGAGGGACCGTCTTCTTGAATGCGGGACCCAGAGGACCGTCTGCTGGAATAGCGGGTGCCGAGGGACCGTCTGCTCGAATGCGGGACCCAGAGGACCATCTGCTTGAATGCGGGACCCGGAGGACCGTTTGCTCGAATAGTGGGTACCGAGGGACCGTCTGCTTGAATGCGGGTACCGAGGGACCGTCTGCTTGAATGCGGGACCCAGAGGACCGTCTGCTTGAATAGCGGGTACCTAGGGACCGTCTGCTCGAATGCGGGACCCAGAGGACCGTCTGCTGGAATGGATGTAGATCTTGCTTGATGAGGAGGTGGTGATTTTGTGGCTCACCCAGGACCAAGTTGTTGCCGTGAGTCGCATTTTGATGTTGACTGTTTGACTTTGACTTTTGGTGGGGTGTAGGCACATTTGACTGCGGAGTGCTTTCTGCTGGGGATGAATTGTAAAAACTGATCTTTGATGGTGTCCGTTACGAAGTTCTGTGAGCTTGGAACTCGCGAGGGGACATTAATGTAGTGCCTTGATCCTTGCATGAGAAGCTGCATTTGAAACTGTCAGAGAGTAGAAGGCGCGCGCTTCCTCTTGTTGATGTGGGAGGTGCGCGCGGTTGAGGAGTATGGCGGGAGGCGCGCGCATCTCGTTTAAGTTCAGCATATATATACAAAAACCGTTCATTCTATTCGGCCAAGTTCAAAATTTTTTCAAAACCCTCCCAATTCTGAGTCGAAATTTTGCAGAGGAATCGTCCCAAAACACTTCCTTTGTTGATTAGGAGTGATTTCGTTGCAAAAAACATGTCAAGTCTGCGTCAATATCCGCCGTTAGAGATGCCCGAGGGCGAGGAGCCCAAAATTGGGGTTGAAGCTTGCTTACTTTCCGGTCTCATACCCATATTTCTCACTTTGTGACTTCGGGTTTGGTAAGAATGCTTCATCTTCTTTGTTGATTTCGGATTTTATGATGTTCCATTTTACCCGAAATATTGTTGCAGCAACTTTGTTGATCGTTCATTGCATGTTGTTTATTGCTGCTGATTCGTTGTAAGAAACATGTTGGGACACCCATTTTCATGTTCACACACTTGCTTGCACATTGCTACCTTGCCATGCTATCGAAATCTTCATGTCTGACGAATTTTTCTCTGTTTCTTGTCTCTTTTTAGGAGTGGAGCCGTCTGGCAGAGATTCGAGGTGGGGCTCATGGGCCCATCTCCATATGGAAGAAGCTGCCTGAGAACATTCGGGCCCGAGTTACAGAGACCCATTTTGGTCTTTTTGTTACCAACCTTCCAGTTTTAAAGAATGATACCGATGTGGTTCAGGTATTTCGGGAAAGATGGTGGGACACCACCCACACCTTTCATTTTCCCATGGGCGAGGTGACTATGACGCCCACTGACTTCACAGCTTTGACGGGTATACCGTTCATGGGAGAACCGGTCCCTTGTGCTCAGAGAGTGGCTCATCGGACTCCTTATGAGATGTTGGCTTTGGTTGATTACCGTTTTGTTGTGAAGAACTATCGGGTGACTTGGGGAAGCCTCCGCCGTTATTTTAACATCCTCTTGGCGAGCCTCGGGGTGTGATTGCTGATAGGGTAGATGCTGTGGCCCGTTGCTTTATCTGGTATTTGTTGTCCCATACTTTCTTTGCCAATGGAAGGTCTTCAGCCTCTATGGCGTTGTTGGATTTTTTGTTGGACCTGGATGATATTGGCCGGTATAACTAGGGCGCTGCGGGTTTGGCCGCTTGTTATTATGGCATGGATTTGACCAGCCGTTCGACTGGCAGCTCGATTACGGGCTTTAGCTTGTTGTGGGAGGTATGCCACTTTCTGTACCTTTTTCACTTTTCTTGTCTTGGTTATAACTGCTTTTGTTGGCTGTCATTAACTCAGTTTCTGCTTTTTGTCTACAGCTCTGGGCCTTTGCTGTCCTGAATCTGAGGGACTTCAAGATTGATAAGGAAGGCCAGCCCCAGTATCCTGACTGTGCACGGTGGTCGTACAAGAAGAGGAATGTGAAGACCGGTACGAACCCCATCAGTCTTACCTCGGCCCGGCGGCATTTGGACACCTTGAGGCCTGAGTCTGTTGTCTTTTCCCTGTACCCGTGGAGGTTGGTTCAGCACTGGTTCGAGCATACTCTGATTCCTACCCGTACCCGACTTTTGATGAGTTCGGTGGAGTGTATGGCTCTGTATTTGGGAGACAGAGTGTTCTGGCAGCATGGCATCCAGATGACGGATTTTTACAACCCCCCTCGTCCTGCAGTTCCAGATGTTCCTCCCTTCTGTCCTCGTAATTGGAGGTCACTTTCAGAGGCAGACCGTGTGGTATACATGGCAGGGATTGATGCTGTCCCCTACATTCACCTGGATCAGGATTATGGCCTTTTTAGGGAGAACAATCTGATGTAGGGTTTTATGTTTGCTGACCTGAGGAGAGCACAAGTTGCTCCCATGACCTCCACTCGGTTTTATGCCACCGGTGCCGGGTATTGCTTTGATCCTACTTTGCCTCCTCCGTACTATACTTATTCAAACTTTGGGGTTTTCGAGGAGCAGAGGGAGATTGTTCCTGAGGACATGTCGCCGGAGAGAGAGCCTCCTGCTCAGGCTGCTGTGGTATACTTTTCTGACTGTCTTTGCATTTCTCAGTTCCAGCCTTGCTTTCTGTTCCTTGTATTGATGCAATTTTCTTTTCTTTCCTCCGTTGTAACAGGTACCTGTAGCTGCTTATAAACACTTGGGTAGACAGAACAAAGGGATGAGGAGGAGACTGCGTCAGCTGGAGGAGAGGGTGCTAGGGCTGTGCAGGGACATTGCTGCTATGAATAGAGATGCTGCTGGTGCTGTCTCTGGTGCCGCGAGAGGAACTGCTAGAGGCATGGGACGAGGCTGCAGGGACGCTGCACTAGATATTGATGAGGCTGTCTCTTCGGCGAGGCAGTCTGTAACACCCCGAAAAATTCTAATTCCCATACATATCAGAATGTCATAATTTACATCTCTACAATACTAAATACTATACAAGATATCACTAATTAGCCCAAATTCTCTATAAACTGCTCCGCCCCAATCTTTTTATCCCGATCATCGCTTAACTGCAAAACTAAAACTGGAGGGGGGTGAGCTGGGGGCTCAGTAAAAAAGGGGATACACAATATCACAGAAGCCAATGGAACACAAACACCAAATAACAATGTCCATGAAATTATAAATATGGACATGCCAATAAGACCCCTTTCATAAACCGAATAACTGATCAATCATGCTTTACAGTACGATGTACTAATTATATTCGGGTCCAGTGACTCAACCAAATTAACCGAATTGTTGGCCGCCCTCATGGAGCCGGACCCAACACAAACACAATAACCAAGTCCACTGTGACAGTTACATAATTAGCTACATCGCAACTGTTCCATATAACAAATCTCATATTTGAGCATAATAACACATAAAGCATGCTTTCCAAATAACCGTAATATTTACGGACCAAATTTAATATCAAAACAATTATCAAATCACGCCGAACAAATGATATACGTATCAATAATATGGAGTACTACGATAAGACGGGTATAAAAGAAAATAACACAGAATCAATACTGCGTAGTCTCCCTTACCTCAAAATGCTTAAAACGGATCATCACTTTATTCTCAAATAATCACCGAACCTCAAACTATAACTGGGAAAAGCCTCGAGCTTTCTCTCAACTATTGTCGAAACCATTGCAGAGAGTAAACTATCTATTTGTATTTATAGTACTTTTAAAAGTAGATGAGTCACCCATTTAACCCAAACACCTCCTGCATGAACCTCTTGTATTATTTTTACACCTCAAATCAAAAAGTCATACTTGCTGGCAATTAGTAAATCACAACATGGCCCACTGTAGATACCCCGGGAAACCACAACTTGGCTAGAGCGGTGAATTATCCTAGGATGTCTAACTTGTTTTTAGATTGTTTAGAGTCGCCACCTATGTTTTTAAAGGAACATAAGAAAAACCTAGAAATAGCCTAATTTATGTACAAAATCAGAGATTCGGGAGAGAAGGGTTCGGGGGTTAGGTGATGGAGTGGGAAGTACTTAAACACCCACTCCGCCCCGCTTACGCGGGTCTTGCTACTATTGGTGTTCTAATATTTACATGTCCTTCAATTAATTAAATAGAAATGTGCTAACAATTGTGATGAGAAGAAAAGGGGAAATAAAGGGGAAATAAAATAGAATTGTTTTATTTATTTAATGATAAAGATTACATGTAACAAGTAATGTTAAAGAATTACATTAAGAGATGAAGAGAAATTAACATGGTGAATTAAAGTTAAGATTAAAATGTAGGGAGATAACCTTAACTAACTTCAATATGTGAAGTAGTCATGTTGGTCATGTCCCATTAATGGGGATTGCATACATCAAGAAGAAGAAAACAAAGGAAGAAAATGGAGTTGTAGCTTGAGAAAGAGGACTTGGAACCTTGACTTGAAAGTGTTGTTGTTGTAATGAAATTGTTGCAGAACAATTTGTTGTATAGAAACTCTTGTTGGAGAATTTGTGTAGAGAATTGTGTATAGTGTAGGTGTAGTGAAAATGTGAGATTAAGGTCCAAAGAGTGTAAAAAGAGTCACTTTCTAAGGTAGAAGATGATGGTTTTTATAGGTAAAAAAGAGAGGGAAAGGTTGGAGGGAAATTGGTCAATCCATGTGAGATGGAATTGACCAATCAGAAATAAGATAAATAAAATAATTAATAAAAGGAAATAAAAGAAAATCAAATGAAATAAAGATGAAATATTTAGTTTTTGGAAGAAGGCTAGAATATTGGGATTGGAGGTTACAGAACTAGGGGGGATGAATGTGGATGAGAAAAGAAGTCTTTTGTGATCAAGAAAGAGATGTTGCAAATAAGAAAAGGGAGGGAAATAAGGTGCAATCCGTTACTGCCAAAGTGGGAGGCGCGCGAGTCCCGCTTTTGGGGCGAGACGCACGCGCAGCCCGTTAACAGTTTTGGAAGCGCCCGCGGCAGAAAAGGACATAATGACAGAATGACCCTAAAAGTTAACTCTGTTATGCAGTTTAGTCCAAAACTAACGGAATCAGTTAGGAACTTAACCGAAGTAACAGAAATCAACAAAAATAAGTTAAATAAAAATACTTTGTATGCAATCGGGGTGAGAGGTCCAAGGCGGGGTGTCTACAGAGCCCCTCGGCGACGTGGATTGCAAAGCAAAACGCGTCGACGAAAGTAAAAAACACCCGCTGAGGACATCGACAAAGAAAAAGAAAGAAAAGAAAGCAAAGACTTGATGAAAGCAGTAATTTGAAATTGCTAGAGATAGGGGTGCGCTCCCTGTGTGAGCGTCTTTTGTTGATAGAAGGGTGTGGCATGTTCCGTTGGTAAACCTGCCGGCTGAATCCGTTGAATGAGGCCGTTAGTGAACCTTCGAGGAGGCCGTTAGTGAACCCTTGAATGAGGCCGTTAGTCAACCTTTGAATGAGGCTGTTAGTGAACCTTTGAGGAGGCCGTTAGTGAACCTTGAGGCCGTTAGTGAACCTTTGAAGAGGCCGTTAGTGAACCTTTGAGGAGGCCGTTAGTGAACCTTTGAAGAGGCCGTTAGTGAACCTTTGAATGAGGCCGTTAGTGAACCTTCGAGGCCGTTAGTGATCCTTTGTTGACGAATCCGTTAGTGAAATCCGTTGATGAGGCCGTTAGTGAACCTTTGAGGAGGCCGTTAGTGAACCTTTGTTGACGAATCCGTTAGTGAAATCCGTTGATGAGGCCGTTAGTGAACCTTCGAGGCCGTTAGTGAACCTTTGTTGTCGAATCCGTTAGTGAAATCCGTTGATGAGGCCGTCAGTGAACCTTCGAGGCCGTTAGTGAACCTTTGTTGTCGAATCCGTTAGTGAAATCCGTTGATGAGGCCGTTAGTGAACCTTCGAGGCCGTTAGTGAACCTTTGTTGTCGAATCCGTTAGTGAAATCCGTTGATAAGGCCGTTAGTGAACCTTCGAGGCCGTTAGTGAACCTTTGTTGACGAATCCGTTAGTGAAATCCGTTGATGAGGCCGTTAGTGAACCTTCAAGGCCGTTAGTGAACCTTTGTTGTCGAATCCGTTAGTGAAATCCGTTGATGAGGCCGTTAGTGAACCTTCGAGGCCGTTAGTGAACCTTTGTTGACGAATCCGTTAGTGAAATCCGTTGATGAGGCTGTTAGTGAACCTTTGACGAATTGCTGCTTTGAAGCCGTGTGCTGTTTGGCGTTGCAGTTGACTTTTGCGGGGATGCGGGCATGGTTGACTATGGACCATTTTCTGCTGGGGATGAAGTGCCTCGAGTTACAGATGCTGTTTGACTTCGCGGTGGTACCTGTTATGTGCTTTGCAGGTACATGTGCTAGTGGAAGAAGATGCATGAAGTGTGAAATGAAGAGAGAAATTGTGCTCGTGGTGCAATGTGATTTGAAAGCAGTTTTGCATGAGAGAGAGATTTTCAAGAATGAAGAAATTGCTTTGTGTGCCGTGTGATTTTGAGGAAACTATTAATGAATGATGTTCATACCTTCACTTACCATTGCCGCTTGAGTGGAGATGGATTTCTGATGTCCGCGGAGGATGCTTTGATGGAGAATGTCCATTCTTTGGATGTTGATGAGAGAACGCTCTTGATGATGGGTTGGCGAGATGGTACTCTGGATGATGGGTTGGTCGTGCCAAAGGCTGCCTACGTATCCCTTGAAGGGAATCAGACCAGCGTAGTTCAAGGATGATGGAGAACTCTGGGGAAGAAGCTATGGAGCAAGGCAAAGTAAAACACATACTTTTGCACATAGAAGGAGAAAAAGAAAAAGATTTTTTTTTTTTTTTTTTAAGATTAGAAAGGAAAGAATATGCACACATGTGAGGAAAAGATTTTTTTAGTTCGTGGGTGAACCATTTTAACCATTGTGTGCTTGTGAAGCCAACCCAAGATCAAGTCATGTTCAGTCGAAGTTCGGATTCCCTCGCTTGAATTCTGTTGTCGCCGGTGTGCCCAACGAAGATTGATGTCTAGCCCCAAGAGATTTGTCGATTATGGGGCTTCAAAAGGCTTTTGATGCCGAGATGAGGGGTTGCTGATTGTAAAGCCCCTAGAATGCCTTTGATGCCAAATTTTGAGGGACTTGCATAACTCCAAGATAAATCAGCCCTTGGCCCATTCGAGTAAATCGCCCTTTGTGTTGTAGTGAGCAAGCCCCAAGAGGAGATCGTTGATGCCAAGCTTTGAGAGATTGCAAAGCCCCAAGTGTCGTGGACTTGTAGATGGCGGGATGTGAAGACCTTTCATTGTAAAGCCCCAAATTATCTCGTGATTGGCTCGGCATTGAGAGCGGATGTACCGTTTGGTAGAATTCTTGATAGAGATCTCCTTCTTGCTCTTACTGGGGAGATGAATGGCCTCATTGTGGTCGATACCCAAATGGCTGAGGGCTTATGTCAAAGGATGCAGTAATGTCTTGCGGTGCCGTCGAGGTCGCGGAGGATAAGGTCTTGGCGTGATAAAGTCTCAAATGAGTATGCTTGCTTGACTCTTCTTGAGTTGAACTAATGACGGATCTTCGGATGCAACTAGTGCTGTGGCCCAACTTTATCTGAGCTGCACCTTATGCTTTTGATCTTGGAGAAGGGGGTGCTGAATTGCAGAAACATTGGGATTGGCCGTGGCATTTCCCGCTATAACCCTGTTTTGATTAGAGTTTAGCATATTGAATCTTTTTCCTTTTCTCTAAGACTTCCTTCAAAATCTCGCTGTGAGTTCTAACAAAAATCATCAACTTCATTCATAACATCGGAGTCTTCATTTAAAACCAAGAGGCCTTTGACTTGAAGTGTTGAGAGACCCTTGAATCTTGATTGTTCTCATGGAGCCATAAGACTACTCCACATTGCACTTGCTCGAGTATTGTTGCCCAAAAGACTGTTGGTCACAAAGCCCTAATACTGCCTTTTGCTTGAATTACTGTAATGCCGTAGCCCAAAAGATTGTAGATTGCGAAGCCCGTTGAGACCTTCGGTGCCGAATTGAGGAAGCTTCCGATGTTGCACATGACTTGGCTGGGGATACTGCTGGGGTGTTAATTGCTCTTTGCCGAGGGAGCCTTTAAGACTTGGCTGGGGATACTGCTGGGGGACTTTGAGGATAGTCTCACACATCTTTCTTGAGCATAGCCCATAGGGCGTATTGATTGCCAAATGAAGCAAAAGAATCCCTTGTTCTTGAGTCACATATCCCCTAGGGTGTCACCATTTGTTGAGAAAAGCAAGAGTGACTCGTCCTCGTGTGAGGGAATAAACATGAGAGGATATGGCAAGAGCTACTCCATTTCTCGGGAGCCTTTCGGCGTACTTTAGAAGCACATACTTGAAGAAGCCTTGAAAACTGAGACACATGTTGTTGCTATTTTCTGCCTAAGCCAATTGAGTAGCTAGGGATTATTTGTGCAGCCTCGTGCCCTTTTATGATGGGCTCGTTCTCGGATGGGTCTTGGTTACCACGGGCCTTCTTTTCATGAACCCAAGAATGCACACTGCTGGAGAATGATACCAATAACCCAAGACAACCTTTGATGGTGCCATATCTTGTCGAGCTTTTTGCAATCCCAAAGTTGACTCGGTGGGGAATTGACTTGCTGAGGAGATCCAATGTAGAGCTCGTGTAGTTGTCTTCTTTAGAGGCTAGAGATCTCCATTTCTCTTTCCCTTCTCTCTCTCACTCTCTCTCTTTTTTTTTATGACGCACCCTGTTTTTTGCCTAGACCGCCCTTTCGGGTTTTCAATCTAGCGGGCATCTCTTTTGCGTCTTTATTTTGACTCGATTAATGAGGGAGTGTGCATTGACTCTAGCTGAGGAGATAAGACATGTGATTTTGCGGTGGAGACCTCTTGTTACTAAAGGTGAGTGACATTGACTTGATTAGGGAAGTGTCCCTAGTATTGACTTCATGTATTTGACCGTTTTTTGAATGACTCATGAAGGCAAGTAAGTCATTAAGAGAGAAGAGAAGGAAAGCCCCGATTTGATTGCAAGAAATTGGGAGTATGCAGAAAGAATAGAAGTCCCTAGACTCGACAAGGAACGCGAAATGATTCCAAATCTAAGAAAGTTGTTCAATCTTTTTGGTGATTAATTCATTGGCAAATGAATCGTACAAAGATGTCTTGACAAGTTCGAGATGAAGGCCGATCACCATAACGCGCTAGGGCTAAACATATCTTCTTTCTTGCATGAGACCGGACCCGCAGGTTGCCTACGTTCCTCCAGTGTAGAGGCTCAGGTCACCGTAGTTCTTGTGAATTCTCCATTCTTCGGGATGGAATTGTTGCTTCGTCGTGTAGCTTCGTCCTCCTTTAGTGGATGGAATGATGTTGATCTTGATGTGAACTTCTTTGATTGAGGGGGATTTTTTTTTTTTTTTTTTTTTTGTGCTCTAACTTTTGCCTAGGTTGATTTGATGATTTCAACCTAGCGAGCTTTTTTTTTTTTTTTTTTTTTAATCCCCTTTTGAAAAATTTGCTTCATGATTGTTGCTCCACCTTTCTTTGTCTTGATTTCGTCATTGTTGATGTCTTCGTTGTTGATGCCGTCGTCGATGTTTAGCCCCTAGGCGTTCAAGCGATGGCCTTCGTTCTAAAACGTGTTTAGACATCTTTTCATCATTTTGCCAAGAATTAGATTGAACAACTTGGAAGAGTGTATGAGGACAAGAACGACTTTTATTTGATGATTGACTCGAACATTCACACAAGTGGGACGAAAGAAAACTTTAATGCACACATTAGAGGACTTTTGACTCTTTTTTTTTTTTATCCTATTTCTAGGTAGAGAAAGAGAAACGGTGATTGTTGTCGTCATCCCCCATGTCGTTGTAGTCCTCATTGTCGTTGTAGTCTTCCATGTCACTACATTCTTCCATGTAATTGCTTGGGAACCCTTTGTCGTTGAAGCTTGTGTCATAGGAGGACTCGGCCACTTCTTGGAGCAAATCGTCAATTCTAACCCCCGCATCATACATGCTTGAAAAATCGGAGTGAAAAGCCCCACTAAGATGAGTGTGGTAGTCCATTTTCAAACACTTCAAGAAGATGTCCATTTGTTCCTTCTTGGAAGGCCTATCAACCATCTCGGCTAGCTTGTCATTCCAACGGCGATAAAAGTCCCCAAATGATTCATCACCCATTTGCACGGTGCTCTCCAATTCCTTCTTGGTGGGGCGGAATATGGAGTTGCCTTGATATTGTGACTTGAAGGCAAGCATAGCGGCATCCCAGTTGAGGCGGGTAGAAACTGGAAGACCCATATACCAATCTCTTGCGACCCCCTCGAGAGTAAGCGGGAAGCATTGTGCCATTATTTGAGGAGACACTTTCTTTGGTAGCATGGCCCAAATGTAGGAGTCAACATGAGCGTCGGGGCAAGAGTTGCCGTTGAACTTGCCAATATCGGGCATCTTGAACTTTTCGGGAAGAGCCTCCATTGTGTTCATGAGGAGAGAAGCTTGATGAAGATCGGTGCTTGGGCCCTTGTGCAAATTTAGCCCACTAAGCCTTTGGTCAATGTAGGACATGAGAGTGTTGACCAAACCGGTGTTGATGCCTTGGACCTTTCTTTCATTCGTGAGCCCCTTCAATTGGTCCTCGAGTTTGGACACTTCTCTTTTATGGGCCATTTCCACATGCTCATAACGGGCTCGCCATAAATCATCCTTGCGGCGAACGTCCTCGGCTAGTGTATCAACTTGCCCTTTCAATGCTTCCACCATGCGGAATAACCCTTCGTTGGACACGGGAATGCTGTTGTCGTTGCCGTTTGAAGCCATTGGACCTATGGAGAGAACACGGTTGATCTAAGGATGGCCCCACAAACGCCTTTTGAGTAAAATGATTTCACCCACAAACAAGAAAAGACTCGACCACATAAAGAAAAATGACTCCTTTTTTTTTTTTTTTTTTTTTTTTTACAAAAGTCGGAAGGACGCGGTCCTTTTTGGGGTTTCTAGAAAAATAGTTGAATCGTCACACTAGTATATAGACCTTCTCGCGGTCCTATATACTCATCGGATTCCACCACGTTTGTGATACCTACATGTGACGGGATTAAACTAAATTAATGTAGTAAATCATACATGCGGGGACGGATTTTTATTTTCGTCCAAAATGCCCACTTTTGGGGACGGATTTTTATTTCGTCCATAACAACGAGTGGCATGTATGATTTGAAGACATTAGTTTAGGGAAATCTCGGTACATGAAAACCGACTTGAGTCACGGAGTGTTAGACCCTAGACTAGAATTGTGTGGCTTGTGCTCGGCTAAAGAGAGGCTTAAAGGTCACCCCCGGCATGTAGTCTTAAACTACGCCACGGGCTGAGGTTGACCGCTTCGAAAGAGTCAAGGTCGGGTGGAGCTTGAAACTTTCTAGGACGGGCCTCGACGGGTTTGGGGTTGAACATTGTGCGACTCGATAGTGAGCAATTGATAAGAATATGTGCATGCAGTGTGAGGTCTAACATGTGACAAAACATTTTTTTTTCAAAAGAAATAAAAAAATAAATAAATAAGCACATAATTACAACTTTCGAATCACCCGTGTGACCGATAAAAATAAACAGAAAGTAAAAACTGTTTTGTACAGGCCCGGTGCCCACACACTGTCAATACCACTCTGTTCAGTGCACTGTTCTGTTTCTGGAAAATGCCCAGAAGCGCGCGCATTAGGATGCCTACTCGGTAGGCGCGCGCGTTAGACAAAGAGGGGCAGAGGCGCCCACATCTGGGTAACAACATGTAAATCAGCGGGTTCAAGGGATTGCCTTGACCCTAAATAAAAATGCTTTCCCCTGCAGAATTTGTTAGCACAGAAACATGGAATGGAAGGACAAGAAAGGAGGCGGGCGATTCTGGTAATTGGGGTCGGACGCGCGCGCTTTAGGCCAAGAAGGCCAGAGGCACGCGCTTCCCACCCTTTTTACCAGAATGCCCAGAAAACAGTAATAAGAACACCAAAAGTTAAGAACGCAAGTTTAACCCTCTAATAAGTCCCCAGCGGTAGATACCCCGGGAAACCACAACTTGGCTAGAGCGGTGAATTATCCTAGGATGTCTAACTTGTTTTTAGATTGTTTAGAGTCGCCACCTATGTTTTTAAAGGAATATAAGAAAAACCTAGAAATAGCCTAATTTATGTACAAAATCAGAAATTCGGGAGAGAAGGGTTCGGGGGTTAGGTGACGGAGTGGGAAGTACTTAAACACCCACTCCGCCCCGCTTACGCGGGTCTTGCTACTATTGGTGATCTAATATTTACATGTCCTTCAATTAATTAAATAGAAATGTGCTAACAATTGTGATGAGAAGAAAAAGGGAAATAAAGGGGAAATAAAATAAAATTGTTTTATTTATTTAATGATAAAGATTACATGTAACAAGTAATGTTAAAGAATTACATTAAGAGATGAAGAGAAATTAACATGGTGAATTAAAGTTAAGATTAAAATGTAGGGAGATAACCTTAACTAACTTCAATATGTGAAGTAGTCATGTTGGTCATGTCCCATTAATGGGGATTGCATACATCAAGAAGAAGAAAACAAAGGAAGAAAATGGAGTTGTACCTTGAGAAAGAGGACTTGGAACCTTGACTTGAAAGTGTTGTTGTTGTAATGAAATTGTTGTTGTTGTAATGAAATTGTTGTAGAACAATTTATTGTATAGAAACTCTTGTTGGAGAATTTGTGTAGAGAATTGTGTATAGTGTAGGTGTAGTGAAAATGTGAGATTAAGGTCCAAAGAGTGTAAAAAGAGTCCCTTTCTAAGGTAGAAGATGATGGTTTTTATAGGTAAAAAAGAGAGGGAAAGGTTGGAGGGAAATTGGTCAATCCATGTGAGATGGAATTGACCAATCAGAAATAAGATAAATAAAATAATTAATAAAAGGAAATAAAAGAAAATCAAATGAAATAAAGATGAAATATTTAGTTTTTGGAAGAAGGCTAGAATATTGGGATTGGAGGTTACAAAACTAGGGGGGGGGATGAATGTGGATGAGAAAAGAAGTCTTTTGTGATCAAGAAAGAGATGTTGCAAATAAGAAAAGGGAGGGAAATAAGGTGCAATCCGTTACTGCCAAAGTGGGAGGCGCGCGAGTCCCGCTTTTGGGGCGAGACGTGCGCGCAGCCCGTTAACAGTTTCGGAAGCGCCCGCGGCAGAAAAGGACAGAATGACCCTAAAAGTTAACTCTGTTATGCAGTTAGTCCAAAACTAACGGAATCAGTTAGGAACTTAACCGAAGTAACAGAAATCAACAAAAATAAGTTAAATAAAAATACTTTGTATGCAATCGGGGTGAGAGGTCCAAGGCGGGGTGTCTACACCCACCATTATTTTAATTAAACTTTCTTATACTGAAAATGTTAAGATACTATTTCTGAAAGTTGCCCGAGCTTAGTCCGTCCTATATTCTTGTTATTATTATTATTTTTGATCCGTCCTAAAACGTCGTGCTTAATTTTGGGATATTACACAGTCACTGAGCAGGAGTTCGAGCCGAGGAGGTAGCCAGAGTAGGGGCGGTTCCAGTCAGAGCAGGGCGGTGCTAGTTCATCAGGGAGAGCTGCCAAGAGGACCCGGCATGATGTTGTGGTGGAGATATCTGAGGAAGAAGAATATGCTGATGATGATGATGATGATGATGACGAGGAGACTGAGAGCGGCAGTGGGAGTGGGCACGGTGCTGCCGATGATGATGATTCTGAGTAGTATTCTGGGGAGGATGAGAGACTGAAAACACTTTTATTTACATGTAATAAATATTTAGCACGTATTTACAATCCTAGCTATTTACTACGCTTTTTTAGTTATCTATCTAGACTCGGTCCTAAGTGTCGACTCTTTACAAACAAATGTGTGCCCAAAGTGTGTTTGCTGTTGTCGTTTGAGCTTCTTTTGCTGGGATTGATCTTTTCTGCAGGTTGAAGGTGTTGGAACGCCTGGGTTCTGTTCTGAACTGACAAAGGCTATTTATGTTTCTGTCTGCTGTCAAAGGCGCGCGCGCCTGGATTTAGGCATGAGAGGCGCGCGCGTCTTGCATCGCTTGTCGGAGGTGCGCGCTTCTGGCTTGCTGAATTCCAGCCCCTTTCTTTTCTGAGCAGAGCACTCTAACAGCTATAAATTTAAACCATTTTCGACCAGAATGGTCACACAGAAATATTCTGCATCTTTTCCCTTCCTCTATACCTCAAAATTCTTGTAGCGATGGCCCCGATGACCTTCACTTTTGAAGTTAAAGTTTCCGTCCCCGAAGGCGATAAGTCCGTCCCCATTGCCCCAATTGTGAAGGCACGTCCTAGCGTCTTTGACCGTTTGGGAAGGCCAAATGAGGGTGTTTTTGCCGTTGATTCCGTGAAGCCGGTGGTCCATGTGAGGGATTATAGGCCCCGTTATTTACCTAAGAAGAAGAAGGGTAAGGGAAATTCTTCTCATGTGTGGAAGCGTCCCATGGTTGTTCCCGCTAAGGTTCCGCTTGACAAAGGTAAAGGGAAGGCCGTTAATGAAGCTCCGTCCCGTCCTAGTGTCTTCTCTCTTCTTGGTGGTCTCAAGAGTGTTTCGCCCCCATCCAAGAAGACTAAAGGCCACATCAAGAAGCAATGGGTTTCCAAGTCTAAGAAAGATTAGATTTCCTTTTTGTACCTCGAGATTGCAATTAAAATAGACCACTTTGTTAGGATTTAATGTTTTATGTCTTTTAATAGCTCAACATTTTCATTGTATTGATCAAAATAATTCAGTGAATGAAAAAATTGCATCTCATTAATTTGAAATGATTTGGAGTTTTTGTTATGATTTAGACCGCACCCGAGGGTTGCCTACGTTCCTCCAGTGTAGAGGCTCAGGTCTCCGTAGTTCAAAAAAACGAAGAGAATTTTTTTTTGTGTGCACCCTGTTTTTTGCCTAGACCGCCCTTTCGGGTTTTCAATCTAGCGGGCTTCTTTTTTTGCACGTGCTCTAATTTTGCCTAGGCCGCCCTTGCGGGTTTTCAACCTAGCGAGCCCTTTTTTTTTTTTTTTTTTTAATGGTCTTCGTTTATTAAGCGTAGAATCTCTTCAGCTTGTCGAGGTTGACTTCCTTCGGCAGCTGATCTCCATCTAAATCCACGAGTCGGACTGCACCACCGCTTAGTATCTTCTTGACCACGTACGGACCGATCCATCGGGGTCCCCATTTTCCAAGGGGGTTCATGGCATTAGGAGGATGTTGTCTTAGGACCAAATCTCCCACATTGATGTTTCGAGGCTTCACCTTTTTGTTGAAAGCCCTTGCCATTCTTTGTTGATAGGCTCTCGTACGTTCGAGTGCCCTTAGCCTTTTCTCGTCGAGTAGAGCTAGCTGTTCATATCGACTTTTCATCCAATCGATTTCATTGACTTGGTTCTCGAGGAGGACCCGTAGGGATGGGACTTCGAGCTCTATTGGGAGTACAGCTTCGGAACCATACACCAGTGCATAAGGAGTTTCTCCAGTTGCTGTCCGTATTGATGTGCGGTAGCCCCACAATGCTAGAGGTAGCTTTTTGGGCCAATCCCTTCCGGTGGAGGCCATTTTCTTCACAATGGTCTCGATTTTCTTATTAGCTGCTTCGACCGCGCCGTTTGCTTAAGGGCGGTATGGAGATGACTTGTGCTTAGTAATCTTGTATTCTACCAGGAGCGCGTCCATCTCTTTCTCAAAGTGAGAACCGTTGTCTGAGATGATTTCATGAGGAACGACGTACCGACACATGATGTGGGTCTTCACGAATTCGGCCACTTTCTTGGCGTTGAGAACCCGGTAAGCCTGTGCTTCGACCCATTTTGTAAAATAGTCCACGGCTACTAGGACGAAAGATTGTCCGTTGCTGCCAGTAGGGTGAACTTTGCCGATGATGTCTATGCCCCAACAAGAGAAAGGCCATGGCGTGGTCATGTTGTAAAGTTGTGAGGGTGGAGCGTGCTGTAGGTTGGCATGGAATTGGCATTTGGAGCACCTTTTGACTTTCTCGATGCAGTCTCTTTCCATGGTACTCCAATAATAACCCATGCGGAGTATCTTCTTGGTCAACATAAACTCGTTCATGTGGGGCCCACATTCACCCTCGTGGATCTCATGCATTATTTCTTGAGCTTCAGTCTCACTTGCGTATAGGAGATTGATCCCTTCGTGGTGCCTTTTGTAGACTCGGTCTCCAATTAGTACATACCGAGAGGCTAGCCTTTACAACGCCATCTGAGACTTCTTATTGCTAGTCTCGGGATAAGTGCCATTCTTGAGAAAATTCATGATATCTGAATACCACAGGGGGTTTGCCTGGACCTCGTTGATCTTGATACTCATGTAGTATGCTGGATTATTCCTTCGGGAAATTTTAAAGGGCTTCACCATTTTTCCCTCGGGCATTTCGACCAGTGAGGCGATGGTGGCTAGTGCATCAGCAAAACGGTTCTTGTCCCTTGGCAGGTAGTTGAAGGTGATTTCTTGAAGCTGTTCAACCAACTCCTCGAGATGTTGACCATACCGTTGTAGAGTTGAGTCTTGAATCTTCCATTTTCTAGATGTCTGATTGATGATAAGCAAGGAATCGCCAAATACCTCTAAGCTCGTGACATTTCTCTCGAGGGCTGCTTCGAGCCCTGCTATGCATGCTTCGTACTCGGCGATGTTGTTGGTGGCCTCAAATTCGAGGCGGATAGCAATTGGTGTATAGATGTCCTATGGATTGACAAGTAACATCCCTATGCCATATCCATGATTATTGGCCGCGCCATTGAAAAAAAGTTGCCACTTATTTTCCTCTGTTGTAGCGCAAATTAAATGCTCGTCGGGGAACTGTACATCTTCCCCCTTCACTTCGTCACACGGAAATTGAGCAAGCTGATCACTGAACACTTTCCCCCTGATGGATTTGAGTGTGACGTAAGTGATATCGTAGCCGGCGAGCATGAAGTACCATTTGGCTATTCTTATTGACATGAAGGGCTTCTCGAAGATGTAGCGGAGCGGGTCCACTTTTGCTACCAACTTGATTGGGAAGGCCTCCATGTAATGCTTGAGCTTTTGAGTAACCCAAACCAATTCCGCACAAGACTTCTCTAAGACAGAGTAGTGCTTCTCAGCTCCTTGAAACCGGCGACTGACAAAGTAGATATCATTCTCTTTTGTGGAGTCTCGTTGTTCTTGTGCTAACATAGCCCCTAGGGCTTCATCATTGACAGTGAGATAGAGCAAGAGGGGCTTCTCTTTGTGCGGTGGAACCAAAACTGGAGGGCATGTCAAGTAATGCTTCACTTGGTCGAAGGCTTCTTGGCAAGAATCGGTCCATTCTAGAGCCACATTCTTCTTGAGTAGCTTGAAGATCGGCTCACACATGAAAGTGAGTTGGTGCACAAACCGACTGATGTATTGAAGTCTGCCCATGAAACCCTTGATTTCTTTCTGCGTCTTTGGGGGAGGCATGTCAATGATTGCCTTGATCTTGAAGGGATCGGCTTCAATTCCCCTCTCAGTGACCATGTAGCCGAGAACCTTTCCTCTGATGACCCCAAAAGTGCACTTTGCGGGATTGAGTCTCATGCTGTGTTGTCGGAGTCGTTCAAAGAACTTGCGAAGATCGATCAAATGTTGACCGTTGGTTCCCTTTGAATGGATGATCATGTCGTCTACATAGACCTCGATCTCTTTATGAATCATGTCATGGAATAGATCCGTAACAGCCCTTTGGTAGGTAGCCCCAGCGTTCCTTAACCCGAACGGTATGATTGTGTAGCAGAAAGTGCCCCACGGTGTTGTGAAAGCTGTCTTGTGTTGGTCCTCTTTGAACATGAGAATCTGATTATAACCGGCAAAACCATCCACAAATGAGCGGACTTCATAGTTGGCAGTCGAATCGACGAGCATGTCGATGTTTGGTAGTGGAAAATCATCTTTCGGGGAAACTTTGTTCAAATCCCGGAAGTCTACACAAACTCAAACCTTGCCGTTTGCCTTTCTGACTATCACAATGTTGGCTAGCCAAGTCGGATACTCGATGACTTTGATGAAACCCACACTGAGGAGCTTTTCAATCTCTTCTTTGACTTGTAGGGACCATTCTGGTTTGATCTTTCTGAGCTTCTGCTTTACTGGCTTGGCGTCCTCTCTGATCGGAATTTTGTGCTCTACGACCTTTCTGTCCAAACCCGGCATGTCTTTGTACGACCATGCGAATACATCCACAAATTCTTTGAGCAGTGCAGTCAATCTGTCTCTGTCTTCTCCCTTGAAGAAGCTGCCTATCTTCGTTTCTTTCAGCTCTTCGTCGGTACCCAGATTAACAACATGCAATTCCTCATCAGCCCCTGGACCATTTTTACCACGACAACGAACCTGTTGAGCTAGTTCATTTAGGTATGTTATGTTTTCGTGGTCTAATTCATCATAATTTGTATCATTATCAACTTGTTCATTAAGTTCGTTATTAGTTAATTCATCATTTATGATGTTTTCAATCTCGGGGTACTCAGAAATATCGAATTTTTCATTAGCAAAGAAAAGAAACACACGCTCGGCTATGGCCTCCATATCCTCTTGGGTGAGGGTATTATAAACACTCTCGGACTCGAAAGCAAGTGTGAGCCGCTCTTCCTTTGTTGCTGTGCAGGGTATGCAACCCATTTCTCGGACTAAAAATTCCTCGGATACCATGGGCCCTTTGTAGAGTACCAGTTGTTGATTAGCTTGGAGCTTGGCTGGATCTTGCTGATAGATGGACTCTCCATTTCTGTGTTGTCGGAGATGGCGTTGACTTGATAATCGTCCATGATGGCAAATTCTTCGAACATGGAGGCTAGATCGGTCAGTCCTTCCCCCACGGTAATCTCTACTTCAGACTTTATAGTCATTTTCTTGCCCTACCACTCTCGGGGTGACATTGGAATAGGCTCCCTTTCTTGTGTCGGAATTTCACATTCAGTGAAGATCTCGAGACCGGGCTTTCTGACGCCCTTGTTGTTAACCCATGGCTCAGGAAAAATCATGTACGGAACATCTTCCCCTTGGCGAACAAAATAACCGTTCAGTATGTTGCGGTAAGGCCTCAAGTTAGGGATTTCATATTGTCGACCTTCTTTGCGAGCTCGGGTCTTTTGATTCTTGACCGCTTGCTCGTATTTTAAGTCATCTTTAGTAGGCTCGTATCCCAAACCAAACTTGTTTCTGACAAAAGGAATCTCTACGGGGTGCAATGTTCCTTATTGATGCTTCCCTAGGCCTAGACCGGGAAAGTGATTCATGTTCCTCATCATGCGGAGGATTTTAGGATTACCGAGGGTCCATTGCCCACTTCCCCCTTCTTTGTCGATGGAGTTGATGCCGGAGAGAGTGGAATCTTCTATCCCGTGTTGAACTTGGTGGACGGGTTGTCCCCTATTTCTGTGGATGGTGACATTCTCGGCCATGACAGTGAGTATCTCGTCCCCATTTCTGATCTTGACACACTGATGAAGAGTGGAAGGGACAACATTGGAACTGTGGATCCATGGTCGGCCCAAAAGTAAGTTGAACAAAGACGGGACATCAAGTACTTGAAATGGGACAGACATGATCATGCTTCCAAATTCGATATCAACTTCTAGCATTCTCATGACTGTACGGGCAGTGCTGTCGTACCCTCTAATGACCTGGGTAGAAGGTTGTAAATCGGAGCTTTTGAGCCCCTGTATGCCCATGAGTCGGCTAGGCATTAAGATGAGTGCGGAACCACCGTCTACTAATACTCTTGAAATGGGTATCCCCTTTGCCTTTACTTTGAGGTAGATGGCTTCATTGTGATCGGACCCAAATGGTGGGAGGTCCATGTCGGCAAAAGTGATGACATTGCCGAAGTGAATGTGACCTACATTACTGTGAGGTCTTTGGGAGTTGTGTCGGGAGAGACTGATGTGTCATCCAAGTTTTTGATGACGAGGTCTCGGTGCTTCTTTGATGATGCAATAAGGTCCCAGATGGATATGTTGGCTTTCGTCTTTTTGAGTTGTGTCAATAAAGGGTCTTCAGGTGCATCTTGTGCTTTTGATCTTTGAGAAGAGGTGTTGGTTGCTGTAATCCTGGGAACCGAGGCGCTCGCTATTACCCGGCCACTGCGGGTGAGCACATTCACGGACCCTTGGAGCTTCTTCTTCCTATTTTCTAAGACTTCCCTCATAACTTCATCGTAAGTTTTAACATAACAATAATTGTCAAGTTTATTCATGCCATCGGAGCCCTCATTCATAAATGGGATCGAATGAGTGGTTCCTTCAAACTCTCCTACCTCTATTACATTGACACCACCCTCATTAGGGATTATGAATTCCTTCTTTTCTATAAGGTCTTGGATGGTGTTGCGGATAGAGAAGCATTCCTCGGTGAGGTGGCCGGTGCATTGATGGTAGTCACACCACTTGTGGTGGGCATGGTTGGGACGGAGCGGTTGTGGTTTCTTGTACCCTTGGAGAGGAGTGATTTGTCCCTTGTCCTTTAGAGCTTCATAGGCCTCGGTTATGGTCATGACATTGAGAGGAGTGTAGACGCGGTCGTTTTGGAACCGCTTGCCTTGTGGTGGAGGGACCCTTTTGTAATTCCCCTTGTCAGTAGTAACGGCATTGACAGAAGCCTCTTTGTTTGAACTAGAGGCGGCCTTGTAACGGAAAGTAGGAGTGGATTTCTTTATCTCCTTGAGCAAGTCATCCATGCGTACCCCTGCCTCATATATTTGGGAGAAGTCGGAGTAGCAAGCCCTACTTAGGTGGGTGCGGAGATCAATCTTGAGATACTTGAGGAAGATGTCCATTTGCTCTTTCGTGTTTGGCCTCTCAACAATTTCAGAGAGCTTGTCATTCCATCTCCTTCTGAAGTCAATGAAGGACTCGTTGTCTCTTTGAGTGGTGTTCTCGAGCTCTTTCCTTGTGGGCCGGTGAGTGGTGTTGCCTTGATATTGATTTTTGAAGGGAAGTATAGCGGCATGCCAATCAAGACGGACAGTGAGCGGGAGAGTTGCATACCAATCCTTTGCCGCCTCCTCGAGAGTGAGAGGAAAGCATTGATCCATCACCTTTGGGGAGACCTTCTTCGGAATCATAGCCCAAATGTAAGTCTCGATGTGAGCCATCGGGCATGAGTTGCCCTTGAACTTGCTAATGTCGGGCATTTTGAACTTGTCGGGGAGAGTGGCCATCGTTCTCATGAGAATGGATGACTGATAAAGGCTTGTGTTGGAGCCTTTTCTCATGTTGAGGCCGTCAAATTTCTGATCAATGTAGGACATGATGGAATCGCCCATTTTGTGGTCGTTGTTGTCGGTGCTTGGCTCCCCCACTTTTTTGGTACGGGTACTAACATATGGGATTTCAAACAAACCTTGGGTCCATTCGGATTCCTCATTGTCGTTCACCACCTTATTCTTGGAGAGCTTGAGGAGCTTGGCTTTCAATTGTTCGACCTCAGCCTCGTGGGCCGCTTGTTGGCTGTCAACATGAGTTTGCCACAAGTTTTCCTTGGTTTGAGCCTCTTGGTTAAGGGTAGAAACTTGTTGTTGGATTGCTTGAACCATGGCAGAGAGCTGTTCGAGAGTCATGGCGTTGTTGGTGCTGGAGTCGCCGGCCATTGATGATGTAGAAGCTGTTGGAGTGATTGGTTCACGGACAAGCCTGTTGGATGAGTCCCTGTAGACGCGGAGAGTACCAATCGGACCTATAATTGGAGAAGTAGCCCTTGTCAGTCTCGGTTCACACTTTCGGTCTATGAAGAGGTTGAGAACACACATTGGGCATATGACTCAAACCACATAAGAAAAAGACTTTTTTTTTTATAAGTCGGAGGGTCAGGGTCCCTTTTGGGGTTTCTAAGAAGATAATGGAATCGTCACACTAGTATATAGACCATCTCGCGGTCCCATATACTCATCAGATTCCATCACGTTTGTGAATCCTACATGTATCGGGATTAAACTAAATCAATGTAGTAAAGCATACATGCGGGGACGGATTTTTTTATTTTCGTCCAAAATAACCACTTTTGGAGACAGATTTTTATTGCGTCCGCATCAACAAGTTGGCATGTATGATTTGAAAACATTAGTTTAGGGAAATCTCGGTACATGAAAACCGACTTGGTCACGGAGCGTTAGACCCTAACTAGAATTGTGTGGTTTGTGCTCGGCTAAAGAGAGGCTTAAAGGTCACCCCGGACATGTAGTCTTGAACTACACCACGGGCTGAGGTTGACCGCTTCGAAAGAGTCAAGGTCGGGGGGAGCTTGAAACTTTCTAGGACGGGCCTCGATGGGTTTGGGGTTATGGACTTGTGCGACTCGATAGTGAGCAATTCATAGTGTTGTTCAAATATATGTTTAGGACATAGAATTGCTTAATCCCAATCATAGTTATCACTTAGGATCCCCCAATTTTAATAGAACCTTTGTAAGGTACCCTTAGGATTCTTTGTGTCCATCACAGGTGTATTCCAACTCTTCAATCTTGGCAAACCAGCAGAAGGAAGCACAATCAGCAGACCAGAATTCAACATGCTGATCAACTTACTACTCAAGTTGCCGATGACTCAAACAAATCAGCAAGGACAATCTGAACCTTACTGACAGTCAGGTTTTGTTGTTCTATCTCAATGTCAACTTACTGATTGTCTCTGTCCTTTCTGTACTGTCTTATCAGAAAGTTGTTAAACTGCTTTGTCATGATTACTGCGCCATCTGACACATAGCTAGTTTTAGCTATACTTTGTCCCTACTTGCTTTTTGCAGGTAACCGGTTGAGACAAAGGGGTCTTTACCCATCAGACTTTTACAAGCATGCGTGTACTCCATATCTTCGCCATTAATGCTAAAGATACCGCATTTAATGCTCCTCAACTACCCATCTGGATATTCAAATTGCAGCCTTCTTCTACAAGACTCAAGACATTCACTCCTCCTATAAATAGAGGACTTAGAGCATTGAAGACGGCGGGTGGAAATAGAGCATTGAAGAGAGTTGAATGTTTTTGAGTATTCATTGAAGACTCAAGCATTCTATCCAGATAATCATTAGATCATTTAATAGGACATACACTTGTGCACCAACTCAACAACAATGTTAGTACTCCCGAACTAGATCATTTAAGGAATACGTTGTTTGAGTTATTCACACACCCACCTGAGTGAGACAAGTTCTATTGGACTTGCCGCTCAAAAACACTTGGTCAGATTTGTATTACGATCCATTAGTGATCTCTAGAATTTAGTCTTTGTTTCCGGCAAAGCCGTGCTTGTAATAGACTAGAGATATCTAATAGTACTCTTAACCCAAATCCAAGTTCTGACCAAACTTGATAGAGGACGTAGCAGTATTTACACTGTGAACCTCTCAAAATCTTTGTGTCTCTGCTGTTTACTTATCTTTGCCGGTTGGAACTCTATCACCGGCAGATCGTATATGTTTGTACTGATTCATTGTAATTTCCATTGACCAATCTCTTGAAACTGCATTGAACTTTTAGGAATCACTTTGTGTTAAACAAGCTCTCAAAACCTTTTTCATACTGATTTTGTGTGAGTTAAAACCAAGTCATACCTTCTCCGCTGCGCTTACTGATAATAGTTTGCAAACTAATAAGTGACGTTGTATTTATAAAAGTGTTTCTTTGAAAAAGTTTTAATTAGGCTATTTACCCCCCCTCTAGCCTATTTTCCTACCAATTGGGCCTAACAATTGGTATCTGAGCTTGGAATTTTGAAAGAAATTTCCAAGCTTTGCAGCTTCTTTGCCGATACCATGGCAGGAAAAATCATACAGTCATTCAACATCACTACCATACCGTTGTTGAATGTCAACGAGTTTGGTGTCTGGAAATCTCGTATGATAAAGTATATGAACTCAATCGATGATCGGTTGATGAAGGTAATAGAAGGTGGTCCAATAATTCCTTTAAAAGTCTCAATCACCTATAGACCTATTCCCTCCACTCCGCTGACACAACATGCTGATCGTGACACTGAACAAGAAACCCATGTTCAGATTGAAGAAACTTTGGTCGAGAAACCAAGAGAGGAATGGACTGAGGACGACAAACTTTCAGCTGCCCTAGATGGAAAAGCATGCCACATTATCTCTTGTGGTTTGGACGACAAGCAATATAAACTCATTGACTTGTTCTCCATGGCTCAAGAATGCTGGAACAAGCTCCTTGCATACTTTGAAGGTGATGAGCAGGTGAAGGACAACAAACTCTACGATTAAATTGCTGAGTTTGAATCCTTCAAGAAACAAGATGGTGAATCACTAAGGAGTGCCTACGACAGATTCTGCGAGGTAAGTAACTTATGTGCTTCATTAGGTAAGATTTATACCATGAAAGACCTAAATATTCGTTTTCTAAGTTCTTTGGGAAATGAGTATCATACCAAGGTCACTGCCGTTAGAGAGGTTAGAGACTTAAACAAGACTTCTATTCAGAATCTTGTATCCAGTCTATTCTTGTATGAGAGAGAACTACAAAAACTTAACGTTCTCGATAAAAATTTCAAAAACTTGTCTCTATCAGCGCAGTCATAGGTATCCTTCCCTTCAAATAAATTCCCTCCTATAGATCCCCATCAAACACCCTGCAGTTCCAAAACCCCCGAAACAACCTCAGAACAACCTATGGAAGAAGACGAATTTGCCGCCTTCGCTAGGAACTACAAAATGTTTAAAGACTTCAAAAGGATGCAGAAAGGAAGCTACTAGCAACTAAAACCATTCACACCAGCATTTCAAAAATCAACAAGTTATAGCAAAACCTCAACAAGTGCTACTGACGGAAAGAACAACAAAGGTGATCTTGTCTGCTTCAACTGCAGAAAACCTGGTCACTTTGCTTCCAAATGTCCTCAACCAAAATATGAGTATGTGAGGAAGTCATTCAACAAGAGACATCCTAAGTCTCGAAGCTTTGTTGCCGATGAAAGCACAGAAAAGGCCTTGCCGGTTTGGTGTGAAACTGGGAGAGAAGTCAGGTAGAGAAGAGATGGGTTTAGATAACCTTTTGGCAATGTTTGGATGCTCAGTGAATGAGAATTTTCTGGTCATCGGTAAGGGTTTAGGTTTGATGGCAGTGAATTGAATAGAGTTACACTGACCATAGAGTGAGGTTCCCACTTGGTGAACTCTGTATCCATTTGGGTTCTCTGCTTTGACACTAATCTCTTTGAAGTGTGGTTGAGGTCTTCCAGTAGCTTCTTCTCTGAATGGAGTTCTTGGAAGAGATGGATCTTGGTAGACTGGAGTCGGTAATGTAGATGTATCGGCATCTTCCATGTCTAGGGCAACAAAACTTACATCGGCATCATTATCTTCATCGGCATCTTTGTCTGAACCTATTCCCTCTGCCACCAAAATTTTAGCTGATCCCTTTCCTGAAATATTCAAAGCTGAAATGGTAGAAACAATGGATGAACTTTTTATTGATCATGAGAAGCTGAGTAGCGTTCATAAAGTGATGGCTGCTGATTTCAATAGAATTTCTGCAGAGAATGACTTGCTTATGTCTGAACTTAAAGTTCTCAAAGGACATGAGCTTGAGTCTGTTCTTCTAAAGAAAGAAAACGTAGATCTCAAAAGTCAAGTGGCAGTATTGATAGCTCAGATCGAAGATCTTGTGAAAAGAAACAATCATCTCTCAAGGATTGTTGATTCTTACACAAAATCTAGAGTTGCTGTTGAAACAATCCTACAGACCCAAATGTCATATAAGGACCAATTTGGGTTAGGATTTGATTCCAGCAGCAGTAGCTCTACTGAAACTTGTGCGATCGAGAAAAAGGATGAGAAAGTTGAATGTAGTTCTGTTAACTCAGTGCATGTGAATGCTAAGACTGCAGTATATAGTGCTGTTGCTATGAAGTATCCTAAGAACCAGAACAAAAGAAATGATAAGCACAAACAAAGATATGTTAAGGTTGCTGATACTGAGTCTGCCGATAATGGTATTCTTGGTGAATACATCAGTAGAGCAAGTATTGCCGGTCTAACCACCTCTGCTGCCGATGGACAAGTACCTAAAAAGGAAACTGCCAATGGTAAACAGAATGGAAAGAAAGGAAACACTATCACCTTTAAACCTACTAAGTTTGTGCCTGCTCAATTCTCTAGCTCTGCCGATGCACTGACTAAACAGAATGATGTTCTACCGACTCCACAGCCTATCAGTCAAGTGAGATGTTCTAATTGTTCTGATTATGGTCACAAGGCTCATGAATGCCTCTTGAAGCACCTATCTGGACCCACTGAGGTTGCATCCTCTAGTGGTGGCCAGATGTGGTTGCCAAAAAGGAACTAACCCTCGGACCCAAGAATAAGGGGGACCATAAGTATACCATTTTATTTCAGGAATGCTTCATGGCCTCAACTGGTGCAAGTAAGGATTTATGGATTCTAGATAGTGGCTGTTCAAGACACATAACAGGATTTGCAGATCTACTTGCCGATATCTCAGAAGCATCAGGTCCCCCAGTGGTTTTTGGTGATAACGCCAAAGGAAAAATCATCGGTATTGGTACCACCAAGAGAGGTGCAGTTACTGTACAGAAGGTATCTCTAGTAGATGGCTTGAAACACAACCTTCTATCTATTTCACAATTCTGTGATAAAGGGATGCAATGTGTATTTACTAGTTCCAGTTGCTATGTGAAAGACATTGCTTCCAATGAAACCCTTCTCACTGCCAAAAGAAAAGGTAACATTTATGCAGTAGACTTAAGTGCTATTACTGGTGTTGCTAATGTTTGTTTTGTAGCTAAGAACATCAGTGAGAACTCATGGCTATGGCACAAGAGACTCAGTCACTTGAACTTCAAGTATCTATCTAAGCTTGCCAGTTCAAATCTAGTTACCGGTATGCCTCAAGTATCTGCTGATCAAGCAAAGAAATGCAAGGCCTGCCAGCTTGGAAAACAACATAAATCATCCTTCCGAAGCAAGCCCTGCATGTCAATATCTAAGTGCCTCCAAATTCTACATATGGATCTATTTGGCCCCACAACTACAGCAAGTATTGGGGGAAGTAGATACACTTTGGTTGTAGTAGATGATTTCTCTAGATATACTTGGGTGGAAACTTTCAGTCATAAAGATGACACATATGCCGTTGCTACCAAGTTATTCAGACTACTACAAACACAGAAAGAAAGCGATATCATCAGCATGAGATCAGACAACGACACTGAATTCAAGAACAATGGTACTGCTCAGTACTGTGATGATCATGGCATAGACCACAACTTCTCAGCTGCCGGTACACCACAACAAAATGGTGTCGTTGAGAGAAAGAACATAACTCTCATTGAAGCTGGTAAGACCATGATTGCTGAAGCCAGGATGCCGAAATACTTTTGGCCTGAAGCCATCAACACCGCCTGCTTCACTCAGAACAGATCTCTTATCAACAAATTCCATAACAAGACTCCTTATAAACTCTGGAGAGGCAGAATTCCCAACATTGGATTCTTCAAAATATTCGGCTGCAAATGTTACGTGCTTTACAACGGTAAGGAGCACAGAGGTAAATTTGATGAGAAAGCTGATGAAGGAATCTTTGTTGGATACGCTAAACATAGTAAGGACTTTCGAGTTTTTAATAAGAAACTTTTGAAAATTGTTGAATCTGTTCATGTAACATTTGATGAATTTGATTTGTTTGAGTCTGACAAGGCTCTAAATAGTACTAATGCTTCTAGTGCTCATGAGACAGGTGAATCCAGTAATTCTAACCCTGCAGGTCAAGTACCAGCTGCTGATCCAGTCATTTCAGTAAAAGAACTAGCAGATACTCAGTATTTCCCATCATCGGCAGAACATGATCATACCGATAACTTTAATAATCCATTTGCCGATGCAAATTTTGCTGATCATCCTGAAGACAGATCAAGCCCTCAACCAATTTATGTTATAAGATCTAATCCTCCAAGTACTCACCCACCTTTCACTCAAAACTCTAACTCTTCCTATCAACCATCTGCTGACCTTGATCCTCCTCTAGAATCACTTCAACAAGAGTCAGTAAGACAAGATGTGCCGAGAGAAGTTAGACCAGTTCGTGATCATCCATTAGAAAATGTGATTGGTGATGTCTTTGGTCCAAGATTAACAAGAAACCTTAGTAGAGCATTTGCTGAAAGTCTCTTCTCATCTTCTATGGTTTCCAACATAGAACCAAAAAAGACTGAAGAAGCTCTTGCCGATCCTGGTTGGGTTGAAGCCATGCAAGAGGAACTGAATCAGTTTGAAAGATGCAATGTATGGGAACTTGTGCCAAGACCAACTTTTCAGCAAGTTATTGGTACAAAATGGGTCTACAGGAACAAATTGGATGAAGCTGGGAATATTATTAGAAACAAAGCAAGGTTAGTTGCTAAAGGCTACCGACAAGAAGAAGGAATTGACTACGATGAGACATTTGCTCCGGTTGCAAGATTGGAAGCTATAAGACTTTTCTTAGCCTATGCTGCCTTCAAAGAATTCAAGTTATATCAAATGGACGTGAAAAGTGCATTCTTAAATGGAGAACTCCAAGAACTTGTTTATGTGGAACAACCACCTTGTTTCGAGGACTCTAAGAAGCCTAATCATGTCTACCGATTGAAGAAAGCTCTCTACGGCCTAAAGCAAGCTCCAAGGGCATGGTATGACACCCTATCTAAGTTCTTACTTAGTGATGGCTTAGGTTTCACACTAGGTAAAATCGATACTACTTTATTTGTTGCCAAGCATAAGGGTCATTCATTGTTTGTTCAAATATATGTCGATGATATTATTTTTGGTTCTACTAACGAATCACTTTGCAAGAGATTTGAGAAGCTAATACAGAGCAAGTTCGAGATGAGCATGATGGGTGAACTAACATATTTCCTTGGACTTCAAGTCAAGCAAACCAATGAGGGAATATTCATCAGTCAAGCCAAGTACGCAAAAGAATTAATCAAGAAATTTGGCTTTGAAAATGCTCACTCTCAAAGCACACCTATGGGTACTAACATTCATTTAGATAAGGATGAGTCTGGTAAGAAGGTAGATATGACACTCTACCGAGGTATGACCGGCTCACTCCTCTATCTTACTGCCAGTAGACCAGATATTATGTTTGCTGTTTGTGTTTGTGCCAGGTTTCAAGTTGACCCTAGGGAATCTCATCTGCAAGCTGTTAAACGTATCATTAAATATCTATGTGGCACTGCTAACCTTGGATTATGGTATGCTAGAGATTCATCTTTTAATCTAATAGGTTATTCAGATGCAGACTTTGCAGCTTGTAGGGTGACCAGAAAAAGTACTAGTGGAACTTGCCAATTTCTTGGTGATCGGTTGGTGTCTTGGTCATGTAAAAAGCAAGCATCAATTTCCACTTCTACTACTGAAGATGAGTACATAGCTGCTCAAAGTTGCTGTTCACAGATCCTTTGGATGAAGCAGCAGCTTGTTGACTATGAAGTTCCATCTTAAGTTTGTCCCATCTATTGTGACAATCAATCTTCCATCTCAGTTTCCAACAACCCGGTCATGCATTCCAAAACCAAGCACATAGACATCAAGTATCACTTTCTGAAGGAACATGTTGAATAGGGAAACGTTGTGCTGATCAAAGTTCATACCGATTTCCAAAGAGCAGACATACTGACAAAACCCTTAGATCAGAAAAGATTTGAATTCCTCAGAGGTGAACTAGGTATGATTGATTATTATGGTTAAAATTGTGCTGACTTTGCTACTTGTGTTAGTCTGCCGATCAAATCAGCAGAACTTAAATTATCTTGCCAACAAACATCATGCCGATAAATATCTTGCTGATCAACAACTTGCCGAATCATGTCTTGCCGATTTATCAAAATTCAAAATTCAAAATTCATCGGTAGATCTCATCCAGACGGATAAGGATTCTCTGACACATGACATAATCTTAGTCAAATCAAAGGTACAATCGGTAACACCTCCTCTCTGACACGTGTGTGCACCGCCTTACCCAAATCGTGTCAAAGATTTATCCCAATTCTTTGTGATAAATCAGAAAGGTAACTTCTAATTTTATTGTTGCCGCTTTTACCCTTTGTCTCTCCTAAGTTTAACCGTCTTATTTAAACCGTCCGGTTCGTGCATTTAATGCATTGTGTGCGCACGTTCGCCTAGTTATTCGCTACAGTTAAACTCATCATTATTTCTCTTTCTCCCATGCAAACTCTTCTCATTCTCTATCTCTCTTCCATAACATATATAAGCATCACTTAAAACTCTTCTTATTATTTTCGCTCTTCTCTTATTTGATCTCTCCCTCTTGCTCGTGTTCTTCATCAACAATTTCTATCTGCTTTCATCTGAAATAACTCTATCTTCTGGTAACTACTTGATGATTTTACACTTGCATCTCAAATCTATTTTGAACTAATTTATTCTAACTTATGAGATCTTTTGAGTGATTTTGCAGAAAATGTCGAGCAACGAAAAGGATATCTATGGAGGCTATGTTGACTCCACCTTATTCGACGACGATCTAGACGGTGATTTCTTGAAGAATCTTCTGATTGGCTCTCTGCTGGACTCCTTCATCACTCTAAATGGTGTTGAGTTTATCTTTTTGGGTCAAGTTCAAGAGTTCTTCTCCAATGCCTCAGTTATCTCTGCTCTAAATGATCCGTCTACCTTCGTCTCCATCAATTCTACAGTCGCTGGCGTCTCTATCTCCATCACTCCTTCCTCTATTTCTACTGTCTTTCCACTTCTTGGAAATGAAGGTGTGACAAGTCTCACTGATGACAACTCCTTGGACAAGGCATGGACCCTTATGAGGGGAGCCGGTCCTAGACTCAGTGGAGATAATCATCTCAAAGCTCATTATAGAAGAAGATTCTTTACCCTTGCAGAGATTGTTGATAGATTCTTGGTATGCCGATCTGGCTCTCACAGCCATATAACTGACATTCAGTTCGAGGCAATGGCAACCATTGTGTTGCAGGAAGAACTCAACTGGTGTGCCTACCTGTTTAGGGTCATTGCCATTGCTGCCGTTAAATACAAGGAGGATAAAAGGAAGAACAAGGCTCACCCTGGTAAGGGATGCCATTATATGCTGATAAGCATTATCTTGAGGAACAATTCAAACATTGTCAGAGCCTCTCCTGCTCCTCAAAGTTTTGACTTCACCAGCCTTAAGTCCTTCAAACTCTCTGATTGGAAAAGAATAACCAAGAAGGCTTCTACCGGCACAGTAGTTGTTCAAGTTGCTGGTTCTCCAAAGAAGAAGAAGGCAAAGAAAGTGGTTAAGGTTGCTGCTATTGCGCCTACCGATGTCTCAACTCCTGCTCCTTCTACCGAAAGAATACTTGCCGAGTCTACTCCACCAGAACCGAAGAAGAGGAAGTTGGTCAAGGCTGCCGATAAAGCCCAAGTCAAGAAGTCAAAGGTCACTTCTGCCGGTGAACCATCTACTGTTCCCAAGCTAAAACCTGCTGATCAGGTTCAGTCTGTGCCAATTCCAGCTGCTGATCCCAGAGCCAAAATGATAAGATTTGCTCCATCTCTTCTCTCTGGTATTTCTCTAATTAAGACTGAGGTAGAAGACATTGCTGATCCGGCTGAAGATCCCATTGTTGATGTTTTAAAGAAAACTGCTGTTATAAGGAGATGCAGACCAATCAGAAACCCCACCTTTCATTCTTTTTATCGCAACCATGGGTCATTCACCAATAAGGTCATGACAAAGAATTGGGTGTTTTCCATTGATCATCTTCATCCCTTCATTCGCCGGTTGCTCCAATTCCATGAAGAAAGGAAGGAATCAGTCCCTGTAGGAAAGCTCTCTGACTAAGTTGATTATAAAAGTCTGAACAGGCTCACTGACTTATAAAAAGAGAAGTTTGTTCCCCTCCGAAAATTTCAGAGGTTATCAGAAATTGAGCTGCAGCCCCTACTTCTGTATCATCTACTGAAGCATTTGCTGACTTAGTACTAGCCAGTGATGGCTCTGAGCGTGGCTCTGCTGATAAGTCTGTTGAACAGATTGTTGAGAAAACTTTAGACACTCAACCTGCTAATGAGACCAGCGCTGCTGATGAATCCTTAGTTAATCAAGTTGAGGAAACTATGGACACTCAACCTCTGATTGTTAAAGAAGACCAACTTGCATCAATTGAGGAAACTATAGAAACTCAATCTGCTGATGAAGTTGTTGATTTGCCGATATTAGGAGGAGCTTGTGCTGATGAAGAAGTTGTTGCTAATGTGTATGCTGATGAGCCAACTACCGACACTCATCCATCTGAGCCAACTGCTGACACTCAGATTATTAAGGTCCCTATCTCTTCTACTGATGTGATCCTGGTGGAACCTACTGGTGTTAGAGAGATTGTTGAGTTGGGAGGAGGTGCCGATACAGAGATTGCCAATCCAGATCATAATGTTGATCTTGATGCATTGATTGCTGCTGATCTGCAGCTTGAGGAACTTCAGGGTGATTTATTTGCTCCTGAGGAACCTTTATTCTTGACTGCTCCTGAGGCACAACCGGTTGTTGCTGATGAAGTACAACCAATTGCTGATCATGCTGCTGCTGCTGCTGATGAAGAAAGTGCAGATGAGATAGATCCTGCTGACTATGTGGAGTTACCGGTTCTTATGAATGAAGTGCAACCCGTTGCTGTTGAAGCTGATTCTGCTCCACCTCCTAAGTACAACTGTGAACTTCATGCCAAGGAGATGATGAGTTCTAACTAGTACACCACCAGCATCTCCATTCCATCTAACAATTTTGGCCAACAGTTGTTTCCACTTCATCATCCAATCATGTCTTTCCGATCTACACTTCAGAAATTACTTCTCCCTTCGGCAAAGCACATCCCCATTTCACTGATCACTCCTTCCTTGCTGGATCCTCTGCTACTGAAAAGATAACATTCATGCCTTGGATTAAACCAGATTTCAAAAGGAAGGAAGGAAAGGCTCCCCGGGTGTCAAAGCTCAAAGTGAATAAACCCGTCTATGATCCTCTTCACTGCTTGCCTGGGAAGATAAAGGTTGGAGGTAAAATTCACCTGCCTGGTACCTCTCCTAAGGAGGTCTGTATCATCACGAATGGGTAGATTAGAAGGTGTATGATGGTCAACAATGAACTTCATGACATACTTGAATACCAAGCTACTGATCCTCGAGGTCTTCTGTACTTGGTTAAATCTGCTGCTCTAGCAATGACTATGCCGATGTTTCACCCTCGACAGTGTTGGGTTTCGAGGTAACATGCGCAGCGGAAATAAGCATTTAAATTTTTATGAAACCCAAAGCCCATAGATCCATTCATATGATTGAATCAAATACAACAATATGAATACTAGAAAAACTAACCCTTGATGACTTTGAGTTTGGTCTTTGAACTTGTTGGAGAAATTGAAACTTTGATCACGAACAAGTAAGAACACGAACTTGTAGATGATGAGCTTCACCCTCTAGCGGTATCCACACCACGAACGAATATCAAGAACACTTGATCTTGGTTGCTAGACCAATATTGTGAAACACGCTTTCACAATAGATATGAACTACATGGAATATTAGTTTGTGTATTATTTTGTTCTTCAATCTATGATATCTTAGAACAAAATAAAACTCTCTCAAACCCTTTGGAGACTTGCAAAAAAGCTATGATATTTTTCTGGCCCGAATTTGGCTGTTTATTTACAAGTTAGACCTATTCCAAATAGAAAACTTGTGTCTAAACCCGTCCAAAATTCTTTTCCAAATCAAATTAGGAAACCAGTCCCGACATGGTGTGCGGCCGCCTAAAACCCTTGTGCGGTCGCACATCTATCTGGAAGGTTTCTGGTACTTTCTGAGCCAAATTGTGCGGCCGCCCAAGCCATTATGTGCGGTCGCACACTTTCCCCAGATTTCCCAAATTTCCAAATTCAAATATAGACCTTATTTAAGATTCGTTCTATTGTGTGTGACCCTCTAGGATTACACTAAGTTGGCAATGGGTTCAAACATGAAACCATAAGATATGATTAGGTTCTAGAAAACCGTCATACCTACCCAAATAGTATAACTAGATACAAGTTCACATTCCTTTAGAACATGTCATAATCCCTTTGTCCACGATGTCATTGAACACAAGTCATGGTCAATAAGTCAATCTTGTTTTGTTCAATACTTTCTCGATTCCAAATATGTTGATAATACAAATGACATTGATCTAATCAATTCATTTGAGTCTGGCCGAACATTTTCATCAACATCATTCCTACGAGAGGCCTAAGCTTGACATCTCTCCGAAGAGGGAAAAATCCATTTAGCTTATTACTCTTCCCTACGTGAATCCGATTATGCCAATCATACCCTTTATGACTACCCGGTTAAAGGTAGCGTTTGAATATGTCAAACATAATGTTCATCAAGTGGAAGACTATAATAACTTCATGTCTAAGGATTCAAATGACATAACTAATATGAGATATACGTACGACATAGACCATGACATAAATCTCACACAGCGGGTCATGTCCAGTACCTTGTTCCAAACAAGTACCCATAAATCTAACATGATCATCCCATGATCATTTAGCCTTTATGCTAGTGCTTAACAAGTACTAGGGACGGAGATTATTATAAGTAAACATGAACAACAATAATAATCAAAACATCTCTTTATTGATATGAAATAAATGATAACAATTACAACGTTTATCAAACGTGCCTAGGGCACCACTACCAACAGACAGCGTGCCGATCATTTGGTCTATACCTTAAGGCTGCTGAATGCTGGGCTGATGACCATGATTCTTGAAGGTCGTGCTTGCTTGAACATCATTTTGGCTATCCTTCTTTCTCTAGAAGACAATGGTGTGTTCCATCTGCCGGCTGACCGAGCAGTTATTATTCATCCTCAATTTCCTTTGCCGATCGTCCGTGCCGATATAGTTACTGCCGATCTTATTGCTTCCACCTCTGTTCCTGCTGAGTTCCTTCTTGCCGATAGATATGCTGCTGATGCTTCTCTCATTCAACAAGTTTTGCCTCTGCCATCTGCTCCCTTTCCTGTGCCAGCTTCTCCATTACTGATTGTTCTATCTTACGATGATGAGTTGTTTGTGCCTGCTCCTGATGGTCTTTAGAAGATGCTGATCTGATCAATGAAGACTTCATTCCTTCCTTCCTGATGCATTATTCTCTTGGTCTTTCAAAGCCCGTGGTACTAAATAGTATGTATGAATACTTCAGTCACCTTGAAGGGGATACTGAAGATCTGCAAGTGCCTGTTACTCGTGCCGATCTGGGCGATACTGGCCTATTCCTCCGCGACAAATTGAACCATATCCATAATGATCTTTCGGACAAAATCCTTAAGTCTAATCAGGAGGAGGAATACAAGAGAATCCAAGACTTAAAGGAACTTATGGAGGACAGGGAATCAAGACTGATTGCCTTATCAGAAAAGTTTGGGAAGCATGCACTCTATTCAACAACAACTAGTTGATGAGCAAAGGTTGCAGATCAGAGACCTAGAGAGAACTGAAAAAGATCTATCTGCTGCCAAGTCTGCTCTTACTGATGCTCAATTGAAGATTTCCGCTCTTGAAGCCAACAACCAGATGCTGACTGAGGTACTACAAAGTGCTCAGAGGAGACAGAAAAGAAAAGCTGATAAAGAAGAAGCCAGAGCCAAGAAAGAGGCCAAGCGTACTGGATCTACATCAAAGGCTGCTGATCAACAAGAAGACCCTCATGTGTCTTAAGTCAATATAGCCAATGATATAGATATCCTACTAATTTTTAAAGATATATCCAACAAATTATTTGCTAACATTTATTTATGTGTTTGCTTATTTTTGTGTTATGTTCTTATAATATATCTGATGCTATTCATGCTAACTTTGTTTTGCAGATTATTATTCCTCTGCTGATCATTACTAATCAGCATTCCAACCTTCTTTCCATTTTGTATTTTTTTTCTTTACCTTTACTTGACATCTCGTGTGACTTGGCTTAGGGAATGAAAATAAATAGACATTGGTTGAAACCATTCTTTTACTAAGCTAAGATAGATGTTCTAGTATAGGGTAATTGGACTTAAGAAATTAGGAGGAGATTGTTGTTCAAATATATGTTTAGGGCATAGAATTGCTTAATCCCAATCATAGTTATCACTCAGGATCCCCCAATTTTAATAGAACCTTTGTAAGGTACCCTTAGGATTCTTTGTGTCCATCACAGGTGTATTCCAACTCTTCAATCTTGGCAAACCAGTAGAAGGAAGCACAATCTGCAGACCAGAATTCAACATGCCGATGTAAGTACCCCCAATCTGATTTTGACCAACTTAGAGGAATTCTAGGCTCCATTCAGGGATAAACTGATAGGCCAAGACCTCACTAGGATAAATTTGGAACTGTAGATACCCCAGGAGAACCACAACTTGGCTAGAGCGGTGAATTATCTTAGGATGTCTAACTTGTTTTAGATTGTTTAGAGTCGCCACCTATGTTTTTAAAGGAACATAAGAAAAACCTAGAAATAGCCTAATTTATGTACAAAACCAGAGATTCGGGAGAGAAGGGTTCGGGGGTTAGGTGACGGAGTGGGAAGTACTTAAACACCCACTCCACCCCACTTATGTGGGTCTTGCTACTATTGGTGTTCTAATGCTAAATGTCCTTCAATTTATTAACAGTGCTAACAATTATAATGTAAAGAAAAAGGGGAAGAAAAGAGAATTGTTTTATTTATAAATTTATGCTAAACAATTACATTAAGAAATGTATAGGAAATTAAAGTAGAGATTAAAATGTAGGGAGATAACCTTAACCAACTTTAATGTAGTAAAGTGGTCATTTGGTCATGTCCCAATTGATGGGGATTGCATACTAGTAAGACTAGAATAAAAGAGAAGAAGAATAAAAGTACCTTTAGAAAAGAAGACCTTAGACTTTGACTTGAAGATGGTGTTATTTGTACAGAAATGGTTGTGCATACTTTGTGTAGTGTTTTGCTTGTAGGGAAAATGTGTTGAGAAAACTTGTGTATAGTTCTTGTAGGGAAGATGAAGTTGGTCCTTTTCTAAGGTAGAAGAAGATGGCTTTTATAGGTAAAAAGAGGAGGGAAGACTTGGAGGGAAATTGGTCAATCCATGTGAGATGGAGTTGACCAATCACAAATAAGATAAATAAAAATAATAAATAAATAATAAAGAGAAAATCAAATATTAATAAAAAGAAATATTTTTGTTTTAATGAAAGGGATAGAATAATGGGATTGGGAGTTTTTGGAACAAAGGGGGGATGAACTTGGATGTAAAAAGAGGTTATTTTGTGAACTAGGAAAAGGAGGGAAGTAAGGTGCAATCCGTTACTCCGTTACTGCAAAGTGGGAAGCGCGCGAGTCCCGCTTTTGGGGCGAGACGCGCCGCCAGCCCGTTAACAGTTCCGGAAGCGCCCGCGGCAGAAAAGGACAGAATGATAGAATGACCCTAAAAGTTAACTCTGTTATGCAGTTTAGTCCAAAACTAACGGAATCAGTTAGGAACTTAACCGAAGTAACAGAAATCAACAAAAATAAGTTAAATAAAAATACTTTGTATGCAATCGGGGTGAGAGATCCAAGGCAGGGTGTCTACAGAGCCCCTCGGCGACGTGGATTGGAAAGAAAAACGCGTCGACGAAAGTAAAAACACCCGCCGAGGACATCGACAAAGAAGAAGAAAAGAAAACAAAGACTCGATAAAAGTAGGAATTTGAAATTGCGATAGATAGAGGTGCGCTCCCTGCATGAGCGACTTTTGCTGGAGTGTTGTATTGGAGCTCATGGGAGCTTGTCTCGATATGGACCGAGTTGTTGAGTTGGGCTCATGGTAGCTTGTCTCGATATGGACCGAGTTGCCGACTTGGAGCTCATGGGAGCTTGTCTCGATATGGACCGAGTTGCCGACTTGGAGCTCATGGGAGCTTGTCTCGATATGGACCGAGTTGCCGACTTGGAGCTCATGGGAGCTTGTCTCGATATGGACCGAGTTGCCGACTTGGATCTCATGGGAGCTTGTCTCGATATGGACCGAGTTGGCGACTTGGAGCTCATGGGAGCTTGTCTCGATATGGACCGAGTTGCCGACTTGGAGCTCATGGGAGCTTGTCTCGATATGGACTGAGTTGCCGACTTGGAGCTCATGGGAGCTTGTCTCGATATGGACCGAGTTGCCGACTTGGAGCCGCATCTGCTTATATTGTTGACTTTGTGGGGTGTGGGCACGGTCGACCACTTTCTGGTGGGGATGAAGTGCTTTGAGTAGCGGATGCTGTTGACTTCGTGGTGGTACCTGTTATGTGTGTGCTTGACAGGTATATGTGTTCTTGCAAGAAGATGCATGAAGTGTGAAATGAAGAGAGAGAAATTGTGCTCGTGGTGTGATGGGATTTTGGAACACCCTTGCAATGAGAGAGAAGTAAGAATGTAGAGAGTGATCTTGTGTGCGGTGTGATTTTGAGGAAAGCATTGGATGTATTCATACCTTCACTTACCATTGCCGCTTGAGTGGAGATGGATTTCTGATGTCCGCGGAGGATGCTTTGATGGAGAATGTCCATTCTTTGGATGTTGATGAGATAACGCTCTTGATGATGGGTTGGCGAGATGGTACTCTGGATGATGGGTTGGTCGTGCCAAAGGCTGCCTACGTATCCCTTGAAGGGAATCAGACCAGCGTAGTTCAAGGATGATGGAGAACTCTGGGGAAGAAGCTATGGAGCAAGGCAAAGTAAAGCACATACTTTTGCATATAGAAGGAGAATTTTTTTTTTTTTAGATTAGAAGGGAAAGAATATGCACACATGTGAGGAAAAGTTTTTTTTTTTTTTTTTTTTTTTTTTTTTTTTTTTAGTTCGTGGGTGAACCATTTTAACCATTGTGTGCTTGTGAAGCCAAACCAAGATCAAGTCGTGTTCAATCGAAGTCCGGATTGCCTTGTTGAATTCTGTCGTTGTTGCTGTGGTGTCCAACGAAATTGATGTCTAGCCCCAAGATATTTGTCGATTATGGGGCTCCAAAAGGCATTTGATACCGAGATAAGGGGTTGCTGATTGTAAAGCTCCTAGAATGCCTTCGATGCCATACTTTGAGTGGCTTGCATTGCCCCAAGATAAATCAGTTCTTGGCCCATTCAAATAAATCGTCTTTTGTTGTTGGCGTGAGCAAATCCCAAGAGTAGATTATTGATACCAAGCCTCGAGAGATTTCAAAGCCCCAAATGTCATGGACTTCTTGTTTGCGAGCTTCAAGACGGTGGAGTGTGAAGACCTTTCGATGTAAAGCCCCAAATTATCTTGTGATCGGTTCGACATTGAGAGTGGATGTACCATTTGGTGGAATTTTTGATAGAGATCTCCTTCTTGCTCTTACTGGGGAGATGAATGGCCTCATTGTGGTCGATACCCAAATGGCTGAGGGCTTATGTCAAAAGATGCAGTGATGTCTTGCGGTGCCGTCGAGGTCGCGGAGGATAAGGTCTTGGTGTGATAAAGTCCCAAATGAGTATGCTTGCTTGACTCTTCTTGAGTTAAACTAATGACGGATCTTCGGATGCAACTAGTGCTGTGGCCCAACTTTATCTGAGCTGCACCTTGTGCTTTTGATCTTGGAGAAGGGGGTGCTGAATTGCAGAAACATTGGGATGGGCCGTGGCATTTCCCGCTATAACCCTGTTTCGATTAGAGTTTAGCATATTGAATCTTTTTCCTTTTCTCTAAGACTTCCTTCAAAATCTCGCTGTGAGTTCTAACAAAAATCATCAACTTCATTCATAACATCGGAGTCTTCATTTAAAACCAAGAGGCCTTTGACTTGAAATGTTGAGAGACCCTTTGAAGCTTGATCCCTTTCATGGAGACTACTCCCAAATTGCGTTGCTCGAGTATTGTTGCCCAAAAGACTGTCGGTCGCGAAGCCCCAATATTGCCCTTTGCTCAGATTACTGTAATGCCGTAGCCTAAAAGATTGTAGAATACGAAGCCCCTTGAGACCTTCGGTGCCGAATTGAGGAAGCTTCCAATGTTGCACATGACTCGGCTGGGGATACTGCTGGGGAGTTAATTGCTCTTTGCCGAGGGAGCCTTTAAGACTTGACCATAGCCCTTAGAGTGCCATCATTGATTGCGAGAAAGGTCCATCCTTTATTGGGGGAACGAGCACGGGCACACGCGACAAGAGGGCTTTTTGACATCCCTTTTGGGAGACTTTGAGGATAGTCTCACACATCTTTCTCGAACATAGCCTCTAGGGCATATTGATTGTCAAGTGAAGCAAAAGAAGTCCTTGTCCTTGAGTCACATAGCCCCTAGGGTGTCACCATTTGTTGAGCAAAGCAAGAGTGACTCATCCTCGTGCGAGGGAGCAAACACGAGAGGACGTGGCAAGAGCTACTCCATTTCTCGGGAGCCTTTCGGCGTACTTTAGAAGCACATACTTGAAGAAGCTTTGAAAACTGAGACACATGTTGTTGCTATTTGTTGCCCAAGCCAATTGACTAGCTAGGGATTATTTGTGCAACCTCGTGCCCTTTTATGATGGGCTCGTTCTCGGATGGGTCTTGGTTACCACGGGCCTTCTTTTCATGAACCCAAAAATGCACACTGCTGGAGAATGATGCCAATAACCCCAAACAACCTTTGATGGTGCAATATATTGTCGAGCCTTTTGCAATCCTAAAGTTGACTCGGTGGGGAATTGACTTGCTGAGGAGATCCAATGTAGAGCTCGTGCAGTTGTCTTCTTTAGAGGCCGGAGATCTCCATTTCTCTTTCCCTTCTCTCTCTCACTCTCTCATTTTTTTTATGACGCACCCTGTTTTTTGCCTAGACTGCCCTTTCGGGTTTTCAATCTAGCGGGCATCTCTTTTGCGTCTTCATTTTGACTCGATTAATGAGGGAGTGTGCATTGACTCTAGCTGAGGAGATAAGACATGTGATTTTGCGGTGGAGACCTCTTGTCACTAAAGGTGAGTGATATTGACTTGATTAGGGAAGTGTCCCTAGTATTGACTTCATGTATTTGACCGTTTTTTGAATGACTCATGAAGGCAAGTAAGTCATTAAGAGAGAAGAGAAGGAAAGCCCCAATTTGATTGCAAGAAATTGGGAGTATGCAGAAAGAATAGAAGTCCCTAGACTCGACAAGGAACGCGAAATGATTCCAAATCTACGAAGTTGTTCAATCTTTTTGGTGATTAATTCATTGGCAAATGAATCGTACAAAGATGTCTTGACAAGTTCGAGATGAAGGCCGATCACCATAACGCGCTAGGGATAAACATATCTTCTTTCTTGCATGAGACCGGAACCGCAGGTTGCCTACATTCCTCCAGTGTAGAGGCTCAGGTCACCGTCGTTCTTGTGGATTCTCCATTCTTCGTGATGGAATTGTTGCTTCGTAGCTTCGTCCTTTGTTGGTGGATGATGATGTTGATCTTCTTTGATTGAGGGGGATTTTTTTTTTTTTTTTGTGCTCTAACTTTTGCCTAGGTTGATTTGATGATTTCAACCTAGCGAGCCTTTTTTTTTTTTTTTTTTTTTTTTTTTGATCCCCCTTTGAAAACTTTGCTTGATTTTTCTCCATGCTTGATGTCTTGGATTCGCCGTTGTTGTTGATGTCGTTGCCTTCGTCACGATGTTTAGCCGCTAGGCATTCAAGCGATGGCCTTCGTTCTAAAACTTGTTTAGACATCTTTTCATCATTTTGCCAAGAATTAAATTGAACAACTTGGAATTGTGTATGAGGACAAGAACGACTTTTATTTGATAAGATCGACTCAAACATTGACATGAGAAGGAAGAAAACTTAATGCACACAAAAGAGGACTTCAAATCTTTTATTTTTATTTTTTTATTCCTACTACTAGGTAGAGAAAGAGAAACGGAGATTGCTGTCGTCGTCTTTGCCGTTGTAGTCTCCTTGCGGCATGGTCTCTTGTTGAAGGCCCATTTCAAAACCAAGCTTTTTCCTTGATGGGTTCTTGCATGTTGCCATTCTCTAGCGGTTGCTTTTCACCCACAGTAAATTCACCGTTGTCGATCAAATCTTGGATGATGTTTCGGAGAAGGAAGCACCCTTCGGTAGTATGGCCACTATGCTTGTGGTAGCCGCACCATTCACTATGTGCATGATTCTTCAGTATCGCCTTCGGCTTGTACCCTTCCAAAGGTTTGACCTTCCCACTTGCCATCAAAGTTTCAAATGCCTCGGCTTGGGTTACTCCTAGGAGAGGAGTGAAAACTCGGTTGTTGGTGGTACCTTTGTAGCTTTTGAGGGTCGGGCCACTTGAGCATGCTTTACCATTGAACTTTGCTTTGCCGTCGGTGAGCTCTTGCAAACGGGCTTTGAGTTCGGAAACCTCTTCCTCGTGAATTCTTCTTCATAATCAAGACGGGCCTTGAGTTCGGAAACCTCTTCTTTGTGAATCCTCTTGTCGATATCGAAACGGGCTTGCCACAAATTGTCTTTACGGCGGGCATCCTCGACAATCCTATCCATTTGTTCCCCCATTGATTTCATTATGTTGAGTAACCCTTCGTTGGACACGAAATCATTTCCACCGTTGTTGTTGTTGCCGTTGGAAGCCATTGGACCTATTGGAAGAACACGGTTGATCTTAGGTTGGCCCCACAAACACCTTTTGAGTAATATGATTAAACCCACAAACAAGAAAAAAGACTCAACCACATAGAGAAAAATGACTATTTTTTTTATTTTATTTACAAAAGTCGGAAGGACGTGGTCCTTTTTGGGGTTTCTAGAAAAATAGTGGAATCGTCACACTAGTATATAGACCTTCTCGCGGTCCCATATACTCATCGGATTCCACCACGCTTGTGATACCTACATGTGACGGGATTAAACTAAATTAATGTAGTAAATCATACATGCGGGGACGGATTTTTTATTTTCATCCAAGATAGCCACTTTTGGGGACGGAGTTTTATTTCGTCCATTGCAACAAATTGGCATGTATGATTTGAAGACATTAGTTTAGGGAAGTCTCGGTACATGAAAACCGACTTGAGTCACGGAGTGTTAGACCCTAGACTAGAATTGTGTGGCTTGTGCTCGGCTAAAGAGAGGCTTAAAGGTCACCCCCGGCATGTAGTCTTGAACTACGCCACGGGCTGAGGTTGACCGCTTCGAAAGAGTCAAGGTCGGGTGGAGCTTGAAACTTTCTAGGACGGGCCTCGACGGGTTTTGGGTTGAACATTGTGCGACTCGATAGTGAGCAATTGATAAGAATATGTGCATGTAGTGTGAGGTCTAACAAGTGACAAAATATATATATATATATATATTTTTTCAACAGAAATAAAAAAAAAAAACAAATAAGCACATAATTACAACTTTCGAATCACCCGTGTGACCGATAATAATAAACAGAAAGTAAAAACTGTTTTGTGCAGGCCCGGTGCCCACACACTGTCAAAACCACTCTGTTCTGTGCACTGTTCTGTTTCTGGAAAATGCCCAGAAGCGCCCTCATTAGGATGCCTACTCGGGAGGCGCGCGCGTTAGACAAAGAGGGGCAGAGGCGCCCGCATCTGGGTAACAACCTGTAAATCAGCGGGTTCAAGGGATTGCCTTGATCCTAAATAAAAATGCTTTCCCCTGCAGAATTTGTTAGCACAGAAACATGGAATGGAAGGACAAGAAGGAAGACGGGCGATTCTGGTAATTGGCGTCGGACGCGCGCGCTTTAGGCCAAGGAGGCCAGAGGCGCGCGCTTCCCACTCTTTTTACCAGAATGCCCAGAAAATAGTAATAAGAACACCAAAAGTTAAGAACGCAAGTTTAACCCTCTAAATCGTCCCCAGCAGAGTCGCCACTGTAGATACCCCGGGAGAACCACAACTTGGCTAGAGCGGTGAATTATCCTAGGATGTCTAACTTGTTTTAGATTGTTTAGAGTCGCCACCTATGTTTTTAAAGGAACATAAGAAAAACCTAGAAATAGCCTAATTTATGTACAAAACCAGAGATTCGGGAGAGAAGGGTTCGGGGGTTAGGTGACGGAGTGGGAAGTACTTAAACACCCACTCCGCCCCGCTTATGCGGGTCTTGCTACTATTGGTGTTCTAATGCTAAATGTCCTTCAATTTATTAACAGTGCTAACAATTATAATGTAAAGAAAAAGGGGAAGAAAAGAGAATTGTTTTATTTATAAATTTATGCTAAACAATTACATTAAGAAATGTATAGGAAATTAAAGTAGAGATTAAAATGTAGGGAGATAACCTTAACCAACTTTAATGTAGTAAAGTGGTCATTTGGTCATGTCCCAATTGACGGGGATTGCATACTAGGGGGTGTCTATAGGAACACAAGGACCTTTCTGGAATTAAAAATTGGAAAAATCCAGAAGGCACCATTCCTAGCCGTACGGCTACTTTGGGAGGTCACAGGGCCTATAAATTGAAGCCCTTGCTAATCATTCTAGGAGGGGGGAGAAAACAACATAATAAAGGTTACTCTGTCGAAATCACTCCAGTAGCGTGAGAGAAGAGTGAAACAAACAGTGAAGGAGAGAAAGGAAGATTGGCTAAACCAAAATAGGTAAATCCACATTCTCCCCCTCCCTTCTCTTCATCTATAACTCTATTTTCTATTTAATCTTTGTTTAAGTTTATGTTAATCTTTACATTACTTGTAAGACTTGTCCATTCAAGCACCTTTATATTACTTGCAAGACTTGTCCATTCAAGCAACTTTAAATTTATGCAAGACTTGTCCATTCAAGCAAATATACATATATTATTCTATATTTCTCTTGTCCAAGCCATGAGATGATCCAAGGTGCCCTCCATGCCTTGTGTGCAAGAGGTTCAAACCTAGATGATCATGGATTGTTGATTGTCATTTACATTCTTGTATAGTTAGTATGATGCTTTTGTTGGCAATAATGATCATTTGGATGATAAAGCTTCCATCTTTGTCATCCAACATTGATCTAGCTCTAAAGTCCCCTTTGGGTTTATAAAGATTCAATCTTTATGTGTTAATTTGATTCCTTAAAGGTTAATAAGTCATAAAAATGACATCTTGGGGATAAAGTTTCAATCTTTAATCACTAAATGGTCAATTTTGGCCCAAAGGGCATGTTCATCAACTTTTCTCAATTTTCTCCAAAGATTGCTTATGATCACACCTAAATACTTGTTTTGGGGACTAAGTGATGATCATTTAGCATAGGAATGTTGTATTTAAACTTATAAAGTGTTTTAAACAAACTATAATCAAAACAGTTCTGTCCAGTTTCAACAGAATGTTCTGTTTCTGCTCTGAAACTGGACTGTTCTTGACTGAACTGTAAAATCCCAGGCGACTACCTGTCCATCCATACGGCTATATTGGGAACAGGGGGAAAAATGTCTGTTTTGCCCTCTGATCTCTATTTTCTTAATAAACAGACCCTGACAGTTAAGTTTTTCCAAACAAAACCAATAACAGAAACTTTTCCGTTAAATACACACACACACATGCACATTTTCAAACTAACAAGGGAGACTCGGTTTTTTCCGAGGCACTTTGGGTGAACCGCAAATATGTTCTTCCCAAAGTGTAACGTGACCTCCGAACTCACCTTCTCTAACCATTTTCATTTGTTTGGTTTAAAATTAACAAATGTGGCGACTCCGTTTCTTTTTTCGTTAGGAAAGTTACCCGTATTTGGCATTTCTTCCTCGTGCAAACTTTGCTTGTTTCGCCCCGAGGGACGGGATCCTTACAGTGGCGACTCCGATGGGGAATAAAGTGCTTGCAAACTTCTCTTTAGAAGCTTTGGAGGCACTTTTGTGTGGGTCAAACTCCCGTTTCCATTAGTTGACTTTGTGCATATTTGTGTGTGTTTGTTGTTTCTGTTTGAACTGTTTTGAGTGAATACGTTCTGGAAATGCAATAAACTGGAGCATGGTGATCAGAAGTTGGAGAAACTGAGAAAAATCTCAACCCTCTTGTCTTAGCCGTACGGCTACGTTTGGCAGGGGGTCAGAATGTTGCGATTTAACCATTTTGTGTAGGAAGCAACACTCTGAACACCCCCTTTGCTTCTGCTTGTCCAGGTTCCAAATTTACAGTCTTATTTGTGCACATTACCTCCTTTTCTTTGGCCAAAACTTGGTTCTTAAAGCTTGGTTATGCACAATCTTTTGGGAAAATAAAATAGGTTTTCAAAGCCTCATTGTGCATAACCATTCTTGAAAAATTTCTTTGTTTTCAAAACCCTCTTTTTGTTGTGCACAACTTGATTTGTACAAATGGCTTTCAAATGAATTACTCTTCTTGTAAAAATGTTTGGTTTTCAAAAATTCTTGGTTGTGCACAATTGTTACATGTACAAAGTTTTGGTCCTCACTTGTTCATATTCTTTGATTGATTGCTTGTATAAATTGCTTATTCCATGCTTATCCATATTTGTTCATATCTTGCTCATGTCTTGTTCATAATATTGAAAAACGGATTGAAAATTTCTATTTTTGACTCAAAAGGGAATATAGAATGACTTCACACAACGCGCACTTGACCTTGCACGTTCCAAATACCCTTTAAACCTGGGATGGATGCCAGATGCAGCTCGATTGGCGCTCTTGTTCCCTTCGAGCGCGCACGGGTCCATTCCACCTCCCCTTCCGAGCCGAGTCAACCACACTTGTCCGTGACACACAAATACCGTGACTTCGGTTGGTTTTTGGTCTAGCTCACATTACCACGTCCCTAATACGTGTCTAAGGTTAATTGTGGCCAAGTTAATGCCCGAGTCACGACTCCTTGTGAAAGCAAGTGTGACCATGGTCAACTTTGACCCGATCCTTGACTTATGCGTTAATATTGGCTATAATTAACCTAAGTCATGTGTTATGGATAGGGTGACACTGTGTTGTCAAGCCCTAATGAATGGTCCATACTAATCATCCTTAAGCCCAAGGATAAGATTCGAGAGCCCTCATCAAAGATGAGGTTATGCCCGAAGTCCCTTAAGTCCCTAAGAAGAATCTCGATTTTAACCGGGGCTTAATCATGATTGGGATGGCTCACGCATAGGGAATCTTGCGATGTACTAGACCCTAGGTTCGTTTCTTTTGGCCGGTAGAAGCCGCTTTCCCTATAGGACCTTCGCCCGGGACAGTCCATCCTCGGGAGTGTGCAAGGCAGGTGAAAAACGAGGGGTCTATAGGCGTAGTGATGGCCTCCACTGATCTAGGATATAGAATAGTTGCGAAAAAGAAGAGGAATCTTTTCCAACCATTTAGGAATAAAAATGTGTTTTAAGTAAAGTTGAGCGAATAAATAATTGCACGTGGCATGAGCTTGCTCCGTTCTTTGTTTCTTGTCTTCGACACATTCTTGCGTTAATAAATGTCAATTTGTTAAGTCTTTGAACGAACCCCCGTTGTCCTCCAAGACCTCCGGTATGTGATTTTGTTAAGTCTTTGGATGGACCCCCGTTGTCCTCGAAGACCTCCGTTATGTGATTTTGTTAAGTCTTTGGACGGACCCCCGTTGTCCTCCAAGACCTCCGCTATGTGATTTTGTTAAGTCTTTGGACGGACCCCCGTTGTCCTCCAAGACCTCCGTTATTTGATTTTGTTAAGTCTTTGGACGGACCCCCGTTGTCCTCCAAGACCTCCGTTATGTGAATTTGTTAAGTCTTTGGATGGACCCCGTTGTCCTTCAAGACCTCCATTATGTGATTTCGTTAAGTCTTTGGATGGACCCCTTTATCCTCCGAGACCTCCGTTGTGTGATTTCGTTAAGTCTTTGGACGGACCCCCGTTGTCCTCCGAGACCCTGTTAAGATTCCCGTCAAGACCTTAGGCGCTGTCCCCTAGGTCCCCGCTAAACCCCTAGGAATAGTCCCCTAGGAAGTCAAGTCTTGGAAGGATCCCCCTTTTATCCTCCCAGAATGCCAGTCAAGTCTTTGAATGGATCCCCGTTGCTACCCAAGAAGTCTGTTACAACCTTGTAAGTAGACCCCCGTTTGAATCTCTAATGGATTTAAGTTCCCATTTGATCCCGTCTACCTTTAGCATGAGCATTCGCCCAATGTTTACCCGGGCCTAAGTTGCATTCTTTCTCTGCCGCAGCAAGAATGAAGTGGAAAAGAGCACCGTGTCACCGCCTGTCCAGCATTGAGTCTGACAGTTCCTCAGTCGCTACAACACCTCCACTCCAGTACCTCAGAACGACCAGCTCAGAGGAAAGCAGTTAGGGAAGTGATACCGCAGATGATCAGACCAGTCCAACCAAAGAAGAGTTGCTCCAAGCTTTAGAAGCCTCCAAGGTTAAGGAAGAGATTACAAGGTTACACCACAAGAAAGCACGGGACCGATTTGTTGAGTTGATGAGACGGAAGGGTGTTGAGGTTCTGTTTCAGACAGATGGATCCTTCATTGAAATTTCTGACCACGAGGAAGAGGTCGAAGTCACCCAACCCCTGAATTGCAACCAAACTCCACCCCCTCAACCTCGCGAAAACACCAAATCCCCTCATTCTCTATCCCAAAGCTTACATCCCACTCAGGCTCACTACACCTTGCCTCACCCCAGATCCAACATCACCCTTGGGTTGCCCCCCATAAATCCCCAAATACAATACACTCAAAACACCCATGTCTCACCAATCACACCGATCATGCCTCAACCATCACTCCCACGATATCTTCCTAATTATGCTCCCTCTCAGTTCGAGATATCCAATCAAATCCCAAGAACTCAGTCACCATATATGGATACTCAATCAAGCATTGGACTCCACGGAGACCCGTATCATTTCTATGGTCTGGGACCTTTTGGACCACAAGTTCATTGCATACCTCCGATGTACATTCCTATGAGCAACCGAGATTATAAGTATGCCTACGCCCATGCACTTCCATAGAGTCCTCATGGTTCACCACAGCCGGGTAACGTATTGGGAAAGAGATGGCAAATGAAATATAAGGAACCCCTTGCCTCGAGCGGCGGTAATTCTCGTCACCACCACATCTCAGCCAGAGATAAAGGAAAGACCAAACGCCAACCCAAACCCCATTTCATAAGATTTGAGGATTTCGGAATGCCCATAAGCAAGGTATTTGAGAGATTGGTTAAACAAGGCCTCACAAAGCCCCTTGTCAACTTTCAACCCAAGAACCCTGAGAAGTATCTTGATGAGAGCAAAAGATGCGCTTTCCACAATTACCATGGGCATAATACTGACGAGTGCCCTGTTGTGAAGCGTATCATTCTGGGTTTGATTAAGGAGGGAAGCTTGAACCCCCTCATTCCTTCGACGCAGCCAACAGCCCGAGTGTCAACATACTCAATCCTGCGACCTCTCTAAGGATAAATGAATGGAGGGATATCCGCCCCAATGAGAAGGAGCCCGTGGTCGACAGAGTCACCCATCCCAAAGTAGGAGAGACAATTTCGGGAAGATTGACAAATTCAGTATCCAAGATGGTGGGTCCTAACATCAGCAAATCCAAAGGTGACGGAAAACGTTGGGGAAGGATCAGTGGCACAGGAAATGTCTGAAGGGATAAATACCCCAGGTTGTGAAATTGATAATGCCGTGGCTGCCGTAACAGAGGACGAAATTTCAAAACCCCTTTCATCAACCTCCCCTTAGGAAAAGTCAAAGTCCATTGTTAGGATGTGTGATAAGTCTTTAGGAAAAGTCGGTTAAGATGTCTGTTAGGTTTAGTAAAAGTCTTGACTCCTCGGTTGACGCCATGTGGTGACCATTCTGAGTCCATTGTCAGTTTTCTTAATAAAATTATTATTATCGCCTTGTCAAAAGTTTGCAAAAATGTGTGTGAGTCTTTCGCTCAAAACAAAAGTATGTCTTCAAAAAAAAATAAAAAAATAATCTTAAAATAAAAAGATCAAGTTTTTCCTAAAAGGCTAATCTGATAATAAAGCATTTTTCTCAAATCATGGTTATAATATCACTTTGAGGTTTAATATGCTAAAAGTCCTTCGCGGTTCTGTCCATCGGAAACATCGACCAAGGATCCCACACCTGAATTGGCGTCCGAGACAACCATCCACGTGAACAACAAAGGGAAGCCCGTGCTTCGGAAGCCCAAAGGCGGCTACATCAAATGGAGGTCTGTACCCTCGTCGAGTGTCATGCACAAAGGTTGCGCGCCTTGAAAGGAAATCACTAAAAGGAGATGGCCAGAGCAAACTCCCAACTCATGAGTAGTAGACGGATCCGGCAATTACAACGCCAAGCCAAATGGAGACCTCGCGACATCTTTCCCGACGACATGGAACCTGAGTTCCCCGTAGAAGACATGGAATATGCCGCCGACGACCCTCTAACAATTGAGGAAGAAAATGGATCATCGTGCTTCATGGGAGCCCATCCCTAAAAAAAAAAAAAAAAAAAGAGTCTTCCAGCCTCGTAGGATCTAGACTTTCACCAATAGTCCGTCCCGAACTGTGTCTTTTTATTTTTACAAAGGTCCATACTTGTACATGTATGTATAAAGTTATCTAAATAAAAGAGTCATTTTCCTTCTCTTCTCTCTAGACTTGAGACATTATTTGCAATATACACTTGCTCTTGAAATTGCCTTGCTTGTTATCATCAATTGATTGCTATGTCCCTAAAATGATGAATTGACTTCTGAGCATACTAGTCAATGACGACTCATTAGGACGAATGGACCTAAACACAAATGAAAAATGCTAAATGAAAACAATTAATCTTGATGTGAATAAATGTTGTGATCAATTGACATGAAGAAACCATTAATGGCAAGTCTTCCCTCATACACATTCCCGAGACAAATTCCTGATGCACATCAAAGGCATCCCAAGGCAATGAAAAAGCAAGGATGTTGTTGCTCAAATTCAATCGTGATCGCGCGTGCGCAACAAAGGACTCCCCGGATCTTCAAAGTCAAAGCCAGAAGTAAGGACGTTCCACCAAGGGGCTACAAAGGAGCCAAAGCCCAAGACAGCGAGTTGGGGCTAATGTTTCCCCTCTCCCTAAAAAAAAATGAGAAGAGGGAGAGGATGAATATGTGGAAAGAAGGAAAGGAAATGAATGCATGAGAAAAGGAAGTTCGCCTCAAAAGCGCACCGCAAAGTCCACCCCCAAGGGTTAGCAAGAAAGGGAGTCCATATCAAAAGACAACCAAGAAGGAACTCACTTCAGAAGGCCCGTTCATCCGAAAGAGGGTCCATCCCAAGGAGTCCACTACAAAATGACACAAACCCCGACAAAGACGGCCCCATGGCCGAACTACGGCGACCTGAGCTCCTCAAACTGAGGGGAACGTAGGCAACCTTTGGGTCCGGTCACAGCATGAGAAAGAACGGTCAAACCATGGCTTTCCCAAAGTAGCCAAGCCTCTCCCCCTTGGTCCCATCAATGACCAATTTACCAGACAAGGACCAATTCCCCATAAACACCTTTTGATCTTGCCATTGATCGAATCTTAATCCTAATTGATCACAACATTTATACATGTTAAGGCTAATTGCTTGTTATAATCTTGACTTAATAATGAACATGGTCCATCCAAGCAATCATTTTGATAATTCTAACCAAGACAAATTTCAAATGTCTCGACAAGTCTTCTTCTCTACATCTTAGGAAAGAGCTAAACACTTATGTTCTCTCAAGCAGGGGCTTCCTCCTATTTCATGATACAATTGAGGGACTCTCTCCCGCCTGAATAAATGCCCCTACATGTTTTCTCCAAAAGACATCTTAAGTCCCCGTCCCATCGAGTCGGCTGGATCACTCATAAAAAAAGAAAAAGGCACCAAAAGAATAGCCTGCTAGGTTGAAAACCCATAAGGGAGGCCTAGGCAAAAGACAGGGTGTGCCATAAAAGACGCAAAAAAGTAGCCCGCTAGGTTGAAAACCCGCAAGGGCGGCCTAGGCAAAAGAAAGGGTGCGTCATGAAGGGATGGGTTCCTAACCTCACTTCAAAGGTCATGTTGGGTCTACGCCAACGCCAAAGGTCAAAATATGATATTGGGTCTACGCCAGCATCAAAGGTCGAAGGACGACATTGGGGCTACCTCCACGCCAACGACCACAAGGGCATAGGGCTACCTCCACAAAGACATGGGGCTACCACCACAAGGGAATGGGGCTACCTCCACAAAGACATGGGGCTACCCCAACATCGATAACAACAAGGACATGGGGCTATGCCGCCACCGACACCAATAAGGACATGGGGCTACCTCTAACATCAACAGCGAGAAGGACATGGGGCTACCCCAATATCAATGACAAAAGGGTTCTCTATACCCGATCACTGCTAAGAAATGGACAAAGCTCCAAGGGACTTTATGCATGACAAACCTCATGGTTAAGTTAAAATAAAAAATTTGACTAACATGCTTCGTTAAAAGATTTGCCTTTAGGAATAAGAATTTTTAAGCTTGCCCTTTTGGCCTCATTTATCAAAAAACAATGTTTCAAGCAAAAGGCTTTTTGATATTCTTTCAAAATGATTGGACTTTTTCATCCACAATGTGTCTAAAAGGTCACCCATAGGCTTCCCCCGGTGTCAAGAAAGTGTGTCAACCTTCCCGTAGAGTTGAGTTGACCAAAATTCAAACTTTGACCAAAGAGGTCAAGTTAAAATTTTCCCGGTCAAACTCCCTAAAGATGAAGTTGACCCAAGTCAAGCCTCGACCCAGAATGGTCATTTTAGGATAAAGTGTTTGTCCCCGGCAGTCTGAGTAGACGTAAGACCATCCTTGTTAGTCAACCATCTCGTAGTTAGAGTTGACCGGAACCCTTGAGCGACCAAAAGAGTGTCCAACCCTTGAAGTGGCCATCTTAGGATGAAGCGTTTTTCTCTGGCAGTCCTTAGTAGGACGTAAGACCAGTTTGCCTTGTCAAACTCCCCAAAGGTGGAGTTGACTCGAATGTTTTGTCCCGGTAGTCCTTCGTAAGTCCAACCATTTAGTCAACCCTCTCCCATAGAGCTAAGTTGACCAATTTATGTAGTCGACCCTCCGACATGAGATAAGTTGACCAATTGACCAGCCTTGTAGTCGACCCTCCGCCATGAAATAATTTGACCATGTGTCACGGCAGTCAAAGATGATGTAAGACCAGTCTTGTAGTCAACCCTCTCCCATAGAGTCAAGTTGACCATGCCCCAGCAGTCCTTCGTAAGTCCAGCTATTTAGTCAATCCTCTCCCATAGAGTCAAGTTGACCATGCCCCAGCAGTCCTTCGTAAGTCCAGCCATTTAGTCAACCCTCTCCCATAGAGTCAAGTTGACCATGCCCCGGCAGTCCTTCGTAAGTCCAAACTTGTGTGAAAAGAACCGGCAGTCCTTCGTAAGTCCAGCCATTTAGTCAACCCTCTCCCATAGAGTCAAGTTGACCATGCCCCGGCAGTCCTTCGTAAGTCCAGGCATTTAGTCAACCCTCTCCCATAGAGTCAAGTTGACCATGCCCCGGCAGTCCTTCGTAAGTCCAGCCATTTAGATAACCCTCTCCCATAGAGTCAAGTTGACCATGCCCCGACAGTCCTTCGTAAGTCCAGCCATTTAGTCAACCCTCTCCCATAGAGTCAAGTTGACCATGCCCCGGCAGTCTTTCGTAAGTCCAGCCATTTAGTCAACCCTCTCCCATAGAGTCAAGTTGACCATGCCCCGGCAGTCCTTCGTAAGTCCAAACTTGTGTGAAAAGAACCAGCAGTCCAAAATGATGTAAGACCATCCTTGTTAGTCAACCATCTCGTAGTTAGTGTTGACCAAACCCTTAGGCTTGAGGCGCTAAGTTCCTCACCGGACCTTTTACGGTCGCCCTTAGGCTTGAGACGCTAAGTTCTCCACCCTACCTCGACGGTCGCCCATAGGTTTGAGTAGCCTTAAAATCTCTCACCCCTCTTTCGAACTACGTTAGGCTTGATTCCCCACAAAAGGGATATATAGGAATCCTATACCTCTAGGTCCAGCCATTGGAATCAAATCGGCCTTTGCCGTCCTCCCATCAGATTGGGATGCGTTTATCGACAACCTCGCTTTCTTCAAAGCGATGTTGCCGAGGGGCTCTGTAAGTACCCCAATCTGAATTTGACCAACTTAGAGGAATTCTAGGCACCATTCAGGGATAAACTGATAGGCCAAGACCTCACTAGGATAAATTTGGAACACAAGGACCTTTCTGGAATTAAAAATTGGAAAAATCCAGAAGGCACCATCCCTAGCCGTACGGCTACTTTGGGAGGTCACAAGGCCTATAAATTGAAGCCCTTGCTAATCATTCTAGGAGGGGGGAGAAAACAACATAAGAAAGGTTACTCTGTCGAAATCACTCCAGTAGCGTGAGAGAAGAGTGAAACAAAGAGTGAAAGAGAGAAAGGAAGATTGGCTAAACCAAAATAGGTAAAGCCACATTCTCCCCCTCCCTTCTCTTCATCTATAACTCTATTTTCTATTTAATCTTTGTTTAAGTTTATGTTAATCTTTACATTACTTGTAAGACTTGTCCATTCAAGCACCTTTATATTACTTGCAAGACTTGTCCATTCAAGCAACTTTACATTTATGCAAGACTTGTCCATTCAAGCAAATATACATATATTATTCTATATTTATCTTGTCCAAGCCATGAGATGATCCAAGGTGCCCTCCATGCCTTGTGTGGAAGAGGTTCAAACCTAGATGATCATGGATTGTTGATTGTCATTTACATTCTTGTCTAGTTAGAATGATGCTTTTGTTGGCAATAATGATCATTTGGATGATAAGGCTTCCATCTTTATCATCCAACATTGATCTAGCTCTAAAGTCCCCTTTGGGGTTATAAAGATTCAATCTTTATGTGTTAATTTGATTCCTTAAAGGTTAATAAGTCATAAAAATTCCATCTTGGGGATAAAGTTTCAATCTTTAATCACTAAATGGTCAATTTTGGCCCAAAGGGCATGTTCATCAACTTTTCTCAATTTTCTCCAAAGATTGCTTATGATCACACCCAAATACTTGGTTTGGGGACTAAGTGATGATCATTTAGCATAGGAATGTTGTATTTAAACTTATAAAGTGTTTTAAACAAACTAGAATCAAAACAGTTCTGTCCAGTTTCAACAGAATGTTCTGTTTCTGCTCTGAAACTGGACTGTTCTTGACTGAACTGTAAAATCCCAGGAGACTTCCTGTCCATCCATACGGCTATGTTGGGAACAGGGGGGAAAATGTCTGTTTTGCCCTCTGATCTCTATTTTCTTAATAAACAGATCCTGACAGTTAAGTTTTTCCAAGCAAAACCAATAACATAAACTTTTCCGTTAAATACACACACACACATGCACATTTTTCAAACTAACAAGGGAGACTCGGTTTTTTCCGAGGCACTTTGGGTGAACCGCAAATATGTTCTTCCCAAAGTGTAACGTGACCTCCGAACTCACCTTCTCTAACCATTTTCATTTGTTTGGTTTAAAATTAACAAATGTGGCGACTCCGTTTCTTTGTTCGTTAGGAAAGTTACCCGTGTTTGGCATTTCTTCCTCGTGCGAACTTTGCTTGTTTCGCCCCGAGGGACGGGATCCTTACAGTGGCGACTCCGCTGGGGAATAAAGTGCTTGCAAACTTCTCTTTAGAAGCTTTGGAGGCACTTTTGTGTGGGTCAAACTCCCGTTTCCGTTAGTTGACTTTGTGCATATTTGTGTGTGTTTGTTGTTTCTGTTTGAACTGTTTTGAGTGAATACGTTCTGGAAATGCAATAAACTGGAGCATGGTGATCAGAAGTTGGAGAAACTGAGAAAAATCTCAACCCTCTTGTCTTAGCCGTACGGCTACGTTTGGTAGGGGGTCAGAATGTTGCGATTTAACCATTTTGGGCAGGAAGCAACACTCTGAACACCCTCTTTGCTTCTGCTTGTCCAGGTTCCAAATTTACAGTCTTATTTGTGCACATTACCTCCTTTTCTTTGGCCAAAACTTGGTTCTTAAAGCTTGGTTATGCACAATCTTTTGGGAAAATAAAATAGGTTTTCAAAGCCTCATTGTGCATAACCCTTCTTGAAAAATTTCTTTGTTTTCAAAACCCTCTTTTTGTTGTGCACAACTTGATTTGTACAAATGACTTTCAAATGAATTACTCTTCTTGTAAAAATGTTTGGTTTTCAAAAATTCTTGGTTGTGCACAATTGTTACATGTACAAAGTTTTGGTCCTCACTTGTTCATATTCTTTAATTGATTGCTTGTATAAATTGCTTATTCCATGCTTATCCATATTTGTTCATATCTTGCTCATGTCTTGTTCATAATATTGAAAAACGGATTGGAAATTTCTGTTTTTGACTCAAAAGGGAATATAGAATGACTTCACACAATGCGCACTTGACCTTGCACGTTCCAAATACCGTTTAAACCCGGGATGGATGCCAGATGCAGCTCGATTGGCTCTCTTGTTCCCTTCGAGCGCGCACGGGTCCATTCCACCTCCCCTTCCGAGCCGAGTCAACCACACTTGTCCGTGACACACAAATACCGTGACTTCGGTTGGTTTTTGGTCTAGCTCACGTTACCACGTCCCTAATACGTGTCTAAGGTTAATTGTGGCCAAGTTAATGCCCGAGTCACGACTCCTTGTGAAAGCAAGTGTGACCATGGTCAACTTTGACCCGATCCTTGACTTATGCGTTAATATTGGCTATAATTAACCTAAGTCATGTGTTATGGATAGGGTGACACCGTGTTGTCAAGCCCTAATGAATGGTCCATACTAATCATCCTTAAGCCCAAGGATAAGATTCGAGAGCCCTCATCAAAGATGAGGTTATGCCGGAAGTCCCTTAAGTCCCTAAGAAGAATCTCGATTTTAACCGGGGCTTAATCATGATTGGGATGGCTCACGTATTGGGAATCTTGCGATGCACTAGACCCTAGGTTCGTTTCTTTTGGCCGGTGGAAGCCGCTTGCCCTATAGGACCCTCGCCCGGGACAGTCCATCCTTGGGAGTGTGCAAGGCAGGTGAAAAACGAGGGGTCTATAGGCGTAGTGATGGCCTCCACTGATCCAGGATATAGAATAGTTGCGAAAAAGAAGAGGAATCTTTTCCAACCATTTAGGAATAAAAATGTGTTTTAAGTAAAGTTAAACGAATAAATAATTGCACGTGGCATGAGCTTGCTCCGTTCTTTGTTTCTTGTCTTCGACACATTCTTGCGTTAATAAATGTCAATTTGTTAAGTCTTTGAACGGACCCCCGTTGTCCTCCAAGACCTCCGGTATGTGATTTTGTTAAGTCTTTGGACGGACCCCCGTTGTCCTCCAAGACCTCCATTATGTGATTTTGTTAAGTCTTTGGACGGACCCCCGTTGTCCTCCAAGACCTCCGTTATGTGATTTTGTTAAGTCTTTGGACGGACCCCCGTTGTCCTCCAAGACCTCCGTTCTGTGATTTTGTTAAGTCTTTGGACGGACCCCCCATTGTCCTCCAAGACCTCCGTTATGTGATTTTGTTAAGTCTTTGGACGGACCCCGTTGTCCTTCAAGACCTCCGTTATGTGATTTCGTTAAGTCTTTGGACGGACCCCGTTGTCCTCCGAGACCTCCGTTGTGTGATTTCGTTAAGTCTTTGGACGGACCCCCGTTGTCCTCCGAGACCCCGTTAAGATTCCCGTCAAGACATTAGGCGCTGTCCCCTAGGTCCCCGCTAAACCCCTAGGAATAGTCCCCTAGGAAGTCAAGTCTTGGAAGGATCCCCCCTTTATCCTCCCAGAATGCCAGTCAAGTCTTTGAATGGATCCCCGTTGCCACCCAAGAAGTCTGTTACAACCTTGTAAGTAGACCCCCGTTTGAATCTCGAATGGATTTAAGATCCCATTTGATCCCGTCCACCTTTAGCATGAGCATTCGCCCAATGTTTACCCGAGCCTAAGTTGCATTCTTTCTCTGCCGCAGCAAGAATGAAGTGGAAAAGAGCACCGTGTCACCGCCTGTCCAGCATTGAGTCTGACAGTTCCTCAGTCGCTACAACACCTCCACTCCGGTACCTCGAAACGACCAGCTCAGAGGAAAGCAGTTGGGGAAGTGATACCACAGATGATCAGACCAGTCCAACCAAAGAAGAGTTGCTCCAAGCTTTAGAAGCCTCCAAGGTTAAGGAAGAGATTACCAGGTTACACCACGAGAAAGCACGGGACCGATTTGTTGAGTCGGTGAGACGGAAGGGTGTTGAGGTTCTGTTTCAGACAGATGGATCCTTCATTGAAATTTTTGACCACGAGGAAGAGGTCGAAGTCACCCAACCCCCGAATTGCAACCAAACTCCACCCCCTCAACTTCGCGAAAACACCAAATCCCCTCATTCTCTATCCCAAAGCTTACCTCCCACTCAGGCTCACTACACCTTGCCTCACCCCAGATCCAACATCACCCTTGGGTTGCCCCCCATAAATCCCCAAATACAATACACTCAAAACACCCATGTCTCACCAATCACACCGATCATGCCTCAACCATAACTCCCACGGTATCTTCCTAATTATGCTCCCTCTCAGTTCGAGATATCCAATCAAATCCCAAGAACTCAGTCACCATATATGGATACTCAATCAAGCATTGGACTCCACGGAGACCCGTATCATTTCTACGGTCTAGGACCTTTTGGACCACAAGTTCATTGCATACCTCCGATGTACATTCCTATAAGCAACCGAGGTTATGAGTATGCCTACGCCCATGCACTTCCATAGAGTGAAACAACATAAGAAAGGTTACTCTGTCGAAATCACTCCAGTAGTGTGAGAGAAGAGTGAAACAAAGAGTGAAAGAGAGAAAGGAAGATTGGCTAAACCAAAATAGGTAAAGCCACCTTCTCCCCCTCCCTTCTCTTCATCTATAACTCTATTTTCTATTTAATCTTTGTTTAATTTTATGTTAATCTTTACATTACTTGTAAGACTTGTCCATTAAAGCACCTTTATATTACTTGCAAGACTTGTCCATTCAAGCAACTTTACATTTATGCAAGACTTGTCCATTCAAGCAAATATACATATATTATTCTATATTTCTCTTGTCCAAGCCATGAGATGATCCAAGGTGCCCTCCATACTTTGTGTGGAAGAGGTTCAAACCTAGATGATCATGGCTTGTTGATTGTCATTTACATTCTTGTCTAGTTAGAATGATGCTTTTGTTGGCAATAATGATCATTTGGATGATAAAGCTTCCATCTTTATCATCCAACATTGATCTAGCTCTAAAGTCCCCTTTGGGGTTATAAAGATTGAATCTTTATGTGTTAATTTGATTCCTTCAAGGTTAATAAGTCATCAAAATGCCATCTTGGGGATAAAGTTTCAATCATTAATCACTAAATGGTCAATTTTGGCCCAAAGGGCATGTTCATAAACTTTTCTCAATTTTCTCCAAAGATTGCTTATGATCACACCCAAATACTTGTTTTGGGGACTAAGTGATGATCATTTAGCATAGGAATGTTGTATTTAAACTTATAAAGTGTTTTAAACAAACTAGAATCAAAATAGTTCTGTCCAGTTTCAACAGAATGTTCTGTTTCTGCTCTGAAACTGAACTGTAAAATCCCAGGAGACTACCTGTCCATCCGTACGGCTATGTTGGGAACAAGGGGAAAAATGTCTGTTTTGCCCTCTGATCTCTATTTTCTTAATAAACAGACCCTGACAGTTAAGTTTTTCCAAGCAAAACTAATAACAGAAACTTTTCCGTTAAATACACATACACACATGCACATTTTTCAAACTAACAAGCGAGACTCGGTTTTTTCCGAGGCACTTTGGGTGAACCGCAAATATGTTCTTCCCAAAGTGTAACGTGACCTCCGAACTCACCTTCTCTAACCATTTTCATTTGTTTGGTTTAAAATTAACAAATGTGGCGACTCCGTTTCTTTTTTCGTTAGGAAAGTTACCCGTGTTTGTGTAGATAGCCCGGGGGGAACCACGGCTTTAGGCTCGAGTGCGTGAGTTACCCTAGGATGTCTAACTTGTTTTAGAGTCGCCACCTATGTTTTGAGGAACATAAGAAAAACCTATTGATTATAGCCTAAGTTTGATTACGAAAACAGAGATTCTTTGTTTTGAGGTTCGGGGGTTAGATTACGAGATGGGAAGTACCGAAACACCCATCTCGCCCAACTTAAGTTCGTCTTGCTTGATCAAAATCTACATGAATGAAAATGTTCTTCTTCTTCTTCTTTAAGTCATAAAAAGGGGGGGGGGGTTAAAATATGATTTGGAATGTAGGAGATAACCCCTTAACCAACCTCAATGATATGAGGTGGTCATTAGAGTCATGTCCCAAAATGATTTGGGTGATTGCACATTTGATTAGAGTAAAAGAGAGAGAGGAGATGAAGTAGAAAAGAAAGGAAAAGATGGAATTTTACCTACAATTTGAAGAACTTCAAATGTTGCTTGATGAGATCCTTGGAGAACCTTTAGAAAGTGATTTTTGTATAGTTTTTGTAAGTTTAATCTTCGGTCTAAGTTTTCGATCCTTGAAAATGGAGGTAAAGAGAGGTTTTTATAGGTGAAAGAGGGGTGTTTTTGGTGCCAAAACTCAGTCACCAAGAAATCCTTCCCGGGCAAAATCCTGTAAATTGAGCAAGGGAGAGAATCCTGGCCAAAAATCTGTAACTGACGCCCAGAGGCGCGCGCTTCCTGCTTTGGGGGCGGGAGGCGCGCGCGCCTGGATCCTCCTGTCAGAGGCGCGCGACTCAGAGAAGGTAATTTTGACAGAATGGACTAGTAAGTCAGCCCTATCATTCAGTTTAGTCCCTAGACTTAACGAAGTCAGTTAGGAACTTAACGGAAGTGACAGAAACTAACGAGAAACACTTGAAATAGGGAGAAACACAAGATCAAATATGCAATCGGGGTGAGCGGTCCAAGGCGGGGTGTCTACAGAGCCCCTCGGCGACGTGGATTGCAAAGCAAAATGAGTCGACGAAAGTTAAAAACACCCGCCGAGGACATCACCAAGAAAAGGCAAAGATTCGATGAAAGCAGGAATTTGAAATTGCGAGAGATAGTGGTGCGCTCCTTGTGCGAGCGGCTTTTGTTGATAGAGAGGGTGGCATGATCCGTTAGGTGAACCTGCCGGCTGAATGTTTTGAATGAGGCCGTTAGTGAACCTTTTGATGAATCCGTTAGTGAATCCCTTGAATGAGTCCGTTGGTGAACCCTTGTTGACGAATCCGTTAGTGAATCCGCTTGATGAATCCGTTGGTGAATCCTTTGGATGAGCCCGTTGGTGAACCCTTGTTGACGGATCTGTTAGTGAATCCGTTTGATGAATCCGTTAGTGAATCCCTTGGATGAGTCCGTTGGTGAACCCTTGTTGACGAATCCGTTAGCGAATCCGTTTGATGAATCCGTTAGTGAATCCCTTGGATGAGTCCGTTGGTGAACCCTTGTTGACGAATCCGTTGGTGAACCCTTGTTGACGAATCCGTTAGTGAATCCGTTTGATGAATCCGTTAGTGAATCCCTTGGATGAGTCCGTTGGTGAACCCTTGTTGACGAATCCGTTAGTGAATCCGTTTGATGAATCCGTTTGTGAATCCCTTGGGTGAGTCCGTTGGTGAACCCTTGTTGACGAATCCGTTAGTGAATCCGTTTGATGAATCCGTTAGTGAATCCCTTGGATGAGTCCGTTGGTGAACCCTTGTTGACGAATCCGTTAGTGAATCCGTTTGATGAAATATTGCTTTGAAGTCTCGTGCCACTTGGAGTCCAACTTGACTTTTTGAATTGTGGGGTGCGTGCACAGTTGACCGCGACCAGAAAAATGTTCCTGCTGGGGATGAAATGTTGAGATTGACTCTTGATGGGGGTGTGGCACCCGTGACAGAACTTAAGGGCGGACCGGAAGAAGGTGTGCCCAACTGGGTGTCCGAGGACAGGGGCTGTGCCTTGGTTTAGGCCGGAGATCTCTGACAAGGTCCTTTTCTGAGGTGATCTAGACCTGGGAGGCGCGCGCCTTCCTCTGTGGGATTGTGACGTGCGCGCATTTGAGACCGCTGTCGGGTGGCGCGCGCGTCTGGGAGGCGAAATTCCGGGCTTGACATTTGCTGGCCAAAAGAAGCCCGAACAGCTATAATATCATCTTCTGTTCGACCACTTGATTCTCACAGCTCCTTTCTGCCATTTTTGAACATCATATTATTGCTTAACTTTGCTTGTGATCCACATTTTCCATGGCTTCCAATTCTTTTGCCCTTGATGCCAAGGTTGTTAGTGAGTATGAAAAGGACTTGGGCACTTTTGTGTATTCTTTCAAGACCCATCCCAAGAAGGCCTTCATTAAAGACTTCGGGTTCTGAATTCTTTTCACCTTGCGGACGTTGAAGCCGGATTGGGATTTGTTGAGAGCTGCCGCGGCTTTCTGGAATTGCGACATCCATACCTTCAACCTTTCAGCTAATGAAATGGTGCCGACTGTTGATGATTTCGAGGCCATACTTGGCATGCCTTTGGCCGGTCGGATTGCCGTCCCTAAATATCACCGTGGTGCCATCGACTCTTGGGTTGAGTTACTGAATCTCCCTGTTGAGGACGTGAGGAAGATGTTGCACGGTACCGTGATTGATATAACTGAGTTGCCGATGTTCTTCAGTTTACACTCAGAGGACCCGGTGGTTCAATCTTTCAAAAGGAATGCCATGGCCGTTTGTCTCTTCAGCGAAGTACTGTTTGTTACACCCTTCGGGACTGCGGATGTGCAGTTGGCTGAGATTATTTTGCAAGCTAAGGAGCAGCAATTTAGTGTAATCCCTCTTATTGTAGGGGAGACATTGCATGGCCTTGATGAGTTACATAGGACGGGCAAGATGTGTCGGGGAAGCCCTTTGCTCTTGACCATATGGCTCCGAGAACACTTCAGGATTTATTCTCCGGATGGTGATTTGTCTCCTTTTGCTGTTCATAGGAGGAAGTTGTTGATCCAGGATTTATCTGAAGATGATTGGAAGAATTCTTTGCCTCTCGGGTGACCGTTGATATTGAGTGGTGTCTTTCTTCTTGGGGTCTTCGTCCTTTTGTGGAGTGGACTCTTGGTTTTCAGCACGTGGTTGTACCCGGTTTGAGAGATTCTTCATTTTACCAGCCAGAACGGGTTCTGCGGCAGTTCGGTCGCCAACAGACAATTCCTTTTCCGAGGGGCGGAATGCTTCGTCCAGTTGCTTACATGGGTCCTGACTTCTCGAGTGAGCTTCAGTCGGCTTGGGGAGATGACCGCAACCGTTGGGCTTTTGCTCCTCTGCATCGGGGGAGTGTTTTCCTTCCCGAGAGCTACTTGGATTATTTATTTGGCACCCTTTACCGTGGCATCACTTGGGTTGATGTGCTTCGTGCCGAGTTGTTAGGAAAGGGTTTTGAGCCTAGCAGCACTTTGAGATATAGGGAGGCTGCTGCTGATTCGAGTAACATTCTCGCTGACCCTTTCGGTACTCCTTTGGATGACTTTTATGCTAGGAGACGTGTTGTAACACAGAAGGTTTCGGTGCGTATTAGCGCTCCTTCGTTACCCAAGAAGAAAAGGATTGAGAGACGATCGGGTGGTCCTTTGAAAGCTAAGAGAAAATTGGATTTTTCTTAGTACCCTAAGAGATTGCAATTAGACCACTTTGTTTTAGGATTTAGTATTTTTATGTCTTTTGTTGCTCAATAAATCCGTTGTAATGGTTTGAATAGTTCATTAAATGAATAAAAATTGCATTTTGTTATATGAAGTGAATTGGGTATTTTTGATATGTTTTAGACCGCACCCGAAGGTTGCCTACGTTCCTCCAGTTGGGAGGCTCAGGTCTTCGTAGTTCAAACAAACAAAGACCTTTTTTTTTTTTTTTTTTTTTTTTTTTTTGTGCACCCCGTTTTTTGCCTAGACCGCCCTTTTGGGTTTTCAATCTAGCGGGCTTCTTTTTTGCACGTGCTCTAATTTTTGCCTAGGCCGCCCTTGCGGGTTTTCAACCTAGCGAGCGATTTTTTTTTTTTTTTTTTTTATGGTCTTTGTTTATTAAGCGTAGAACCTCTTGAGCTTGTCGAGGTTGACCTCCTTTGGCAGCTGGTCACCATCTAAATCCACGAGCCGGACTGCACCACCGCTTAGTATCTTTTTGACCACGTACGGACCGATCCATCGGGGTCCCCATTTCCCCAGGGGATTCTTGGCATTAGGAGGATGTTGTCTTAAGACCAAATCTCCCACATTGATGTTTCGAGGCTTCACCTTTTTGTTGAAAGCTCTTGCCATCCTTTGCTGATACGCCCTTGTGCGTTCGAGTGCTCTTAACCTTTTCTCGTCGAGTAAGGCTAGCTGTTCGTATCGACTTTGCATCCAGTTGACCTCGTTGACTTGATTCTCGAGGAGGACCCGTAGAGATGGGACTTCAAGTTCGATAGGGAGTACGGCTTCAGAACCATAGACTAATGCATAAGGAGTTTCTCCTGTTGCGAACCGTATTGATGTGCGGTAGCCCCACAATGCTAATGGTAGCTTCTCGGGCCAATCCCTTCCTGTTGAGGCCATTTTCTTGACGATGGTCTCGATGGTTTTATTTGCTGCTTCGACCGCGCCATTTGCTTGGGGACGGTAAGGAGATGACTTGTGCTTGGTGATCTTGTATTCTACCAAAAGTGCATCCATTTCTTTCTCAAAGTGAAAGCCGTTGTCGGAAATGATTTCATGAGGCACGCCGTATCGGCACATGATATTAATCTTTACAAATTCGGCCACTTTCTTGGCGTTGAGGGTTCGATAAGCTTGTGCTTCGACCCACTTTGTGAAGTAGTTGACTGCCACTAGGACGAATGACTGCCCATTGCTTCCAGCAGGATGAAATTTACCGATGATGTCTATCCCCCAACAAGAGAAAGGCCAAGGTGTGACCATGTTGTAAAGTTGTGAGGGTGGAGCATGTTGCAGATTAGCGTGGAATTGGCACTTGGCACACCTTTTGACTTTCTCGATACAGTCTCGTTCCATAATGCTCCAATAGTAACCAATGCGAAGTATCTTCTTGACTAGCATAAACCCATTCATGTGGGGTCCACATTCTCCTTCGTGCACTTCACACATTATCTCTTGAGCTTCGGCCTCATTGGCGCATAAGAGATTGATCCCGTCGTGGTGCCTTTTATAGACTCGGTCCCCAATCAGTACGTGCCGAGAGGCTATCCTTTGCAGAGCTGCTTGAGACTTCTTATTGCTATTCTCGGGATAAGTGCCTTCTTTGAGGAAGTTCATGATATCCGAATACCACGGAGAGTTTGTTTGCATCTCGTTGATCTCGATTCTCATGCAATATGCCGGACTGTTCCTTCGAGCAATTTTGAAGGGCTTCACCATTTTCCCTTTGGGCATTTCGACTAATGAAGCTATAGTGGCCAGTGCATCGGGGAAGCGATTCTTATCCCTTGGTAGGTAGTTGAAAGTGACCTCTTGGAATTGTTAAACCAGTTCTTCAAGGTGCTGACCATACTGTTGGAGAGTCGGGTCTTGGGTTCGCCATTTACCCGATTGCTGATTGATAAGGAGTAAAGAGTCGCCGAATACTTCTAGTTCTGTGATGTTTCTGTCGAGAGCTGCTTCGAGCCCCGCTATACATGCTTCGTACTCGGCAATGTTGTTGGTAGCTTCGAATTCCAGGCGGATGGCAATGGGAGTATAGATGTCTTTTGGATCAACAAGCAATACCCCTATGCCAAAACCGTGTTTATTGGCGGCGCCATCGAAAAAAAGTTGCCACTTAATTTCCTCGGTTGCAGTACAAATTAAATGCTCGTCGGGGAACTGTACATCTTCCCCCTTCACTTCGTCACACGGGAATTCGGCAAGCTGGTCACTGAACACTTTCCCCCTGACGGATTTTAGTGTGACGTAAGTGATATCATAGCCGGCGAGCATGAAGTACCATTTGGCTATTCTTGTTGACATGAAAGGCTTCTCGAAGATGTAGCGGAGCGGGTCCACCTTTGCTACTAGCTTGATCGGAAAAGCTTCCATATAGTGTTTGAGCTTTTGAGTGACCCAAACCAATGCTGCGCATGACTTCTCTAAGACAGAGTAATTCTTTTCGCCTCCTTGGAATCGGCGACTGACAAAATAAATGGCGTTCTCCTTTGTGGACTCTCGTTGCTCTTGTGCTAACATAGCCCCTAGGGCTTCATCATTGACAGTGAGATAGAGCAACAGAGGTTTCTCCTTGTGCGGCGGAACTAGAACAGGAGGGCACGTCAGGTAATGCTTCACTTGGTCGAAGGCTTCTTGGCACGTGTCGGTCCATTCTAGAGCCACATTCTTCTTGAGTAGCTTGAAGATTGGCTCGCACATGGAAGTGAGTTGGTGCACAAACCGACTGATGTATTGTAGTCTGCCCATGAAACCTTTAATCTCTTTCTGCGTCTTTAGAGGAGGCATGTCAATGATTGCCTTGATTTTGGAGGGGTCTACTTCAATTCCTCTTTCAGTGACCATATAACCAAGAACTTTGCCTCGGATAACCCCGAACGTGCACTTTGCAGGGTTGAGCCTCATCTTGTGTTGACGAAGCCTTTCGAAGAACTTGCGGAGATCGATTAAATGTTGACCATCAGTCCCTTTGGAGTGAATGATCATGTCGTCCACATAGACCTCGATTTCTTTGTGAATCATATCGTGGAACAACTCTGTCACGGCTCTTTGGTAGGAAGCCCCAGCGTTTCTTAACCCAAATGGCATGACTGTGTAGCAAAAGGTACCCCACGGTGTTGTGAAGGCTGTCTTATGTTGATCTTCTTCGGCTATGAGAATCTGATTGTACCCAGCGAACCCATCCACGAATGAGCGAACCTCATAGGTAGCAGTGGAGTCAACCAGCATATCGATATTAGGGAGTGGAAAATCGTCCTTTGGGGAAGCTTTGTTTAAATCCCGGAAGTCTACACAAACTCGAATCTTGCCGTTTGCCTTCCTGACTGTCACAATGTTGGCTAACCATGTCGGATACTCGATAACCTTGATGAAACCCACACTGAGGAGCTTCTCAATCTCTTCTTTGACCTGCAGAGACCATTCTGGCTTGATCTTTCTGAGCTTCTGCTTTACTGGCCTAGCATCTTCTCTGATCGGAATCCTGTGCTCTGCTACCTTTCTATCCAAACCCGGCATGTCTTTGTATGACCATGCGAACACATCCACGAACTCCCGTAGTAGTGCAGTCAATCTGTCTCTGTCGTCCCCCTTGAAGAAGCTTCCAATCTTAGTTTCTTTTGGCTCTTCTTCGGTACCCAGATTAACAACATGCAATTCTTCGTCAGCCTTTGGACCATTCTCACCACGACTACGGACTTGTTGAGCAAGTTCATTTAAGTATGTTATGTTTTTGTGGTCTATTTCATCATAATTTGAATCGTTATTAACTTGTTCATTAAGTTCATTATTAGTTAATTCATCATTTATGATGTTTGCAATCTCAGGGTACTCAGAAATATCAAATTTTTCATTAGCAAAGAAAGGAAACACACGCTCGGCTATGGCCTCCAAATCCTCTTGGGTGAGGGTATTAGAGACACTCTCGGACTCGAAAGTAAGTGTGAGCTGCTCTTCCTTTGTTGCTGTGCGGGGTATGCAACCCATTTCTTGGACTAAGAATTCCTCGGATACCACGGGCCCTTTCGTTGAATACCAATTGTTGATCGACTCGGAGCTTGGCAGGATCTCACTGAGAGTCTCGTTTATGATGACGGTGTCATGGATGGCGTTAACTTGGCATTCATTCATCATGGCAAGCTCTTCGAACATGGAGGCTAAATCTGTCAGTTCTTCCCCCACGGTGATTTCTGTCTCGGATTCTATAGTCATCTTCCTTCCCCACCATTCACGGGGCAATATGGGAGTTGGTTCCCTTTCGGATTTCTGGATCTCACAATCGGAGAAGATTTCGAGGCCGGGCTTTTTGACACCCTTATTGTTAACCCATGGCTAGGGAAAGATCATGTATGGAACGTCTTCCCCTTGGCGGACAAAATAACCATTCAATGTCTTGCTGTAAGGCCTTAGATTAGGGACTTCGTAACGACGGCCTTCTTTACGAGCTCGGGCTTTTTCGTTCTTGATTGCTTGCTATTGTTTCAAGTCTTCCTTGGAAGGCTCGTACCCCAAACCGAATGTGTTCTTGACAAATGGAACTTGCACGGGATGTAGGATTCCTTGTTGATATCTCCCTAAGCCTAAACCAGGGAAGTAGTCCATATTCCTCATCATGCGGAGGAATTTTTGATTGCTGGGGGTCCATGATCCGTTTACCCCTTCTTTGTCAATGGCGTTGATTGAGACGCCGGAGAGAGTGGAGTCTGGTAAACCATGCTGAACTTGGTGGACAGGCTCACCTTTTCTGTGGATAGTGACGTTTTCAGCCATGACGGTCACTATTTCATCTCCATTTCGGATCTTGACACATTGGTGGAAAGTTGATGGTACGACATTAGCACTGTGAATCCATGGTCGTCCCAAAAGTAAGTTGAATGAGGCCGGGATATCAAGCACTTGGAATGGAACGGACATGACCATGCTTCCAAACTCGATGTCTATTTCGATCATACCCATAACTGTACGGGCGGTGCTGTCATAACCTCGGATTACTTGAGTAGAAGGCTTCAAATCGGAATCCTTAAGCCCCAGTATGCCCATGATTCTGCCAGGCATGAGATTGAGTGCGGAACCACCGTCCACTAAGACTCTTGAGACGGGCCTCCCCCTTGCTCGTACCTTGAGGTAAATAGCTTCGTTGTGGTCGGAACCAAATGGTGGAAGGTCCATATCGGCAAAGGTGATGACGTTGCCAAAATGAATGTGACCAATCATTGTCGTGAGGTCCTCGGGAGTAGTATCGGGAGAAACTGATGTATCATCGAGATTGCGGATGACAAGATCTCGGTGTTTCTTTGAGGATGCAATGAGGTACCAAATAGAGATGTTGGCTTGAGTTTTCTTGAGTTGGACAAGTAGAGGATCTTCGGGAGTGTTGCGAGCTTGCGGCCTTTGAGAAGAGGAGCTCGGTGCGGAAGTGGAAGGTTTGCTTGCTATGACTCGACCGGATCGAGTTAGCATGTTGACGTTCCCATCTTGCTTCTTTTTCCTATTCTCTAGTACTTCCCTCATTACCTCATCGTAAGTCACTACATAACAAGAATTGTCAAGTTTATTCATAACATTGGGGCCCCCATTCACAATTGGGATTGAATGGGTGGTCCCCTCGAGTTCTCCTATCTCTATTACATTGACATGCTCATCATTAGTCACTACAAATTCTTTCTTATCTATGAGATCTTGAATGACATTGCGGAGAACGAAGCAATCCTCGGTGGTGTGGCCACTATATTGGTGGTAGCCACAATATTTGTGGTGAGCATGATTGGGGTGGATCGTCTTGGGTTGGTACCCTTGCACGGGTGTAACTTGACCCTTTGCCTTGAGGACCTCGAACACTTCGGTTTGAGTCATGCCTTGGAGAGGCGTGTAGACACGGTCACTTCGGGACTTCTTCCCTTGAGGTGGAGGAACCTTTTTGTAATTCCCCTTGTCAATAGTGACGGCGTTGACAGAGGCCTCTTTTGTGGAGTTGGAAGCGGCCTTGTAGCGGTAAGTAGGAGTGGCCTTCTTAATCTCCTTGAGCAAGTCATCCATGCGTACCCCCGCCTCATACATTTGGGAGAAGTCGGAGTAGAAAGCCCCACTTAGGTGGGTGCGGAGATCAATCTTGAGACACTTGAGAAAGATGTCCATTTGCTCTTTTGTGTTTGGCCTCTCAACAATTTCAGAGAGTTTATCATTCCATCTCCTTGTGAAGTCGATGAAGGACTCATTGTCTCGTTGAGTAGTGTTCTCTAGCTCTTTCCTTGTGGGCCGGTGAGTGGTGTTGCCTTGCTATTGGTTCTTGAAGGCAAGCATGGCGGAGTCCCAATCAAGACGGACAGTGAGCGGGAGAGTAGCATACCAATCTTTTGCCGCCACCTCGAGAGTGAGAGGGAAGCATTGAGCCATCACCTTGGGAGAGACCTTCTTCGGAACCATTGCCCAAATATAAGTCTCAATGTGAGCCATGGGACAAGAGTTGCCCTTGAATTTGCTTATGTCGGGCATCTTGAACTTATCGGGAAGAGCGGCCATAGTACTCATGAGGATGGAAGATTGATAAAGGCTTGTGTCGGAGCCTTTCCCCATGTTGAGCCCATTGAATTTTTGGTCGATGTAGGCCATGATAGAATCCACCATTTTGGGCTCATTGTTCTCGGAACTTGGTTCCCCCATTTTCTTGGTGCGGGTGTTGACATACGGAATTTTGAACAAACCCTCGGTCCACTCGGATTCATCATCATTGTTCTTGTTCTTCCCCTTGGCAAGGTTAGTGAGATTTTCTTTCATTAGCTCCATCTCGGCCTCGTGGGCCTCCCTTTGGCTGTCGAGGTGGGATTGCCAAATGTCGTCTTTGCTTTGTGCCTCCTTGTTAAGGGTGGAGACTTGCTCTTGGAGGAGTTGGACCATAGTTGAGAGCTGTTCGAGAGACATGGTGTTGCTGCTGCCGGTCATGGTTGATGTTGGAGCGGTTGGAGTGATCTCTTCACGGACTAACCGATTTCCTGAATCCCGGTAGACTCTGTAAGTACCAATTGAACCTATATTGCAGAAGAGGCCCTTGTCAGTCTTGAGTAACACTTGCGGTCCATGAAGAGGCTTAGAACACACAAATGGGCACACGACTCGAACCACATAAGAAAAGACTCTTTTTTTTTTTTTTTTTTTTTATAAGTCGGAGGGAATGAATCCCTTTTGGGGTTTCTAAGAAAATAATGGAATCGTCACACTAGTATATAGACCATCTCGCGGTCCCATATACTCATCGGATTCCATCGCGCTTGTGAATCCTACATGTATCGGGATTAAACTAAATTAATGTAGTAAAGCATACATGCGGGGACGGATTTTTATTTTCGTCCAAAATAACCACTTTTGGGGACGGATTTTTATTGCGTCCATTTCAACAAGTTGGCATGTATGATTTGAAGACATTAGTTTAGGGAAATCTCGATACATGGAAACCGACTTGAGTCACGGAGTGTTAGACCCTAACTAGAATTGTGTGGCTTGTGCTCGGCTTGAATATGAGGCTCAAAGGTCACCCCCGGCATGTAGTCTTGAACTACGCCACGGGCTGAGGTTTACCGCTTCGAAAGAGCCAAGGTCTGGTGGAGCATGAAACTTTCTAGGACGGGCCTCGACGGGTTTGGGGTTGGACTTGTGCGACTCGATAGTGAGCAGTTCATAGGAATATGTGCATGTAGTGTGAGGTCTAACAAGTGACAAATTTTTTTTTTTTTTTTTTTTTGAAGAGAAAGAAAACAAACACATAAGCACATAAATTACAACTCCCGAATCACCCGTGTGACCGGTAAATAAAACACAAAATTAAAACAGTCCGAGGGTTCAATTCTGTTCTGATGCAGGCAACTGTGCCCACACCCCACTGTTCTGCTCAGTCACTGAAACCTGTTTCTGTTCTGGAAACCAACCCAGAAGCGTGCGCCTCTGAATGTTGATGTGGGACGCGCGCGCATGGCGCAATGCTTATGGGAGGCGCGCGCTTCTGGTCACACCTGTCAGAATGTCAGACTTTGGACTCAGGGGATTGCCCTGGTCCTATGTTCATATTGTAACCCCTGCAGAAGTGATTAGTGCAGAATAGCAGAAGAAGAAGATGAAGAACATGAAGAAGTGGGCGATTCTGGTTCTTGATGCGGGATGCGTGCGCCTGAGGCTTAAAAGGCCAGACGCGCGCGCCTCCCCCATCAGGAATCAGAATGCCCAGAAAAGATGTAGATTTCGATCAGAATGCAAGTTTAACCCTTAAATAGTCCCCAGCGGAGTCGCCACTGTAGATATCCCGGGGGGGAACCACGGCTTTAGGCTTGAGCGCGTGAGTTACCCTAGGATGTCTAACTTGTTTTAGAGTCGCCACCTATGTTTTGAGGAACATAAGAAAAACCTATTGATTATAGCCTAAGTTTGATTACGAAAACAGAGATTCTTTGTTTTGAGGTATTGGGTTTCGTGGTCACATGCGCAGCGGAATAAAGCATTTAAAATTTAATGAAACCCAAAGCCCATAGATCCATTCACATGATTAAGTCAAATACAACAATATGAATACTAGAATACTAACCCTTGATGCCTTTGATTTTGCAACCTTGAATTCGATAGAGACTTGAAAACTTGATCACGATCATAGTAATAATCACGAACTTTGAAGATGATAAGTTTCACCCTCTAGCGGTATCCACACCACGAACGAATATCAAGAACACTTGATCTTGGTTGCTAGACCAAATTATGAAACACGTTTTCACAATTAATATGAATTATATGGAATTTTCTTTGTGTATAATTTTGTTCTTCAATCTAGGATTTCTTAGAACAAAATAAAACCCTCTCAAACTCTTTGGAGGCTTGCACACACATTAGGTCTGAGTTATGGCCGAATTCTGATGTTTATACACAAGTAAGACCTATTCCAAATAGGAAACTTGTGTTAAAACCGTCCAAAATTCGATTCCGAGTCAAATTAGGAATCTGCCCCCGACAGCACTGTGCGGCCGCCCAAACTGAGGTGTGCGGCCGCCCAAGTTATTGTGCGGTCGCCCAGCCCATTTGGGCGGTCACCCAAAGGCCCAGAAAAATCCATTTTTTTCCAAATTTCCAATATAGTCCTTATTTAGGATTCGTTCTATTGTGTGTGACCCTCTAGGATTATACTAAGTTGGCAATGGGTTCAAACATGAAACCATAAGATATGATTAGGTTCTATACTTTCTCGATTCCGAATATGTTGATAATCCAAATGACATTGATCCAATCCATCCATTTGAGTTTGGCCAAACATTTCATCAACATCATTCCTTCGAGGGGCCCAAGCTTGACATCTCTCCGAAGAGGGACAAATCCATTTAGCTTATTATTCTTCCCTACGTGAATCCGATTATGCCAATCATACCCTTTATAACTACCGTGTTAAGGTAGCGTTTGAATATGTAAAACATAATGTTCATCAAGTGGAAGACTATAATAACTTCAAGTCTAAGGATTCAAATGACATAACTAATATGAGATTTATATATGACATCGACCATGACATAAATCTCATACCGCGGGTCATGTCCAGTACCTTGTTCCAAACAAGTACCTATAAATCTAACATGATCATCCCATGATCATTTAGCCTTTATACTAGTGCTTAACAAGCTCTAGGGACGGAGATTATTATAAGCAAACACGAGCCATAATAATAATCTTATTATATCTTTATTATTATGAATAAAATGATAACTTATACAACGTTTAACAAACGTGCCTAGGGCACCAACTCCAACAATCTCCCACTTGCCCTAGGCCCAATTCCCTAGGTATCCAATACCCATGGACCTAACATGACCATCATGTTTAGCTTTGTGGAAGTCCCATCGTTTAGTGTGTCCGTAACGTTATCATTAGTAGGTACTTTGCATATATGTACGTCTCCCTTATCAACGATTTCTCGAACGATAAGAGAACGCCTAAGTATGTGTTTGGATTTAGGATGTGCTCTTGGTTCCTTTGCTTGGTCAATAGCACCACTATTATCACTAATATGGTCTATTGAATTAGCAATGCTAGGAACCATCTTAAGTTCACAATGAACTTCTTAATCCAAACCACTTCCTTTGCAGCATCCAATGCGGCAATATACTTAGATTTAGTATGTAGAATTTAGTGACTCTGCTTGGAACCATTCCAACTTACAGCTTCACTATTATTTATAAAACTCAATTGCGATCTTTTATCATCTTTGTCGATTTGGAAGCATGCATCCGCGTACCCATATACGACCAAATCATCTTCCATCCCTTCATAGATCAAAACAATTCTTCAGTCCTTCTAAAGTGATTTAAGAATTGTTTCACAGCCATCCAGTGACTCTCACCGGTTATCGGATTAATATCTACTCGTCATGCTCCAAGCATTAGATATATCCGCCTTAGTACTTATCATGGCATCATGGATCCAATTGCCGAAGCAAATGGCATCTCATTCATTTTTCTTATGCTCATCTCTTGTCTTTAGGACATTGAGTCTTGCTTAGAGAAACTCCATGTAACACTGACAAATGTCCTCTCTCAGAATTTTCCTTGCGGAATCTTCTTATGACTTTGTCAATGTATGTACTTTGGCTTTAAACCAATTTGCTTCCTTGATCTATCTCTATAGATCTTAATGCCAATGAGTTATGCGGCTTCATCCACATTCTTCATTGCGAAACACTTTCTTAACAAAATCTTTGCAGACTAACGAGTAGGAATGTCGTTTCCAATGAGCGATATGTCATCCACATATTCAATAAGGAATAGCACCATGCTCCCACTAACCTTCTTGTATATACAAGATTCATCTTCATTCTTGATCAAGCCAAGCTCTATGACTTATCAAAACGGAGATCCCAACTCCAAAAAACTTGCTTCAATCCATCCAATGAATCTTCGCAACTTTCATACCTTTTAGAATTTTCTTGACTATCAAAACCTTTAGGTTGTATTCAATACATCCTTAAGTGAGTTCCCGTTGAGGAACGCTTGTTTTGACATCATTTTGTCAAATTTCATATTCCAAATATGAACATGTGACTATGAAAATTCTAATAAGTTTCTTTCTACCCATGTAAGTTTTTCTCCAAGAAAAGTCATTCATCTCTTTTGGTTTTTACACCTTAGGTTAGAATGATCAAGTTCCAAACTTGATTATTATACATGAATTGCCTTTTAGATTTTATGACTCCAAGCCATTAATCTAAATGTGGAGTTGATATTGCATCTTTGATAGGTGGTAAATACTTCATTCTAAATGAACTTTACCTCAATACTTTTTATTTCGAAATATCCAATATTTCTTCTAATAGATTGTATTTTATCATGTATTACAAGAATTTGTATATCTTGAGCGGACTTTTCACGACTCTTTTGTGAAAACTTGTTCAACTTCCATCTCGGGTTAAAATATATTTTCTAGGTCTCGAACCATTCGAGATACATTTTACTCCCACTGATTCTTTTAGAGATAAACCATTTATCTAGAAAAGTATTATCATAATCAACAAACCATTTGTTTCTTATGAGTAAAATTATTATCCTCGAGTTTCCTTAGGATATCCCATGAAAGTATATTTATTAGATTTAAATGTGAGTGTGTCCCAGACAACTCCTTTCAAAATGGTCTCACCATCTTAAATCTTTATGAAAGACAAACCGAGTTTTCTTTCACCAATTAACCTCTTTTGATGGAATTCAAATTAGTGTAGTTACAGCGATTTGTAATACATAACCCCAAAATTAATAATGGAAGATCAATTTGACTTTATCATCTAATGAACCATATCCAATAAGGTTATTGTACTTCCATGCAGACACATCATTTAAAATGATGTTCTTAGTGAAGTTAATTTGTGAAACAATTTCACAACTTTAATGATGACTGTCAAATTCTTGGTTCAATTATTCGTCATCATGATCCAATCAGAATCTTTGAATAGTTTTACCAAGTATAATAAAAAAAATTCTTTTAGCATTGCTTCTTAATGCACCATACACATCAAAATGTATTAGGTCAATTAAGATATTAGCCTTTTACCAATCATAGTAAGGGATGTCTTGGTCCAAGTAAATAAGATTTGCATAAATCATGTGATTCCAAATCATATGACTTAAAACTCCGTCCCATGGAATTTTAGATATGCATCTTTTATTTATTTGATCAAAACAATAATGCATAAAGAATTTTAATTATTTATGTTATAGCCTTTATTACTTTGTTCTTCAAGATTTAGGATATAGGATTTATTTATATGATGACACAATGAAGTAAATCATAATAAATAAAGCACTTTTCTTATTCCAAACAAGAAATTAATATCATTCATTATCTTTTAACAAAATAATATTTTCTACTTCATCAGTAAAGTCACTTTACAAGTGTTCTACAAACAATGTTGCAACCATTGCATCATTACCGTTTGTAGATAAAACTTTACTATAAGTAGTCTTTCATTTTACTAATTATTCTGGTATCCAATACCCAATAATTAAATTTAGAAAGAATAATTTATAACATAAAGTTCCCAAGTGGTAGTCCCACTACCATTCCTTTTATTGATCATCCAGAATTTTGACTACAATTCTAAATGGTCAATCCAATTGCCATTTTTACCAAATTGCATCAATTAGAGTTATTATTTTAACCATAATTATTTGTTTTAGGTTTGACAACTCTTGTCTTACCTTTCTTTTGGCACTTGGCCCTTTTCCTTATGAACCATGAGCTCTGGAGAACCATTCTCCAATATCTTCATCTTCGCAGTTTTTCAGCATGTTAATGCAATTCGAAGAAATTCTTATTCATTCTAAGCATGTTATAGTCCATCACAAAGTGATTATAACTCTTAGGCAATGAATCAAGAATAAGATCCATGGCTAGCTCCAATCCAATTGGACTCCCAAGTTTCTCAAGATACTCTACGTAGTCATTATCTTAAGCGTGTGAGGTTCCACTTATTGCCCTTTACTCCTTTTGCAAGAAGTGAATGCAATAATGGTTTTATACCTCTCTTGCTTAGATTGCTCTTTGAAACATGTAACTCAACTCCACGCCTATCTAATAGGCTTCCACAAGTTCCAAACTTTGTTGGAGTTTAAGAGCACATAATCGTGAGCATAAGACAACTCACACTCCTAAAATCATACTCATGATTCTCGTGATTGTCTATTCCGGCATTTGGTTCTTTTAGGAATAGGCTCATCAAGAATGTACAACCCATCTTCTTGCCTTAGAACTATTCTTAGGCTCAGGATCCAATCCATGGAGTTTGTATCATTCTTTTAAAGCTTATCCTTATCAAGGATTAATCGCAATGATTTTAGTTGTCATCTACAACTTATGCAAAATTTTACAAGTACCAATCTCATTAAAGAGATAAATAATGTATTTTCCAAAAACACTCCCACTAAATTATATAACCTTCTTATACATCCAATGTATAATATAATTTAAATGGGCTAAGATCCAACTTTAATTTAATTTTAAGTCCGCTATGGCGGATTACACAAAATCAAATTAATTAGGTAGACAACCCTGTCAATCATATATCATATGACTCTTAGATCCTTTTATGAGATTCTTTTGAAATTGGGCTAAGATCCAACTTTAATTTAACTTTGAGTCCACGGAGGCGGACCGTTCAAAATCAAATTAATTAGGTAGATAATTTTTGTCAATCATATCTCATATGATTCTTAGGGATCCAATTTTAAAAGCATGTTTAATCTCATCTTTGCCTAAGGCCCAAAACTGTTTTGACGCCCAATTAAGTCTAACCATTTTAAACGCATGGTTGATGTGCCTCGCTAGGGCGTGCCCACATCATCCATCTTGCTCATACATAGATAAAGTTAATGCACCTCGCTAGGGCGAACCCACATTAAAATCACCCATGCACTAACAAGTGTTTTAATCATGGCGTGGCAAAAAGGACTTAAAACTTTCTTGAAGGTTCATCACCATATAGCATACAACACATTTATGAGCACACAAGATAAACATGTTACGCATCAAGTTTAGCCACTAAATTAATCTCTATTAATTTAAGCACAACATTTATGTGTCATTTGTTTCTCTATAATTATGAGGATGAGACTATTTCAACTTTGGTTATTATCTCCAAATCAAGACAACAAGAAGTGCGGTCGAACTAAGCCATTAGGCAACCACAATCCCGCACTAATTCAAGAAACCAAGAAAGTAGTCCATGTGGCCGAAACTAAGCAATAGATGGTCTCGATGAACGTAGGCCAATTGCATTCACAATTCCACATTGATCTCCAATCATTGAATCAAGAACTTTGTTTCTCAATTTTAGCAATTATGAACTCTTCATAATTCTAACTTCGATTTATCTTTGAAACTTTGATTGCGGTCAAGTTTGGGAAACACAATCTCGATGAACGTAGATTAGCCATCCAAACCTTGAACCAATCTTAGAATCACAAGACTAAAACAAATAGGAAAATCAAACCCCAAGATCCACACCCAAACCAACTACCCAAAGCCCATTCCAGATCAGCAAGTCTGGTCTGGTTTTGTTACTGGTTCGGTTGGACCTCTCGAAAATTCCAAATTCCAATTTTAACCAAAATCAGAACAGAATCAGTGAACTGTGCGGCCGCCCAAACTCTCCTGTGCGGTCGCCCAAACATGTGCGGCTGCCCAGGGAGATTTGTGCGGTCGCCCAAACGCATCAGAAGGAATTTTGAAGTTCGAAAATTTGTCTCAAAATTGTCTTTCCCCGATTATTAAAACCATGATCCAATCAGAATTAATAATCAAACAATTCAGAATCCATCATAATATTTATTGCGATTGAATCGTGCGATTAAAGTTGTAAAACAATAAACCACATAAAATCACATAACACATAAACATCATATAATCCAATATTCATATCATGCTTGGCACATAAACAATTTATATACACACAACATGATCTAGTATTGAAATAATCAACATGAACGGGGCTCTGATACCACTGTTGGGTTTCGTAGTCACATGCGCAGCGGAATAAAGCATTTAAAATTTAATGAAACCCAAAGCCCATAGATCCATTCACATGATTAAGTCAAATACAACAATATGAATACTAGAATACTAACCCTTGATGCCTTTGATTTTGCAACCTTGAATTCGATAGAGACTTGAAAACTTGATCACGATCATAGTAATAATCACGAACTTTGAAGATGATAAGTTTCACCCTCTAGCGGTATCCACACCACGAACGAATATCAAGAACACTTGATCTTGGTTGCTAGACCAAATTATGAAACACGTTTTCACAATTAATATGAACTATATGGAATTTTCTTTGTGTATAATTTTGTTCTTCAATCTAGGATTTCTTAGAACAAAATAAAACCCTCTCAAACTCTTTGGAGGCTTGCACACACATTAGGTCTGAGTTATGGCCGAATTCTGATGTTTATACACAAGTAAGACCTATTCCAAATAGGAAACTTGTGTTAAAACCCGTCCAAAATTCGATTCCGAGTCAAATTAGGAATCTGCCCCCGACAGCACTGTGCGGCCGCACAAACTGAGGTGTGCGGCCGCCCAAGTTATTGTGCGGTCGCCCAGCCCATTTGGGCGGTCGCCCAAAGGCCCAGAAAAATCCAATTTTTTCCAAATTTCCAATATAGTCCTTATTTAGGATTCGTTCTATTGTGTGTGACCCTCTAGGATTATACTAAGTTGGCAATGGGTTCAAACATGAAACCATAAGATATGATTAGGTTCTAGCAAACCGTCATACCTACCCAAATAGTATAACTAGATACAAGTTCGCATTCCTTTTAGAACATGTCATAATCCCTTTGTCCACGATGTCATTGAACACAAGTCATGGTCAACAAGTCAACTTGTATTGTTCAATACTTTCTCGATTCCGAATATGTTGATAATCCAAATGACATTGATCCAATCAATCCATTTGAGTTTGGCCAAACATTTCATCAACATCATTCCTTCGAGGGGCCCAAGCTTGACATCTCTCTGAAGAGGGACAAATCCATTTAGCTTATTATTCTTCCCTACGTGAATCCGATTATGCCAATCATACCCTTTATAACTACCGTGTTAAGGTAGCGTTTGAATATGTCAAACATAATATTCATCAAGTGGAAGACTATAATAACTTCAAGTCTAAGGATTCAAATGACATAACTAATATGAGATTTATATATGACATCGACCATGACATAAATCTCATACCGCGGGTCATGTCCAATACCTTGTTCCAAACAAGTACCTATAAATCTAACATGATCATCCCATGATCATTTAGCCTTTATACTAGTGCTTAACAAGCTCTAGGGACGGAGATTATTATAAGCAAACACGAGCCATAATAATAATCTTATTATATCTTTATTATTATGAATAAAATGATAACTTATACAACGTTTAACAAACGTGCCTAGGGCACCAACACCAACATGAGGTTCGGGGGTTAGATTACGAGATGGGAAGTACCGAAACACCCATCTCGCCCAACTTAAGTTGGTCTTGCTTGATCAAAATCTACATGAATGAAAATGTTATTCTTCTTCTTTTTTAAGTCATAAAAAGGGGGGGGGGTTTAAAATATGATTTGGAATGTAGGAGATAACCCCTTAACTAACCTCAATGAGATGAGGTGGTCATTAGAGTCATGTCCCAAAATGATTTGGGTGATTGCACATTTGATTAGAGTAAAAGAGAGAGAGGAGATGAAGTAGAAAAGAAAGGAAAAGATGGACTTTTACCTACAATTTGAAGAACTTCAAATGTTGCTTGATGAGATCCTTGGAGAACCTTTAGAAAGTGATTTTTGTATAGTTTTTGTAAGTTCAATCTTCGGTCTAAGTTTTCGATCCTTGAAAATGGAGGTAAAGAGAGGTTTTTATAGGTGAAAGAGGGGTGTTTTTGGTGCCAAAACTCAGTCACCAAGAAATCCTTCCCGGGCAAAATCCTGTAAATTGAGCAAGGGAGAGAATCCTGGCCAAAAATCTGTAACTGACGCCCAGAGGCGCGCGCTTCCTGCTTTGGGGGCGGGAGGCGCGCGCGCCTGGATCCTCCTGTCAGAGGCGCGCGACTCAGAGAAGGCAATTTTGACAGAATGGACTAGAAAGTCAGCCCTGTCATTCAGTTTAGTCCCTAGACTTAACGAAGTCAGTCAGGAACTTAACGGAAGTGACAGAAACTAACGAGAAACACTTGAAATAGGGAGAAACACAAGATCAAATGTGCAATCGGGGTGAGCGGTCCAAGGCGGGGTGTCTACAGTTTGGCATTTCTTCCTCGTGCGAACTTTGCTTGTTTCGCCCCGAGGGACGGGATCCTTACAACCGATCAAATTACTACTCAAGTTGCCGATGACTCAAACAAATCAGCAAGGACAATCTGTGTCACGACCCGAAATTTAGGCCCTATTTTATTAGTAATAAATAATTATTATTTATTTATTTGCTTATTTATTTATTTAAATTATTATTTATTTAAATAATTATGTGTTCAATTTATGTGTTGTAATAATTTATGCCTAGCATTTTATTCGAGTTATTTGGGTTAGTGTAAGTATTTGTGTCTAGCATTATTTGGTTGATATTGTGTTAATTGGGTAGAAGGTTGATAGGGGTTTTATTTGTGCTAGCTAAGTGAGGAGGGGGCCTAAGTGTAAGTTTTCAAATCATTTTTTAACTACTCCCTCCCTACTCCTCCTCTTCTCCCTCATTCTTCCTCTCTTCTTTCCCAGCTCATTTCTCTCTCTCTCTCCAAAGAAGGGTAAGTTTTTTCTCTCTCACTTCTCTCTACATTTCCATCATCTTCCTCTTGTTATTTCTCATTTCTTAAAACTTGAAACTTGTTTAGATCGTCGATAGGATCGCGTAGAACCAAAAAGAATTGAATTCCGTCATCTTTGAGAATTTTCAAGTAAGTTACTTTTCCCCCATTTTTATGCTAAAATGTTCATATCATGTTTATATAATGCTTGATGTGTTATATTGGAAGTTTGGTTGAGTTTAGAATTTATTTGGAATTTATTTGAGTTTTGGTCAAAAATGGTGATTTTATGAATGTTGGGTTTGATTCTTGGTTTTGGTTGATAAATGGTGTATTTGGATCCCCATCCTAGTTATAAGTGGTTTTGGTACATTTTGGAACTTGTTGAAGGAGTTGAGTTTGAGTATTTTGTGTTTTGGTATATTTTGGGTCGAAATTGAAGAACCCAGCTCTGTTTTTCCCGGCCAAAACCCAGGCCGAGCGCCCGCCTTCCCTTGCCCATGCGCCCACCTGCACCCCTTTTTCCAGCGGCCAGACCTTCTGGGCAAATGAGCGCCCGCCTGCCCCTTCCCGAGCGCCCGCCCGCCGCCTGCTTGGAATTTTGGCCCTTTTGTTTGTTTAAACTAAATGGCTTACCTAGTTTAGGGTTCCTTCTTCTAATTAACTTAAGATAACACCGTGGAACACTTTATTAAGTGGAATTGATTATTATGTGAATAAATATGATATGGAATTTGATTAAGTACCATTTTGGGAATGTGGTCCATCTTTGATGTGCTGTTTGTATTGGTTTACCTTTGTGGTGATTTAATTGGAATGATTCCCTACTTTGGAATCGTAAGATGTTTATTCATGCTAATATATTATTACTTAGCATTTATTTGGAAGCCCAGCTGGCATATTTGTTGCATCGGGCGATGGGAGAGATTATAATGGCAAAGCCAAGTCCATTATAATGTTGACCATTGTTTGCCTTACTATACCCCTTTTCCAGATTGGCCTTGGAAGAGATAAGTTAGCTTCCTTTGTGAATGTATCTAGCTACCGAGCATGACTTTGTGGCATGGCTCTTGTCCTTTGTGACACTCTTATGGTTATTGTTCCGGTACCGGGGGTTTTCTCTTCGGCTTTCATGCTATTATGAAGATGTGATTTGTTGATTATTGAAGCTGCGCAGCGATCCTTTATTTGGATGTATCGGTTTGGAAACCTTGGATAATATCCTTTGTTATGTGTTTATTTCTGCTGCTATTTATTATCTGATAATTGCTATGTTATATGAGATATTGATGTTGTTATTACTTATTGTATCATAACATGTCATGTAGTTGCATTAGTAACTTATTGAGATTTATCTCACCCCCTTTCTTTTATCTTTGTTTTTCCTTAACCCCCCCCCCAGGTGCTAAGGATTAGTCTCGCTGATCACGAGAAAGAGGACGTCGAGTGTGGATACATTCTTTTGGGGAAAGTTGTTATAGGTTGGTTTACATTATATAAATGTGTAACCTTTTTGGGATAGTTGTACCAAACAATGACGTCATTAAGTATTGTACATTTATATTCTGTTGGGCATAAACTTGTGGAAGTTTATGATAGTTGTATTTGGTTATTATCAAACTTGGATTTGTAAAACTTTGGATCATCACCTTTTGGTATCAAATGGAATTTTTAACTTCGGTATTTCACAGTTTTGGTTTTAAGTCGACGTCCAGCTCGCGATCTCGGGCCTGCGGGGTTCGGGGTCGCGACAATCTGAACCTTACTGACAGTCAGGTTTTGGTGTTCTTTCTCAATGTCAACTTACTGATTGTCTCTGTCCTTTCTGTACTGTCTTATCAGAAAGTTGTTAAACTGCTCTGTCATGATTACTGCGCCGTCTGACACATAGCTAGTTTTAGCTATACTTTGTCCCTACTTGCTTTTTGCAGGTAACCGGTTGAGACAAAGGGGTCTTTACCCATCAGACTTTTGCAAGCATGCGTGTACTCCATATCTTCGCCATTAATGCTAAAGATACCGCATTTAATGCTCCTCAACTACCCAGCTGGATATTCAAATTGCAAGCTTTCTTCTACAAGACTCAAGACATTCACTCCTCTTATAAATAAAGGACTTAGAGCATTGAAGACGGCGGGTGGAAATAGAGCATTGAAGAGAGTTGAATGTTTTTGAGTATTCATTGAAGACTCAAACATTCTGTCCAGATAATCATTAGATCATTTAATAGGACATACACTTGTGCACCAACTCAATAACAATGTTAGTATTCCCGAACTAGATCATTTAAGGAATACGTTGTTTGAGTTATTCACACACCCACCTGAGTGAGACAAGTTCTATTGGACTTGCCGCTCAAAAACACTTGGTCAGATTTGTATTACGATTCATTAGTGATCTCTAGAATTTAGTGTTTGTTTCCGGCAAAGCCGTGCTTGTAATAGACTAGAGATATCTAATAGTACTCTTAACCCAAATCCAAGTTCTGACCAAACTTGGTAGAGGACGTAGCAGTATTTACACTGTGAACCTCTCTAAATCTTTGTGTCTCTGCTGTTTACTTATCTTTGCCGGTTGGAACTCTATCACCGGCAGATCGTATATGTTTGTACTGATTCATTGTAATTTATATTGACCAATCTCTTGAAACTGCATTGAACTTTTAGGAATCACTTTGTGTTAAACCAAGCTCTCAAAACCTTTTTCATACTGATTTCGTGTGAGTTAAAACCAAGTCATACCTTCTCCGCTGCGCTTACTGATAATAGTTTGCAAACTAATAAGTGACGTTGTATTTATAAAAGTGTTTCTTTGAAAATGTTTTAATTAGGCTATTCACCCCCCCCCTCTAATTGGGCCTAACACATAGGAGTAATGTGCATGTAGTGTGAGGTCTATCACGTGACAATTTTGTTTTGTTTTTTTTTTTGTTTTAAAAGAAAAGATAAGAACACAAAAGCACGCAAATTACAACTCCCGAATCACCCGTGTGACCGGTAAATAAACACAAAATTAAGACAGTCCAAAGGTCCAATTTTGTTCTGATGCAGGCAACTGTGCCCACACCCCACTGTTCTATTCAGTCCCTGAAACCTGTTCTTGTCCTGGAAATTGGCTCAGAAGCGCGCGCCTCGGGCTGGTGTTGTGGGAAGCGCGTGCCTGGCTTATTGTACATGGGAGGCGCCCGCTTCTGGGCTGACCTGTCAAATTGTCAGAAACTTATGGACTCAGGGGATTGCCCTGGTCCTGATTGTGTAATGAAACCCCTGCAGTGTTTGTTAGCATGAAATAATAGGAAGAATAGGAAGAACACATGGAAGGCGGGAGATTCTGGAATGTGATGTGGGACGCGCGCGCTTTGAACCATGAAGGTCCGAGGCGCGCGCTTCCCATATCAATTTCCAGAATGCCCAGAAAAGTGAATTATGAACAGAAACACAAGTTTAACCCTCAAGTTGTCCCCAGCGGAGTTGCCACTGTAGATACCCCGGGAAAACACAACTTGGCTAGAGTGGTGAATTATCCTAGGATGTCTAATTGTGTTTTAGAGTCGCCACCCACGTTTTTGAGGAATGTAAGAAAACCTAATGTTTATGAGCCTAAGTTTGATTTACGAAAACAGAGATTCCTTGGGATGAAGGGTTCGGGGGTTAGGTTACGAAATGGGAAGTACTTAAACACCCATTTCGCCCGAGCAATGTCGGTCTTGTTTGTCCATAATCCACTTTAAAGATAAATGTGTTCTTTCTATTTGAATAATGATAAAAGGGGTTTTAAAAGGGGTTTTATTGTTTAGAATGTAGGGAGATAACTCCTAGGCCAATTCAATGTAATGAAAGAGCCATTGGTGTCATGTCCCAAGTGGTTTTGGGTGATTGCACATTGATTGAAAGAAGAAGAAGAAGAAGAAGAAGAAGAAGAAGAAGAAGAAGAAGAATATTAAGACATAAAGTAGAAGATAATTGTACCTATAGTAATCATCAAAGATAACTTTTTGAGAGGGTATATAATACTTGTGAAAGAATGTGATGCCAAAGCTTAATGAAAGATCTTGGAATTTAAGGTTCAAGGTCCCCTCCAATGATGGATTGGAGGGGTTTTTATAGTTGAAAATGTGTGTTTTTTTGGAGCCAAACGAAGTCTCCAAGAAATCTTTCCCGGGCAAAATCATGTATAATGAGCAAGGGAGAGATTCTTGGGCAGAATCTGTAACTGACACACCCCAGAAGCGCACGCATCCCACCTAGGCGGCGGAAGGAGCACGCATCTGGCCTCAAGGGGAGGAGGCGCGCGACTCTGAAAGGCAAATTTTGAGAGAATGGACTAGAAAGTTAGAATTGTTATTCAGTTTAGTCCCTGGACTTAATGGAGCCCGTCTGGAACTTAACCAAAGTAACAGAAACTAACAGAAAACACTTAAAAGAGGGAGAAACACAGAAATTTTGAGTCATGGGTACAGGACCCTTCGACGCTTGGTTACAATTTCGAATTCGCTGAGTGTGCAATCAGGGTGAGCAGTCCAAGGCGGGGTGTCTACACTTCCCGGTCTCAGAGATTCTTCATTCTACCAGCCGAAGAGTGTTTTGAGACAGTTTGGTCGTCAGCAGATAGTTCATTTCCCGAAGAGTGGAGTGTTTCATCTAGTTTCGTACATGGGTTCGGACTTTTCGAGGGAGGTCAGTCGGCCTGGGGAGATGATCGCTATCGGTGGGCTTCTGTTCCTCCTTACCGGGGTAGCTTTTTCTTTCCGAGAGTTACTTGGATTATCTGTTTGGCACACTTTACCGTGGCATCACTTGGGTCGACACTCTTCGGGTTGAGTTGCTAGGGAAGGATTTTGAGCCTAGCAGTGCTTTAAGATATAAGGAAGCTGCTGCTGATTCGAACGACATCTTGGTTGACCCTTTCGGCACTCCTTTGGATGACTTCTATGCTCGGAGACGTCTTACTGCGGAGAAGGCCATTGCCCGTCTTAGTGTTCCTAGGATGCCCAAGAGGAGTAGGATCGAGAGTCGTTCGAGCCGCCCTTTGAAGGCTAAGAAGAAATTAGATTTTTCCTAGTACCTCGAGATTGTAATTAAATAGACCACTTGTTAGGATTTTAATATTTTAATGTCTTTTATTGCTCAACAATCCCGTATGTAATGTTGAGAATGTTTCAAGGAATAAATAAAATTGCATCTCGTTAATGAAATGATTGGGTAAAAATGATTGTTTTAGACCGCACCCGAAGGTTGCCTACGTTCCTCCAGCTTTTGGGAGGCTCAGGTCTCCGTAGTTCAAACAAATGAAGACAGTGTTTTTTTTTTTTTTTTTTGTGCACACTGTTTTTTGCCTAGTCTGTCCTTGCGGGTTTTTAATCTAGTGGGCATCTTTTTTGCACTATGCTCTAATTTTTGCCTAGGTCGCCCTTGCGGGTTTTCAATCTAGCGAGCTCTTTCTTTTTTTTTCTTTTGGTCTTCATTTGTCAAGCGTAGAACTTCTTGAGCTTGTTGAGGTTAACCTCCTTCGGAAGTTGATCGCCATCCAAGTCTACGAGTCGAACTGCACCGCCACTTAGTATCTTCTTGACTACGTATGGACCGATCCATCTGGGTCCCCATTTCCCAAGGGGATTCATTGCATTGGGAGGACGTTGCCTTAGGACCAAGTCTCCCACTTTAATGTCTCGTGGCTTTACCTTCTTGTTGAAAGCCCTGGACATTCTTTGTCGATAGGCCCTTGTGCGCTCGAACCCCTTTAGCCTCTTTTCATCGAGTAGGGCTAATTGTTAATATCGACTTTGAATCCATTCAACCTCATTGACTTGATTTTCAAGCAAGACCTGTAGAGAGGGAACTTCGAGTTCGACTGGGAGCACGGTTTCGGAGCCATAAATCAATGTGTATGGAGTTTCTCCCATTGCTGACTGAATTGATGTTCGATAGCCCCACAATTCTAAGGGCAATTTCTCAGGCCAATCTTTTCTTGTTGAAGCCATTTTATGTATAATGGTCTCAATTGTCTTGTATGCCGCTTCGACTGCACCATTGGCTTGAGGACGGTACGGGGATGACTTGCGCTTGGTAATCTTGTATTCGACCAAGAGTGCATCCATTTCTTTGTCGAAGTGAGAACCATTGTCGGAAATAATCTCATGAGGGACGCCGTATCAGCACATGATGTTGGTCTTCATGAATTCAGCCACTTTCTTGGCATTGAGAACTCGGTAAGCTTGTGCCTCAATCCACTTTGTAAAATAGTCCACGGCCACTAGAACGAATGATTTCCCATTGCTTCCTGTGGGATGGATCTTGCCGATGATATGTATGCCCCAACAAGAGAATGGCCACGGCGTGGTCATGTTGTAGAGTTGCGATGGCGGAGCATGTTGCAAGTTGGCATGGAATTGGCACTTGGCACATCTCTTGACTTTCTCGATGCAATCTCTTTCTATAGTGCTTCAATAATAACCGATACAGAGTATCTTCTTGGCTAACATGAACCCATTCATGTGGGGTCCATACTCGTCTTCGTGGATTTCATGCATTATCTCTTGAGCTTCAGTTTCATTAGCACACAAGAGATTGATCCCTTCATAGTGTCTCTTGTAAACTCGGTTCCCAATCAACACATATCTCGATGCCAGATTTTGTAATGCCACTTGAGATTTCTTATTGCTGTCCTCGGGGAAAGTTCCATCTTTGAGGAAGTTCATGATGTCAATGTACCACAGAGGGTTTTCTTGGACTTCGTTGATCTCAATGCTCATGCAATATGCCGGACTAGTCCTTCTTGAAATTATGAAGGGATTCACCATTTTACCCTCGGGCATTTCGACTAGCGAGGCTATGGTGGCCAATGCGTCGGCAAAGAGGTTCTTTTCTCTTGGTAAATAATTGAACATGACATCTTGGAATTGTTCGACCAACTGTTTTAGGTGTTGACCGTACTGTTGAAGAGTCGGGTCTTGAATTGTCCACTTGCCAGACGTTTGATTGATGATGAGCAGAGAATCCCCAAATACTTCTAAGTCCGTGACGTTCCTTTCTAGGTCCGCTTCTAGCCCCGCTATACATGCTTCATATTTGGCAATATTTTTGGTGGCTTCAAATTCAAGGCGGATTGCAATCGGAGTGTAGATGTCTTTTGGATCGACAAGAAACATTTCTATCCCGTAACCATGCTTATTGGCCGCCCCATCGAAAAAAATTTCCACTTGTTTTCCTTGGTTGTAGTGCAAATTAAGTCTTCATCGGGAAATTGTAAGTCTTCCCCCTTCACTTCGTCACACGGAAATTCAGCAAGCTGATCACTAAACACATTCCCCCTTATGGATTTGAGTGTGACGTGAGTGATATCATAACCGGCGAGCATGAAATACCACTTGCCTATCCTTGTTGACATGAAAGGCTTCTCGAAGATGTAGCGGAGCGGGTCCACTTTTGCTACTAGCTTGATCGGAAAGGCTTCCATGTAGTTTTTGAGCTTTTGAGTGACCCAAACCAATGCGGCACATGACTTCTCCAAGGTGGAGTAGTTCTTTTCACCTCCTTGAAATCGGCAACTGACGAAGTAAATGGCATTATCATTTGTGGAGTCTCGTTGCTCTTGTGCTAGCATAGCCCATAGGGCCTCATCATTCACAGTGAGATAGAGCCTTATCATTCACAGTGAGATAGAGCAAGAGAAGCTTCTCTTTGTACGGTGGAACCAAAACTAGAGGGCATGTCAATTAATGCTTCACTTGATCGAAGGCTTCTTGGCATGCATCGGTCCATTCTAGAGCCACATTCTTCTTAAGTAACTTGAAGATTGGCTCGCACATTGAAGTAAGTTGGTGCACAAACCGGCTGATGAATTGAAGTCTGCCCATGAAGCCCTTGATTTCTTTCTGCGTCTTCGGGGGAGACATGTCAATGATTGCCTTGATTTTCGAGGGATCGGCTTCAATTCCCCTCTTGGTGACCATATAGCCAAGAACTTTGCCTCTTATAACCCCAAAAGTGCACTTTGTAGGATTAAGCCTCATTTTGTGTTGTCGAAGCCTTTCAAAGAACTTGCGGAGATCGATCAAGTGTTGACCGTTAGTTCCTTTCGAATGAATAATCATGTCGTCTACATAGACTTCAATTTCTTTATGGATCATGTCATGGAACAAGTCTGTCACGGCCCTTTGATAAGTAGCTCTTGCGTTCCTTAATCCGAATGGCATAACTGTATAGCAAAAGTACCCCACGGTGTGGTGAAAGCAATCTTGTGCTGATCTTCCTCGTCCATAAGAATCTGGTTGTACCCGGCAAAACCATCAAAAAATGAGCGGATCTCATAGGCAGCAGTCGAGTCGACTAACATATCGATGTTGGGTAGTGGGAAGTCATCCTTTGGAGAAGCCTTCTTCAAATCCCAGAAATCCACACAAACACGGACCTTGCCGTTAGCCTTTCTGACTGTCACGACATTTGCTAGCCAAGTCAGATACTCGATGACTTTGATGAAGCCCACACTGAGAAGCTTCTCTTTATCTTCTTTGATTTGCAGAGAGCATTCGGGCTTGATCTTTCTGAGATTATGTTTGACTGGCCTGGCATCTCCTCTGATCGGTATTCTGTGCTCAGCGACCTTTCTGTCTAAACCCGACATGTCTTTGTTTGACCATGTGAAAATGTTGGGTATGCCCACTTCAGTTTTAATGTAATAGGATTGATTAGATTTGATTGATCCATCACCTAAGTTTTATTTCATGGACTTTAGACCCACATGTAAGAAGTATTTATACTTCATTTTTTAGGTAGTCCATTGTAATAGAATAGGCTTAGGAATAGGACAAGAATGTCAGGATAGAAGAAAATCACAATGTTGATTCAAGGCTCACGCCATGCGCCTTGCGCCATGCGCCTATAGCCTGCGCCTATGCGCCTCATAGGCGCGCGCTATGCCATGCGCCCCTTTGGCTCATGCGCTCCATTATGAATGATTTAATACTTGGTGATTTATTGAAGACATGAAGACTTGAAGAAATTCAAACAGCGCCAATGATCCAACGGTGGTTAAATAACACGTATGCACCCGCATCTAAGGACACCTGTCCATAACGGTCATATTTGTGTTATGTGTCTAACGGCTACAAAGGACACATGCTCCACTTAATGAGCGACAGCACATCTGTCCTTTTATCTTATCCACAAGGGATTTCCAACGGCTGGTTTTTGGGGCTCTACTATAAATACCCCATAACTTCAATAGTTTTGAAGTTGCTAAGATATTCAGAATTTCTATCTCAAGCAATTGTTGAAGATTTGAAGATTGCCTTTGATTTTCCAAAATTCTCAAGAACATCTTAATACCTTCATACTTAGCCCGGATCCTCAAGCAAAAACACTTTAGTTTTCTTGTGCTCTCAATCTCAAAGATCTAAAGAGCCTTGAATCTAAATTCACACACGCACCTCTTTGAGTTTGATCACTTAGATCTTTCTCAACGAGATACACCGGTTTTGTTTAGGATTTGTTCTTTCATAGAATATTAGATCTTGAGTTAGTGTATAAGCTCAAACGTTGTAATTTGTAATACTCACTCATATTATAAGATCTCCATTAGAAATCCAAGACTAACCATCTTGGTAGAGGACGATCTTTCCTTGATCGAACCTCTCCAAATAGCGCGTATTAATTTCTTGTCATCTACTTTCAAGTTATTATCTTATCTCACTATTTGCTTGTTTACTCATTGTAGATTGATTGGATTGTATTGTGTTGTGTTTGTTATATCATTTGCCTTAGTTCCTTATTTCACCCGCTTTGAGCCAAAATACTTAGAGTGTGTGTGCGCCCCCTTTATCAAGCTTTGCGTCTATTTACTTAACTAAATTCCGCTGTGCATTTCACTCACTCACTTAGGCGCATTTCATAACGCTTATTTGATAAAGTGCGCATTTGCAATTGAATTTTCAAGGGTACGAAAGGAATTTTAAAACAGCTATTCACCCCCCTCTAGCTATTTTCCATACCCTTGTTTCCCTTTGGGACCAACAAGTGGTATCAGAGCAAACACCTTTATAATTTTTTTTTTGTTTTTCAAGCTTAACAACTTGGGTGCCGATTCGATATGGAAAACTCAAAACCTTCGGCACCTGCTAACTACACACATGTTCCAGTCTTTGATGAAGATCATTTTGACTTGTGGAAATTCAGCATCTTGACTCATCTTACCTCAATCGATGAAAGGCTTCATGGCACCGTGGTTTATGGAACTTACATCCCAATGAAAGCGAATCCGAATCCGCGAACCAAAGCTGCTCAACCAACCATCAAGAAACCAAAGGAAGAATGGACTGAGGAAGAAACAAGAAGAGTTGCAAATGATGGCAAAGCAAGAAACATTCTCCTAAGCACTCTAAGCATGGCTATGAAACAACAAGTCATGCATTGTGCTATCGCCAATGAGTTATGGGATGCTATTGAAGAGCATATAGAAGGAGACACTGTTTGCAAGGAGAACAAGAGATATGAAGTGCAAAAGAGATTCAACAATTTCTCTCAACTCCCCGGTGAAACATTGAGACAGACTTATGAACGCTATTGTGAAATTATAAATCTTTGTATTTCACTTGGAAAGAAGTTCTCTAATAAGGAATTAAACACTAATTTCCTTGCTGCTTTTGGATCTAGATACCTACATAAATCTAGCACCCTTGAAGCCGCTGGAACTTTAGATGTATGGACATTAAGAAACCTTTATCCAAATCTTAAGGTTTATGAGCTCAAACTTCAGCGCATCAGTGAAACTGAAGGAAAATTAAAATCCATTGCTATGGTGGCGCATAAAGAGGAAGTACATGCGCCTGCACCGGTTCAAGATGAGAAAAGTTTGGATCCCAAAATTTCTACTTCTGAGCTATTAGACATGGATGATGAAGACTTCGCTTTATTTGTGAAGAGATTCCAGAAGTTCAGAAAATTCTCAAAACCCAGCTCATTCAACAAAGCTCAAGGATCTATAAGCAGAGCTCCTCTAAAGTTCATGAGCAGCAGTGATCCAAAAAGAAAAGAAGACCTTGTTTGTTTTAATTGCAGGAAACCTGGACACTTTGCATCAAACTGCCCATTTCCCAAATTTGAGTGCATGCAGAAGAAGAGCAGCCATACTCCCAAGTTCACTCCCAAATTCACTCGTCACAAGGGAATGGTTGCTAAAGAAGAATCACCAGCAAATGAGCAGAACACTTGGATTAAAACAGACTCAGAAGGGAGCGATGAAGATTCTGATGATGAACTCGTTTGTTTGGTGGCAAAGGATGACGAAGTTGATGCTTATGATTCTGATGATGATTGCTCAAAGGATGTTCCTGATATGAATGTCTTGAATAAACCTATCAAGAAATCTGCAGGTTTTCAAAAGATGAAAAAGAAGAAAGGACCAACCATCAGTGAGCTCGTTGAATAAGGATTTCTCACTCCGGCTCAAAGCGATGGTGGATTGTTATTTTCCAGATGTGATCTGAGCGTAAGAAGCAAGCTCAGAAAAGGCAACTACATAAGACCACAAGTTGAACCAATTTCTATAATCACTCATGATGAGGACATTGTAAAGCAAGAAAAGTTATTCAAAGAGGCTGAAAAAGTAATCAGTCGATTTAGTGATATGAAGGAAGCTTTAGCACTATCATGTGATGAAATTTCCCAGCTTAAGACAAAGAAATCTCTACTTAAATCTGAAATCACCCTCCTTAAGGAGCAGATAAAGAGTATGACTCCTCTTACTGTTAAAAAAACTTATCTAACGGAACAGAACTCATTACTTAAAGTTCAAAACGATGAATTGGTTACTCAAATTACTGATCTTAAAAAGATTACAAATGAGTGGTCCAATTCTCGTGTCACTATGGACGGTATCTTTGAGTCCCAAAAAGCCAGTGGTGATAAAAGTGGCTTGGGATTCACATCATCAACTAGTGACAAATTTAAGTGTGATGTTTGTGCTGAAAGACAGTGAATTTACAACTCAGCAAACTCATGAAATTCCCAAGGAAAAACATTCTAATTCAATTGGTAAAGGATAGGAAAATGTCAAGAGACAAACATTCCATTATGTCTACCCAACGAAAAAATTTGGGAAAGCTAAAGAGAAGGAAGTAGCTACAGATGAATCATCCTCTAGCAAAATCATTCTTGAAACAAGGCGCGCTCCTTCTCCTAGTGAACATTATGCGCCTAAGAGCCACGCGTCTCACCGCCGTGCGCCTCCTAGCCCTATGCGCCCTCCAAGAAAAAGCGCTCCAAAATTTCAAAAGAAAGATTTTGTTAAGGCTGGCTCATCTGACCCAAAGAAGAATGCTATCCCAAAGAAAAGTAAAGAGTTTGTAAAAACTCACGTGATTGGTGGCTTTCATCATTGTTCTATTTGTGATTGTTCGGGACATAAGGCCGTGGAATGCCTTTTGAGATTCACTCCTAATGCCAAAGGACGTAAAAATCCCAAGGTTAAGCAAGAGTGGGTCATCAAAAGTTGCTAACTCTAGGACCCGAAAAGGAATAAAGGGGACCTGCTTTAAATGTTTATATTTCAGGTTCTTTTCTACATGGCTGGATCTTCAAAAGCTAAAACGTATGAATGGATTCTCGACAGTGGGTGTTCACAACACATGACTGGAGATGAATCCTTACTTGAAGATGTTCATGAAGAAAGAGGTCCCTCCGTAACATTTGGTGATAATAACAAAGGTCAAGTTGTAGCATATGGCAAGCTCAAGAAAGACAAAGTGTGCTTTGAAAGAGTCTCTCTCGTCGAAGGGCTCAAACACAATTTATTATCCATATCTCAATTCTGCGACAAAGGATTAGAATGCCATTTTACCTCAATGCAATGTCTTATTAAGGATGGAAAATCTAGAGCTACATTACTCACGGGTTATCGTAAGAAAAATATTTATATTATTGATTTCCATAGTATGAACTCTAGTACTAATCTTTGTTTTGTAGCTAAAAGTGTGAGCGAAAATAGTTGGCTGTGGCACAAGCGCTTAAGTCACTTGAACTTCAAGTATATATCTAAACTCAGCAGGAATAATCTTGTTAAAGGACTTCCCAAAGTTGCTGATCATCACAACAAAAAGTGCGCCGCGTGTCAACTTGGCAAACAACCGAAAAAGTCTTTCTCTAGCAAGACCAATCCCTCAACCACTAGATGTTTGCAATTGCTGCACATTGATCTATTTGGACCAGTCACCACCGCAAGCATTAGAAGAAACAAGTATACTCTAGTTGTGGTGGATGATTATTCAAGATATACATGGGTGGAAATGATGATCTCAAAAGACGATTGTTATGACATTTTGACCACCTTATTCAGAATGCTCCAAACCCAAAAAGAAGATGACATCGTTAATGTTCGATCCGACAATAGAACAGAATTTAAAAACAACGGTGTTGCTCGATACTGTGACGATCATGGGATAGATCATAACTTCTCAACCGCTGGAGTTCCTCAACAAAACGACATTGTGGAATGAAAGAATAGGATGTTGATTGAAGCGGGAAAGACAATGATAGCTAAAGCAAAATTGCCTAAGTACTTTTGTGAAGAAGCTATCAACACTGCGTGTTTTACTCAAAATCATTCCCTCATCAACAAACTTCACAACAAGACTCTGTATGAACTTTGGCGTGGTAGAAGTCCCAACATTGCATTCTTCAAAATCTTTGGTTGCAAATGTTATATCCTCTACAACGGAAACGAACATAGAGGTAAATTCGATGCCAAAGCCGACGAAGGTATTTTTGTTGGGTATGCCAAACATTCTAAAGCTTTTCATGTTTTTAATAGATCTACATTAGTGATAGTTGAATCTGTACATGTTACATTTGATGAACATTCTCTCCTTGAGCCACATTTGGCTCCAATTGTTGCTGATGATTCTGTTGAGTTAAATGAGACAGGGCTCCTATTCATATTTCGCCTACACAAGATTAGAATCTATCAACTCAAGGAAATCTATCTACATCAGTTGCTTCTAACTCAATGTATGGCGTGCCTGGTGATTCTTCAGTTGCGCCTTCCTTGAATGTCGCGCCTCTTGATTCCTCTCACGCGCCTATAACTACTGCTGCATCTGGTGTTAACCCCAGTTTCAATTCTGAACCAGTTTAACCCCCTAATTTTGATGATTTTGAATCTAGTGAAGATGTACCAATTGAAGACCATCAAGTTACTACAACCCAACCTAACTTACCTTCTGAAATTCGTGAAGTTAGAGGTCACCCAATCAATAATATCATTGGTGATCTACAAGTTGGCGTTCGAACAAGGAGAGCTACAAACTTTGATGCTTACACCGCATTTATCTCTCAAATTGAACTGAAGAAGGCTGATGAAGCGCTCCAAGATCCTAATTGGGTTGTTGCAATGCAAGAAGAACTCAATCAATTTGAACGATGTAAGGTTTGGACTCTTGTTCCAAGACCACATGATCAAGGAGTGATTGGTACAAAATGGGTGTTCAGAAACAAAATGGATGAGAATGGAACCATCACAAGAAACAAAGCAAGATTGGTTGCACAAGGCTATAGGCAAGAAGAAGGAATTGATTACGATGAAACTTTTGCGCCCGTAGCAAGACTTGAAGCTATCAGGCTCTTTCTAGCTTACGCCGCTCGCAAGAATTTCAACTTATATCAAATGGATGTGAAGAGCGCGTTTATAAATGGTGAACTCTAAGAAAAAGTATTTGTAGCTCAACCACCTAGGTTTGAAGATTCACAATTTCCAAATCATGTGTACAAACTCCAGAAAGCTTTGTATGGGCTCAAGCAAGTGCCAAGAGCATGTTATGATACACTATCCAAGTTTCTCATTGAGAAAGGCTCCACTCGCGGTAAAATCGATACAACTCTTTTCATTACCAAACATAATGATCATAAATTACTTGTTCAAATTTATGTTGATGATATTATATTTGGTTCTACTAATAAATTTTTGTGCAAGCGCTTTGAGAAACTAATGAAGAGCAAGTTTGAAATGAGCATGATGGGAGAACTCACATTCTTCCTCAAACGTCAAATCAAGCTATGAAGGCATATTTATCAATCAAGCCAAATACACAAAGGATTTAATCAAGAAATTTGGACTTGAGAATGCTAAATCATACGACACTCTAATGGCTACCGGTAACAAACTTGACAAGGATTTAAAAGGTAAAAAGGTTGATCAAACGCTCAATCAAGGTATGATTGGCTCACTCCTTTATCTTACTGCTAGTAGGCCTAATATAATGTTTAGTATTTGTGCTCGTTATCAATCTGACCCTAGAGAAGCGCACTTAATTGTTGTGAAACGCATTATACGATATCTCTCCGGTACTGTTAACCTTGGAATTTGGTACACCAAAGATTCGAATTTTAAACTTGTAGGTTATTCAGATACGGATTATGCAGCGTGCACCATTAATAGGAAAAGCACAAGTGGAAATTGTCGTTTCCTCGGATATCGACTTGTGTCATGGGCGAGTAAGAAACAAGCTTCAGTGTTTGTCTCAACAACTGAAGCTAAATATATCGCTGCGGGAAGTTGTTGCTGTCAGATTCTATGGATGAAGCAACAATTGGTGGACCATGATATAATCGAAGAAAATTATCCCATCTACTGCGACAATACATCAACAATTGCGGTTTCTGAAAATCCTGTCATGCACTCCAAAACCAAGCACATCGACATCAAATATCATTTCCTCAAAGACCATGTGGAAAAAGGAAATATTCATTTGGAACACGTGGGAACCGACTTTCAAATCGCCGACATTCTAACGAAAGCACTTGATGCAAAACGGTTCATCTTTTTTAGAGGTGAAATGGGTATGCTTGAACTCAACTAGTGCATATTGTTTTGTCACTACTAATGATTTTATGTCTCTTTGAGTTATGTATATCCTAGGTTCAAAAGATAAATCAATTTCAAAGTTTCAAGGAAGCTTTCATGCGCCTGGTATGCGCCCTTACTCTCTGAGCGCCCACGTACCTAATGCGCCTTAATCATTCTGCGCGCCTCGATGAGTAATGCGCCTCCCATGCGCCTAATAATTGATTACGGCTCAATCAATGCTCCCTTATTTATTATCCTCATGATTGAACGTACTAAATTTCACAAGTACTAGGTATGTTCTTATTTATTATAGAATCTTTGTCTTTTGACATTCCATGATTGTTCAAGGGTACTTGTGCAATTAATTTTCCCTCGTTTTTGGTTTTTCAAAATTTTATTTTCTGGGGATATATTTCTTGCACCCCAAACTTACACCAAAATATATGTTTTTGGGGTTTGTGCAAAAATTAGACAAAATTGCTCATACACTTATAAGGGAAGTGGACCAGTTTTTTACCCAAAATGTCACATCGAAGTACTTTGTGTCATTCCTTCATTAATGGTCGTCATTTCAAAATCCCTCACCATTAATGCGCCGTACGCTTTGTGTCACTCACCATTAATGAGCCGAATGTTTTTTCTCCCTCATTAATACCATCCTTTCATATTCCCATTTTTTTTTTTTCATAATTATCCCTACTTATTGTCTCTGCACCCCCCTCTTTCCTTCACCAAATCCTACCAACTTTCTCTCCCAGACTCTTCCAGACTCCCTCCCGTCACTCTCTTTCTCTTTTTATAAATTTTCTCCATTTCTTCTCAATTTCTTCTTATATATATAACTTCATGGGTCCTAAGAAAGATTCAAAGACTAATCAAGACGAAATGATATGAATTTCTAACCCTTTCACTTCTTTAATTTCTGCAATTTTTATGTTTCTTTGTTCTGGGTTCATTTTTCTAAAAACCAAAAATCTCATTTTCTTTGTTTGATCTTGTTTTAGTTGTCCGTTTTCAAAATCGTTTGTTAGTTTTGTTCGTATTGTGATTTAGAGTATTTATATCTAAACTTTTCAACGATCAATTCGTTATTTGTTGCGAATCTGAAGTTTTTATATTTTTCAAACTTTTCAAATTTTCGTGTCTTTAAATCCATTTTCTGGATTTGTTGTTGTTTTGTACTTGTTTTGGTTTATATATTTTGATTCCTAATGTTCATGCGATCATTTTGATATATTATTTGTTTAATTTGGTGAAGTTTAACGATTTTCGTGTTCTTGGTGTACTTCGAGCACTCAAGGGTTGTTCTTCGTTTTTCTTGCATGACTTGGTTTTTAAAATTTTCAAAACTTGTTTTCAAAAGTTGCATGTTTTGATTCCTATTACTTTCATGTTGATGATTTTTACTTGTTTGTGTTATTTTGTGCGTTTTTATGCTAAGTACAAATTTTTAATATAGAAATGCGCCTAAATATAACTCTATGCGCCTAACATGCTTATGCGCCTTCTATCATTGTGCTCCCTAAGTGATTCATGCGCCTAACAATTGTATGTGCCTCGTGCTATTACAAGTGTTATGCGCCTCTGTCATTTATGTGCCTAAAATATTTTTTGCGCCTATATTTATACTTAGTCGATTTTTCTATGTTTAATTTTTACTTAGTATTTTACATAGATTCATTTTATGCGCCTTTTATATTTTTGCTTATTCAAAATTTCATACGCCTACATAAATCATGCGCTTTGAATCTTTCTGCGCCTATTCATGCGCCTTTGATTCTACGCGCCTGATTCATCTACGCGCCTCAAATTTTCTATGCGCCTCAAATATACTTTTCTCATTTTATGTTTCTATGCACCTCAACACCCCTAATTTAAATCATTGTTATTGTTTTCAGGATATTAAAAATTTTAGACCTAGTGAAACCTTTAACCTCACTGAGTTAGCTGCTGAACCAATGGGCATTGATATTATGGAATATATCAGAACAGCTGGTCTTCTGCCACTATTCACTCTGGATCAACCCTTCTACTCACCTCTTCTTGTTGAAGAATTCTTCTCTACTGCCAAATTCGTGGAGTTACCAACTGACACTGAAGGGTTAGTGCGCTACAGGATACGCGCCGGTGTTCAAAATGTTGAACTCACCATTTCTGCTGGCACTATCAAGCACGCTGTCAACTTCAACACAATTGGCCCTCAAAGCATCGCTGGTAAAGCCAACTCTTATTCAGCCGCCGCGCAGAACATTGTTGCGCGCACCTATCTCAATATCCCCACTCTTAAGAATAACATCAAGAATGTTGAGATTAGGGATGGAGGAGATCTTTTAGCACATATAGCGCATCTCGTTGACGCGTCTATTGTGTTTAAATCGGGCAATGTGAATAGATTCACAGTGGAGCAGTGAGAATATACTGCGGCAGTTATGGGAAAAGCCAAGCTCAATTGGCCTCAAGTTCTGTTTAAGACTTTGTTAGACCAGATTGATAAATACAATAAGAACAAGAAGGAAGGGAAGACTAAGTTCAAGACTCACTACAGAATTCTCAAAAAAATCTTCCTTACCTACCCATCCCTTGCTCAATTTCTTGAAGAAAGCCCAGTTTATATGATAGATGATGTACCAATTTTTGGGAAAGATATCTTGGTGTTGAAAAGGCGCAGAAAGTGCATTGCAAAGCGTGCGCCTAGAGTTAAGGGTGATCAGTTAGTTGATGAAGAAACTGAGTCAGACGAAGAAGCTGCCGATAGTGCAGCAGTTAGCGCCACAGATGGCGCAGCTACTGGGGTTGCACCTGGCGCTGGAACTAGCACAGGTCAAGATCGTGGCAAAGGGATTGCAACAGTTGAGCATGGAAGAAGACCTCCAAAGCACCCTAGAACTGACCAAGAGGATCTTCAGGCTCTTAAACGCACATAAGAAACTAGTTTGGCTGAAGCGCAGAAGAAGAGAGATGAAGACTACCAATTGAAGCAGGCAACTGAAATGGTAAAGGCAGAAAGGCGCAAAGGCGCAGGGTCTAGCGCTGATGAACGCGCGCCTGACCCTACTGTGCCTCTAAAGAAATAAACTCATGCGCCTGCCCCTTTCCCCAAACCAACTCCTACTTCAGTTCCACTCACCACTTTTAAACAACAACTTAAAGATAAACTCTCCATTGATTTATTTGGTGACTTGAGTGAGGCAGAAGTTGAGGGGGAGCCTGAACCATTCAAGTGGCGCAAATCATCTACTGCGCCTGTGGCTCCTGCGCCTCCTCTTACTACAGAAGAACCCACTTCAAGTGATGATTATATCCCTTCTCCCAGACATACTTTTGTTCATTCACCTGTCAGGCGCCCTGTTTCTCCTACGCCTCAACACTCTCCTACGCCTACTCCTCCTACTCCTCCTGTTGCTGATTTAAGTATGGTTATTTTAATGCTTCAACAAATTCAGCAGGGTCAGGCGCGCTTGGAATCTCAATTTGAGCTCCATGCTTCAATGATTACTTGTCAGGCAGATGAGATTGCTGCCATTAAGGGGGAGATAACGCACATTGGCGTTGATATCAGAGACAAACATTTCCTAACCCCTCAGCAATAGAGCGATGTTATAGCTCAAATGAATGATTTGTTCAAAGGCACTCTTGCTGAGTTACATGATAGGATTGGCGCCAGAATCAAGCTCACTGATGGTCAAGCCTTCATCGATGCTATTAAGCAGGTAGAGACCAGTGTGGCTGCTGACATTAAAAAGTTGCTTAACTTAGTCACTGGTGAAAGTGATAAGTTAGTGGGTGTGATGGACAAACTAAAAGAAATCAAAGATGAGCTAGAAAATGCTCCCAGCGCGCACGTGGATATTGCGCCCCCTTCTGCGCCCTCTTCTAGCGCAGGGATTAGCGTGCCATTTAACTCTCGCTCCTTGCTTTCAAAGTTAGACGTTTTGAAGGAGTTGATTGTTACTCACTTCAATGCCACGCATTCCAGTACAGACAGGCGCAGAGAAAGAACCTCTTCTGATATACTCTCCGTGCAAGCCTCTGTTGAAGCAAATCTTTAAGTTATTCCTGAAAACGTTTCTCAACAACAGGCCACAATTCAACGCTCCATTGATGAGTATCAAGACATCAATGTTGGGCATCTGCGCTTCATTAGAGATGGTGTTGAAGAGACCTTCGGAAATGTCAACCGTACACTTCAACTTACCAAACAAGTTCAACGCTCTGTAAGCGAGATAGAAGAAGGATTGAAGGAAGACGACGCGCCTCCTCCCAACCCTTAGTTCTTTTCTTTTGTTTGTAAGTTGTTAGAATCCTTTTGATGTTAGGATTTTTTTGGTTCTTAAATATTTTAGCACATCTTTTGTTTTTGTTCTGTTGAAAACTTGTAATCACCAACTCTTATATTTCGAGTTTTAATGAGAACAAAGCATCACGTTTATCAAACCTTGTTCATTCAAACTTCTTATTTGTAGAACAATGAATATGTTGTTTAAAATCATATGCATCATATTTGAACTGCTTCATATTTCATGCATTGAGTTTAAACTTTGTTTAAACACATTTCAAAACCACAACTCATATACATTTTGAATGTGTTAAACTGTTGTTTCTATCTTTCCGTTTGTAATGTTTTATCTTTATTGGAATAAATTAGAAATCTATATCTTAGACTAGTGTGTGCATTAACTTGAGACATGATTTACCAATTTCATTTATTTGGACATGTTATTATCAAGTATAATGTTTGTCCCTGATATAGTAGGTAATGGCATCAATCAAATAGGGGGATATTATTGGGTATGCCCACTTATATCTCAGTTTCAATATAATAGGATTGATTAGATTTGATTGATCCATCACCTAAGTTTTATTTCATGGAATTTAGACCCACATGTAAGAAGTATTTATACTTCATTTTTTAGGTAGTCCATTCTAATAGAATAGGCTTAGGAATAGGGAAAGAATGTCAAGATTGAAGAAAATCACAATGTTGATTCAAGGCTCGTGCCATGCGCCTATAGCTTGTGCCTATGCGCCTCATAGGCGCGCGCTATGCCATGCGCCCCATTATGAATGATTTAACACTTGGTGATTTATTGAAGACATGAAGACATGAAGAAATTCAAACAACGCTAATGATCCAACGGTGGTTAAATAACACGTATGCACCCGTATCTAAGGACACATGTCCATAACGGTCATATTTGTGTTATGTGTCTAACGGCTATAAAGGACACATGCTCCACTCAATGAGCGACATCACATATGTCCTTTGATCTTATCCACAAGGGATTTCCAACGGCTAGTTTTTAGGGCTCTACTATGAATACCCCATAACTTCAAATGTTTTGAAGTTGCTAAGATATTCAGAATTTCTCTCTCAAGTAACCAGAATTCTCAAGAACATCTTCATACCTTCATACTTAGTCCAGATCCTCAAGCAAAAACACTTTAGTTTTCTTGTTCTCTCAATCTCAAAGATCTAAAGAGCCTTGAATCTAAATTCACACACGCATCTCTTTGAGTTTGATCACTTAGATCTTTCTCAACGAGATACACCGGTTTTGTCTAGGATTTGTTCTTTCATAGAATATTAGATCTTGAGTTAGTGTGTAAGCTTAAACGTTGCAATTTGTAATACTCACTCATATTATAAGATCTCCATTAGAAATCCAAGACTAACCATCTTGGTAGAGGACGTAGATCTTTCCTTGATCGAACCTCTCCAAATAGTGGGTATTAGTTTCTTGTCATCTACTTTCAAGTTATTATCTTATCTCACTATTTGCATGTTTACTCATTATAGATTGATTGGATTGTATTGTGTTGTGTTTCTTATATCATTTGTCTTAGTTCTTTATTTCCCCGCTTTGAGCCAAAATACTTAGAGTGTGTGTGCTCCCCCTTTATCAAGCTTTGCACCTATTTACTTAACTAAATTCCGCTGTGCATTTCACTCACTCACTTACGCGCATTTCATAACGCTTATTTGATAAAGTGCGCATTTGCAATTGAATTTTCAAGGGTACGTAAAGAATTTTAAAACAGCTATTCACCCCCCTCTAGCTATTTTCTATACCCTTGTTGCCCTTTGGGACCAACAGAAAACATCCACAAACTCTTTGAGCAGTGGAGTCAATCTGTCCTTCTCTTCCCCCTTGAAGAAGCCTCCTATCTTGGTTTACTTTGGTTCTTCGTCGGTACCTAGAATAATGACATGCAATTCTTCATCAGCCCCTGGGCCATTTTAACCACGACTACGGACCTGTTGAGCTAATTCATTTAAGTATGTTTCATTTTTGTGGTCTTTTTCATCATAGTTTGAATCATTATTAACTAGTTAATTAAATTCATTATTAGTTAATTCATCATTTATGACGTTTGCAATCTCGGGGTACTCAGAAAGATCAAATTTTTCATTAGCAAAGAAAGGGAGCACATGCTCGGCTATTGCCTCCATATCCTCTTGGGTGAAGGTGTCGGAAACACTCTCGGACTCAAAGGTTCAGTAAGTCTTCTTTCGTTGCCTCCCGGGAATACAACCCATTTACTTGATCAAGAATTCCTCGGATACTATAGGCCCCTTTGTCGAATACCAGTTGTTGATCGGCTCGGAGCTCGGCTTGATCTCGCTTAAAGGCTTGCTTCCCATGTCGGTGTCGTCGGAGATGGCGTTGAATTTGCATTCATCCATTACGGCAAGTTCCTCGAACATGGAGGCTAGATCAGTCCGTTATTCCCCAACAGTAATCTCTGTCTCGGTCTCGAAAGTCACTTTCTTTCCCCACCATTCTCAGGATGACATCAGAGTAGGTGCTTCTTCACGTTTCTTGATTTCACAATTGGCAAAGATTTTGAGACCGGGCTTTCTGATGCCCTTGTTGTTGACCCATGGTTCGGTAAAGATCATGTATGGGTGTAGACACCCCGCCTTGGACCGCTTACCCCGATTGCACATTTGATTTTGTGTTTCTTCCAGTCCATTTTGTCAAAATTGCCTTCCCAGAGTCGCGCGCCTCTGCCTCCATAGTTCAGACGCGTGCGCCGTCCGTCCCAAAGGCCGGAGGCGCACGCTTCTGGGCGTCAGTTATAGATTCTCTCCAAGAATCCCCCCTTGCTCAGTTTACAAGATTTTGCCTGGGAATTCCCTCTTTGTGACTCTGTTTTGGCACAAAAAACATCCCCTTTTTAACTATAAAAACCCCTCTTCTTCACCATTTTGGAAGAGGAGGAAGTTGGAGAACTCTTTTGACACTCTTTTTAGCACAAGAAAACTATACCAAAAACTCTTAAGGCATTTTCAAGCATTTTCTCCAAAGAAGCTCTTGAAGTTCTTGAAGTCTAGGTATTTTTTACTTCTCTCTTTTCTCTCTATTTCTCTCATCTCTACCTCTTTTATCAAAGTATGCAATCACCCAAACCATTTTGGGACATGACACCAAAGGCCACTTCACTACATTGAAGTTGGCCAAGGAGTTATATCCCCATATTCAACCCCCTTTTTAACCCCTTAAATCTCATTTTTAAAGTATAGGAAGAACACATTTTTTATCATGTATATTATGAACAAGCAAGACCAACGTTAGTTGGGCGAAATGGGTGTTTAAGTACTTCCCATTTCGTAACCTAACCCCCGAATCTCAATACAAGAATCTCTGGTTTTCGTAATAAAACTTAGGCTAATTATTAGGTTTTTTTTATGTTCCTCTAAAACATAGGTGGCGACTCTAAACTCTAAAACCAAATAGACATCCTAGGATAATCTGCCCGCTCTAGCCTAAAGCGCGTGGGTTGCCCGCCCCGGGGTACCTACAGTGGCGACTCCGCTGGGGACATTTGAGGATTAAACTTGCGTTTTGTTCATAATCTACATCTTTCTGGGCATTCTGGTCTCTGATGGTGAGAAACGTGTGCCTCCGGCCTTGGCCTAAGGCGCGCTCGTCGCACATCGGTGACCAGAATCGCCCGCCTCCTATGCGTTCTTCCTATTATTCCTTTTCTGTGCTAATCACTTCTGCAGGGGTTCCAAAATATGTTCAGGACCAGGGCAATCCCCTGAGTCCAAAGTGTCTGACAGGTTTACCCAAAAGCGGGCGCCTCTCAGTTACTATGCGTAATGCGCGTGCTTCCCATTGCACAGGCCAGAGGCGTGCGCTTCTGGGTAGTTTTCCAGAACATGAACAAATTCCCAGAACTGGATAGAATGATGGGGTATGGGCACAGTTTCCTACATCAGGACTGATTTGGACCCCTTAACTGCTTTTATGTGCTCTTTTATCGGTCACACGGGTGATTATTTACTTCTCTTTTGTTAAAAAATTTTTTTGTCACATTTGTTGGACCCCACACTACGTGCACTAAACTCCTATGAATTGTAAAATTTTTGTCACATTTGTCCTAGAGAGTTTAAAGCTCCACCAGACCTTGACTCTCTCGAAGCGGTAAACCTCAGCCCGTGGCGTAGTTCACGACTACATACCGGGGGTGACCTTTAAGCCTCTCTTTAGCCGAGAACAAGGCAACACATTCTAGTTAGGGTCTAACACTCCGTGACCAAGTCAGTTTTCATGTGCCAAGATTTCCCTAAACTAATGTCTTCAAATCATACATGCCGTTTCCAAGAGAAACAAGTGGTTATTATGGACAAAATAAAATCCGTCCCCGCATGTATGCTTTACTACATTAATTTAGTTTAATCCCGTCATGTATAGGCTTCACAAACGTGGTGGAATCCAATGAGTATATGAGACCGTGAGAAGGTCTATATACTAGTGTGACGATTCCACTATTTTCTTAGAAACCCCAAAAGGGAACCCGTCCCTCCGACTTATATAAAAAAAGAGTTTTTTTTCTTTATGTGGTTCGAGTCTTGTGCCCATTGTGTGTTAAAGCCTCTTCATGGACCGAAAGTGTTACTCAAGACTGATAAGGGCCTCTTCTTCAATCTAGGCCCGATTAGTACTTACCGCATCTACCGAGACTCAGCAAACCGGCTAGTTCGTGAATTGATCACTCCGACAACTCCAACAACATCATTGGCCGGTCCTCTTGCAAACTACTCCAACTCCAACAACACTATGTCCCTCGAGAAACTCTCCATTCTTGTCCAAACTCTTCAAGAAAAAGTCTCCACCCTCAACAAGGAGGCTTAGAACAAAGACGACTTTTGGCAAGCTCACTTAGAAAATCAAAGGGGGGCTCACGAAGCCGAGATGGACCAAATGAAAGCCAAACTCCTCAAGATTTCCAAAGGCAAATACAAGGATGACTCCGAGGAATCCGAGTGCACCAAAGGCTTATTTGAAATCCCGTATGTTAGTACCCGTAGCAAGAAAATGGGGGAACCTAGCACCGAGAGCAATGATCATAAGATGGTCGACTCAATCATGGCATACATCGACCAACGCTTCAATGGGCTCAACTTGGTAAAAGGCTCCGACACAAGCCTTTATCAGTCATCAATTCTCATGAGCACAATGGCCGCTCTCCCCGACAAGTTCAAAATGCCCGATATCAGCAAGTTCAAGGGAAACTCTTGCCCTATGGCCCACATTGAAACTTAAATATGGGCTATGGTTCCAAAGAAATTCTCTCCAAAGGTGATGGAACAATGTTTCCCTCTTACTCTCGAAGGGGCCGCAAAATATTGGTATGCAACTCTCCCACTCACCATCCGTCTTATTTGGGATGCCGCCATGCTTGCCTTCAAGAGTCAATATCAAGGCAATACCATTCACCGCCCAAAAAAGAAAGAGCTCGAGAGCACCACCCAAAGGGACAATGAGTCCTTTATTGACTTCATAAGAAGGTGGAATGATAAGCTCGCTGAGATAGTAGAGAGACCCAACAAAAAAGAGCAAATGGACATCTTCCTCAAGTATTTGAAGATTGATCCACCTAAGTGGGGATTGCTACTTGGACTTTGCTCAAATGTATGAGGCGGGGGTCTGAATGGATGATTTTCTCAAGGAGATCAAGAAAATCACTCCTAGCTTCCGCTACAAATCCGCCTCTAACTCAACAAAAGAGGCATCTGTAAATGCCGCCACTACCGACAAGGGGAACTACAAGAAAGTCCCTCCACCCCAAGGCAAAAGGTTCCAAAGTGACCATGTCTACACTCCTCTCCAAGGCATGACTTTAGCCGAGGCTTTCTAGGCCCTCAAGGCCAAAGGGCAAGTTACTCCTCTACAAGGGTACAATCCTAAAATGATTACCGCCAACCATGCTCATCACAAGTGGTACGACTACCATCCACATAGTGGCCATGTTACCGAGGAATGTTTTAGCCTCCGCAACATCGTTCAAGACCTTATCGACAAGAAGGAGTTCATAATTCCTAGTGAGGGTGATGTCCATGTAATAGAGCTAGGCGAAATTGGGGGGACCACTCATTCAATTCCCATTGTGAACTCTAATGATATGAATTTGATAATTCTTATAACATTGTGACTTATGATGAGATAATGAGGGAAGTCTTAGAGAATAGTAAAAAGAAGCAAAACGGGAGCGTCAACATGCTAACTCGATCTGGCAGGGTCATAGCAAGCAATCCCATCACTTCTGCAGCAAGCACCTCTTCTCCAAGATCGCAAACTTGTGAAACGCCTGAAGATCCTTTATTAGTTCAACTCAAGAAGACCCAAGAAAACATATCCATTTGGGACCACATCGCATCCTCAAAGAAACACCGAGACCTCGTCATCAACAATCTCGACGACACTTCAGTCTCTCCTAACATAACTCCCGAAGGCTTTACTGCTATGATAGGCCACATACACTTTGGCATGTCATCACATTTGCCGATATGGACCTTCCACCATTGGGGTCCGATCACAATGAGGCCATCTATCTCAACGTAAGGGCAAGAGGGAGACCTATTTCAAGAGTTTTGGTTGACGGTGGTTCCGCACTCAACTTAATGCCTAGCCTATTGGGTTTCGGAGTAACATGCGCAGTGGAAAATAGCATTTAAAATTTTATAAAAGCCAAAGCCCATAGATCCATTCATATGATTAAATCAAATACTAGCAATATGAATACTAGAAAAACTAACCCTTGATGACTTTGAATTTGGTCTTTGATCTTGGTGGAGAATTTGAAGCTTTAATCACGAACAAGTAAGAACACGAACTTTGAAGATGATGAGCTTCACCCTCTAGCGGTATCCACACTTTGAACGAATATCAAGAACACTTGATCTTGGTTGCTAGACCAAAATTGTGAAACACGTTTTCACAATTAATATGAACTATATGGAATATTATTTGTGTATTATTTTGTTCTTCAATCTAGGATGTCTTAGAACAAAATAAAAATCTCTCAAACTCTTTGGAGACTTGCACAAAATCTAGGTGTTGTTCTGGCCCGAATTTAGCTGTTTATATACAAGTTAGACCTATTCCAAATAGGAAACTTGTGTCAAAACCCGTCCAAAATCCTTTTCCTAATTAAACCAGGAAACCTGTCCTGACACACTGTGCGGCTGCCCAAAATCAGGTGTGCGGTCGCCCAAAACATGTGCGGCTGCCCAGCCTGCTTTGTGCGGTCGCACACCAGGATCAGAGAGCCTTAATTTTCCAAAATAGTCCTTTAAGGATTCGTTCTATTGTGTGTGACCCTCTAGGATTATAATAAGTTGGCAATGGGTTCAAACATGAATCCATAAGATATGATTAGGTTCTAGCAAATCGTCATACCTACCCAAATAGTATAACTAGATACAAGTTCGCATTCCTTTAGAATATGTCATAATCCCTTTGTCCACGATCTCATTGAACACAAGTCATGGTCAAACGGTCAACTTGTTTTTGTTCAATACTTTCTCGATTCCGAATATGTTGATAATCCAAATGACATTAATCTAATCAATTCATTTGAGTCCGGCCGAACATTTTCATCAACATCATTCCTACGAGAGGCCTAAGCTTGAGATCTCTCCGAAGTGGGACAAATCCATTTAGCTTATTATTCTTCCCTACGTGAATCCGATTATGCCAATCATACACTTTATAACTACCCAGTTAAAGGTAGCGTTTGAATATGTCAAACATAATGTTCATCAAGTGGAAGACTATAATAACTTCATGTCTAAGGATTCGAATGACATAACTAATATGAGATATATGTACGACATAGACCATGACATAAATCTCATACAGCGGGTCATGTAAGTACCTTGTTCCAAACAAGTACCAATAAATCTAACATGATCATCCCATGATCATTTAGCCTTTATACTAGTGCTTAAAAAGTACTAGGGACGGATATTATTATAAGTAAACATGAACACAAATAATAATCAAAACATCTCTTTATTGATATGAAATAAATGATAACAATTACAACGTTTATCAAACGTGCCTAGGGCACCACTACCAACAATCTCCCACTTGCCCTAGGCCCATTCTCCCATGTATCTAATACCCATGGACCTAACATGACCTTCATGTTTAGCTTGTGGAAGTCCCTTTGTTAGCGGGTCCGCGACATTGTCATCAGTAGGTACTTTGCATATATTCACGTCACCTCTATCAATGATTTCTCGAATGACATGGTAACGCCTAAGTATGTGTTTGGATTTTTGATGTGCCCTTGGTTCCTTTGCTTGAGCAATAGCACCATTATTTTCACAATAAAGGTCTATTGGATTAGCTGTCACGACCCGAAATCTGGGCTCTATTTTATTAGTAATAAATAATTATTATTTAATTATTTGCTTGTTTCTTTATTTAAATTATTATTTAATTAATAATTTAAATGTGCATCTTATGTGTTATAATAATTCATGCCTAGCATTTTATTTGGGTCATTTGTGCTAGTGTGGTATTGTTGAGTCTTAATTATTAGTTGGGAGTGTAGTATTGTGTTAGTAGGAGGGGAGGGGCCTAGATGTAACTTTTTAAAAATAATTCCCCTACTCCCTCTCTTCTCCCTCACCTCCCTACTCTTCTCCCTCACTCATCTTCCTCCTCCCAGCACACTCTCTCTCTCTCTCCTCCATTGTGGGTAAGTTTCATCTTCTTCCTACTCTCTTCATTTTCTTCATCTTCCTCTCTTAATCTCTCGTTTCTTAAAACTTGAAACATGTTTAGATCGTCGATAGGATCGTTGGAAGCCAAAAATATTTGAAATCCATCAACTTTGAGAAATCCGGGTAAGTTGCTTTTCCCCCATTAATATGCTAAATTGTTCATATCATGCTTATATAATGCTTTAGTTGTTATATTTGAAGTTTGATTGAGTTTGGAATTTATTTGGAATTTATTTGGATTTTTGGTTAAAAATGGTGATTATATGAAGGTTGGGATTTAAACCTTGATTTGGGTTTCTAGATGTGTTATTTTGGTCCTATTCAAGTTTATAAGTTGTTTTGGTTCATTGTTATGCTTATTGGAGGTCTTGATTTTGAGTATTTGAGAAATGGTAAGAATTTTGGGTTGTTTTGGTGCCATTTTCGGGTATGTATGAACCCAGGAAGAAATCTGGGCATTGTTCTTCTGGCATGGTCGTGCCCCTTTATTTGGCACGGTCGTGCCAATATTCACTTGCCTCTCGTCATGTTTGGCACAGTCGTGCCACTTTCTTAGGCACGGTCGTGCCAAGCTGGGACTCTGATATATTCTTCCCTTTTCTTCTAAAATTGTTTCCCCCATAACTTCTTCGTCCGGACTCCGTTTTAGGCGTGTAAACTATCGTTTCGAAGCTCTCTTCGAGTACTACAATATGGGATGGGTCTTTCAGTTAAGTTCTAAGTTTTATACTTCGGGATTTTATTGGGTGTTTGAGGTTAAGAGGAGTTGTATCGATCCATTGTGAACAAGTTTTGTAAATCCAATTGAGTGACTTTATTGAGTTGTTATGATCATTTTGGGATATAAGTGAGGACTTCATACTTTGAGACCCTTTAATTGAAAGTTATTTTACTGATCGGATTGATTTTTGAATAAGACTTGGTATAGGTTTTAGGTGTTATCCTATAGTACCTAGAGGGTTGTTTTGGAACACTAAAGTGTAGGGTTTAGTCCGGTCGTGATCATGTTCTAATGAGGGTAACCTTGTGGATTCGTTTGGGGTGTTTAGAATTCGTTCGTTATGGGCGGAGGTAAAACGTGAATTGGCGATTGGGTACTTACGGTTTGATTAACCTTAAGGTGTATTCATTCTGATTTCCTACTTTGAAATTCCAGGTGTGATGAGATGGTTGAGTTCATAGTCCTAGTATATCTTTATGAGTAAATGTTTAGGGTCATTTTGGTAATAGTCATTGTGCCATTTGTGAGCGACCGTTTGGGTTGTGCTCTTTATGATTTACTTGTGGGTATCATATTTAGGATGTATTTGATACGTGCCTTGTCTTGGAATCATCTTGTTTTAATGATCAATGTTGTTGTGCTCTTTATGAGAAATTCCGTTTATCGTTGTTGTGCTCTTCATGAGAAACTCTTGTTATCGTTGTTGTTAAACTCTTCATGAGTACCCGTTGCATCTTTATGGTGATTATTTGGTATGGTTCCCTACTTTGGAATCCTTATTTGTTTACCGTGCTAGTATTTTATTTCTTAGCATGATTGAAAGTCCAGCTGGTTAAATTGTGTATCGAGTCAGGCAATGGATAATGCTATAATGGCACGAGCCAAGTCCAGTATAGCATCGCCCATTGGTCCTTCTGTCCTCATCCAGATTGGCCTTGGTTGGGATGAGCTAGCTCCATTGTGGGTATTCTAGCTAATCGTTTTGGAGCATGACTTTGTGGCATGGCTCCCGCCCCTTGTGGCACTTTACATTGTTATTGGTTCCGGTACCGGGTTTCTCTTAAGCTTTTATGCTACTATGAAGATGGTTTGTTTGATTGATGGGTTGATTGGTCGCTTCTGACCGGGGTTTTCTCTTCGGCTTTTATGCTACTGTGAAGATATGGATTGGTTGATTGTTTAAGCTGCGCAGCGACCTTTATTTGGTTCTTTCCGTTGGGAAACCTTGGCTAATATCCTTTGTTATGTGTTTACTTTCCGCTGCTATCTGTTGACTGTTAATTGTTACATGCTATGTGATATTCATCATTGTTTATTACTTATTGCATTATAGCATGCCATGTAGTTGCATTAGTAACTTACTGAGATTTTATCTCACTCCGTTTATTTCCATCTTTGTTTTTCCTTAACCCCCCCCCCCAGGAGGAAAAGGATTAGGATTCGCGGATCGAGGAAGACGTCGAGAGGATTGAGATTTTGGGGCAGGTTGTTATGGATCGGATTACATTATTTAAATGTATAACCTTTTGGGGATAGTTTTACTATTATTGACGTCATTAAGAATTGTATATTTTATTCTTTTGGGTATAAGCTGTGGAGCTTATGTTAGATGTACTTTGTTGATTTAAACTTGGATTTGTAAAACCTTGTGTTATCATCTTTTGGTTCAAAATGGAATTTTTAACTTCTTTATTTTAGAGTTTTGGTTTTAAGTCGACGTCCAGCTCGCGTATTCCGGACCCGCGGGTTCGGGGTCGCGACAGTTGGTATCAGAGCTATGGTTTAGCTCTATGTATAAGTATAGGTGGATTAGTATGACCTAGGAGGGTAGTGTGTTCGGAGTGAGTAACAATTGTTGTTTTATGCAGGTACTTGTTTGAAATGGCTCGAAGGAGAAGTGGTGAAAGTAATACCGGTAATGCAAATCAGAATGAAACAAGGGATGAAGCCCGTGCAATGTTTCAGGGCATGTTTGAGGCGGCCATGAAGGCCATACATGATCAAGGTCCGAGGGTAGAACAAGCACCACCACCCCTCTACGGATTGGAACAATTTCTAAAATTGAAACCGGTTGAGTTCAATGGGGAACCCGATGTAAGGAAGGCCGAGCTATGGATTGAGTCGATGGAGAAAATTTATGATGTCTTTGGTTGCACCGATGAAGACAAGGTCCGGTTTGCAGCTTATAAACTTGTGGGTGCCGCCGAGCATTGGTGGAAGGGTGTTAAAGCGAGTTGGGATGATACTCACACAGTATATGCATGGGAATTGTTTGTGCGAAAGTTCAAGGAGCATTTCATTCCGGTAGTGGATCAAAACCGAAAGGAGATCGAGCTGCTCAACCTGGGGCAAGGTTTGTTGTCTATAGCTCAGTACTCGGCTAAGTTCACAGAATTAGCCCGGTATTGTGACTATCTTGTGCGGACCGAGGAGAAGAAAGCTATGAGATTCATTCGGGGTTTGAATACTTCTATTCGGACTCAGCTTATAACCCAGAGGATTGTGACATTTCAGGATGCGGTAGACCGGGCATACTTGATCGAGCAAGATATTGGGGAGCATAAGAGGAAGACCGAGGTTGCAAATGCGGGTAAACAAGTAAGCCATGCTAAATCTCAACCACATCACCGTTTAGATAACCGAGGTAATTTGGGAGCACCATCTCAGTTTAAGGGACAAACCGCGCTAGGGAATCCGAGTACTACTCCGGGGAAATAAGGGAAACAAGGTAGGTGGCTTTGCACTTACTGTCAGAGGGAAGGCCATTTGGAGGATAAGTGTTGGAAGAAACAAGGAAAATGTATCAATTGTGGTCAACTGGGTCACTTCATAAAAGACTGTCCGAGGTTTAAGGTTCAATCATCAGGAACAGGAACCAGTACTTCACCGGGTCAGAAGAGAGATGCTTCGGGGAACCCTAAGGTATAGGGCAGAGTAATTGCGACTAATCAGCACTCACCAGGTAACGGATAAATTTCAGGAGGTATTATTTTGCGTCGTGAGAGCGAGCGCGTGCATTTTAGGATCATCGTATTTATGTGTTTCTGTGCATTAGTTGCATTTATTTCTTCTGAGTCTTTGACTTATGTGTTGTAGGTGTCTACTCCTATGGAGGAGTTTAGGGTATCTGATGAAGTCTTATGTGCTTATGATGTGCTTAAGTATGGTTATGTCTCACCTGCTAAATTAGCCATATTGCTATTGCAAGATTTTGATGTTACTATTGCTTTAGTCTATTGTTGTAGGGGGATTGTTATATTCCCCATTCCTAATTTCTTAAAACTGTTTGAGACCGTTCCTTTGGGTAGAGTTATACCTATCTTTTCTTAATTGAAATCCAAGTATTTAGTTTCGGTCAATTTGTTGGGTGTATTTATCATTCGTAAGATTTTCATTTTCTTCCGAATAGTACCTAGTGTTTGGGGAGGAGCTTGGGTTAAATTGGGTTGTTGTGGTACAAGGTTGTAATGCTAATATTTAGATCAATATCCATATTGTATCGGTTGGGTTATAGGAGTTGAGGATTCAATGAGGATCTCTTAAGGAAAATTTTGGTCACTTTTAGTACATCTCCGTGAATGCATCGGAATGGATTAGTATGGAGAGGTGTACGACTTGTTATGGATGATGAGTTTGTTGTAGGAGTTATGATCATTAATGGTGGTAAGCGTGTTAAGTTAGAAAGGACGAAGTACATTTTGGGAGAGTAATAATTTCTCGATTTATGTTAAAGGCATTTTGAAATTTTGGTTAAATGGTGGTTCTATGGTTCTAAATCCCTTCTTGGTGGCGTTTCCCGAATTGGATCAAGGGTATGTGAAGGAAGTGGAGTATCAATACTTGGGCATAATTAAGGAATATCATGATTTGGTATTGGGTCAGTTGGAACGTTGCTAGCTAATTGGTTTATTATGATGGTAGTACTATTGAGCCTAAGTATCATTAGGTTAATAAATGTATGCGTGAAAGACTAACTTGGGTTAGCTATTGAGGATTTGAGATTTGTCGATTTCCTTGGGTATATGAGCACAGGTTGTTAACTAAAAAGGGAGTTAGAGGAAATCCCTTGAAGATAAAATTTAGATCATTTTCGGACTATTGCGTATTCGTAATTATTTTAGGCTTTCAAGGAGTGGAGTGTTATGACGATGATATTATGGCGTAGATTTAAGTGAACATTTTGTATTAAAATTTTGAGTTTATATTACACCTCTAGTTTAAGGTGCTATCTAGAGCGAGAGCACTATAATGGGAATCCTTAGAGATATAGCCTTTGGTGAATATTATGGGGATGGAAAATTTCTTTAGCTTTTCATATTTTAAAAGCTAATTAAGCTCGAGATGGTAATGTTTGGAATTTCTGGAGAATAATACTAAGTATGCGATTTACAAGTGGAAGTACCTCTGCGGTGTAGTTAAGGTTATGAATAAGGCGAGCTTGAGATACCTCGAGAATTATGTGTGAAAATAATTTGAATTCTTCGATTTTGAGTATGGATTTTGATTAGTAATGAAGATAATGATGGAATGATTCGGTTCGAGAGGTGGTGTTATCGTAAGCATTATTTAAGGTTACCTTTTAGTGGGTTAGATTGGACAATTGATGAATTTTAGAAATGGCGGAGCTATCGTATCCGTAGCTATTTGGTCTTTCGGGTAAGTCTCGTTAAAATTCGGGTCGAATTTTCTTTAAGGGGGAGTGAATGTCACGACCCGAAATCTAGGCTCTATTTTATTAGTAATAAATAATTATTATTTAATTATTTGCTTGTTTCTTTATTTAAATTATTATTTAATTAATAATTTAAATGTGCATCTTATGTGTTATAATAATTCATGCCTAGCATTTTATTTGGGTCATTTGTGCTAGTGTGGTATTGTTGAGTCTTAATTGTTAGTTGGGAGTGTAGTATTGTGTTAGTAGGAGGGGAGGGGCCTAGATGTAACTTTTTAAAAATAATTCCCCTACTCCCTCTCTTCTCCCTCACCTCCCTACTCTTCTCCCTCACTCATCTTCCTCCTCCCAGCACACTCTCTCTCTCCTCCATTGTGGGTAAGTTTCATCTTCTTCCTTCTCTCTTCATTTTCTTCATCTTCCTCTCTTAATCTCTCGTTTCTTAAAACTTGAAACATGTTTAGATCGTCGATAGGATCGTTGGAAGCCAAAAATATTTGAAATCCATCAACTTTGAGAAATCCGCGTAAGTTGCTTTTCCCCCATTAATATGCTAAATTGTTCATATCATGCTTATATAATGCTTTAGTTGTTATATTTGAAGTTTGATTGAGTTTGGAATTTATTTGGAATTTATTTGGATTTTTGGTTAAAAATGGTGATTATATGAAGGTTGGGATTTAAACCTTGATTTGGGTTTCTAGATGTGTTATTTTGGTCCTATTCAAGTTTATAAGTTGTTTTGGTTCATTGTTATGCTTATTGGAGGTCTTGATTTTGAGTATTTGAGAAATGGTAAGAATTTTGGGTTGTTTGGGTGCCATTTTCGGGTATGTATGAACCCAGGAAGAAATCTGGGCACTGTTCTTCTGGCACGGTCGTGCCAATATTCACTTGCCTCTCGTCATGTTTGGCACGGTCGTGCCACTTTCTTAGGCACGGTCGTGCCAAGCTGGGACTCTGATATATTCCTCCCTTTTCTTCTAAAACTGTTTCCCCCATAACTTCTTCGTCCGGACTCCGTTTTAGGCGTGTAAACTATCGTTTCGAATCTCTCTTCGAGTACTACAATATGGGATGGGTCGTTCAGTTAATTTCTAAGTTTTATACTTCGGGATTTTATTGGGTGTTTGAGGTTAAGAGGAGTTGTATCGATCCATTGTGAACAAGTTTTGTAAATCCAATTGAGTGACTTTATTGAGTTGTTATGATCATTTTGGGATATAAGTGAGGACTTCATACTTTGAGACCCTTTAATTGAAAGTTATTTTACTGATCGGATTGATTTTTGAATAAGACTTGGTCTAGGTTTTAGGTGATATCCTATAGTACCTAGAGGGTTGTTTTGGAACACTAAAGTGTAGGGTTTAGTCCGGTCGTGATCATGTTCTAATGAGGGTAACCTTGTGGATTTGTTTGGGGTGTTTAGAATTGGTTCGTTATGGGCGGAGGTAAAGCGTGAATTGGCGATTGGGTACTTACGGTTTGATTAACCTTAAGGTGTATTCATTCTGATTTCCTACTTTGAAATTCCAGGTGTGATGAGATGGTTGAGTTCATAGTCCTAGTATATCTTTATGAGTAAATGTTTAGGGTCATTTTGGTAATAGTCATTGTGCCATTTGTGAGCGACCGTTTGGGTTGTGCTCTTTATGATTTACTTGTGGGTATCATATTTAGGATGTATTTGATACGTGCCTTGTCTTGGAATCATCTTGTTTTAATGATCAATGTTGTTGTGCTCTTTATGAGAAATTCCGTTTATCGTTGTTGTGCTCTTCATGAGAAACTCTTGTTATCGTTGTTGTTAAACTCTTCATGAGTACCCGTTGCATCTTTATGGTGATTATTTGGTATGGTTCCCTACTTTGGAATCCTTATTTGTTTACCGTGCTAGTATTTTATTTCTTAGCATGATTGAAAGTCCAGCTGGTTAAATTGTGTATCGAGTCAGGCAATGGATAATGCTATAATGGCACGAGCCAAGTCCAGTATAGCATCGCCCATTGGTCCTTCTGTCCTCATCCAGATTGGCCTTGGTTGGGATGAGCTAGCTCCGTTGTGGGTATTCTAGCTAATCGTTTTAGAGCATGACTTTGTGGCATGGCTCCCGCCCCTTGTGGAACTTTACATTGTTATTGGTTCCGGTACCGGGTTTCTCTTCAGCTTTTATGCTACTATGAAGATGGTTTGTTTGATTGATGGGTTTATTGGTCGCTTCTGACCGGGGTTTTCTCTTCGGCTTTTATGCTACTGTGAAGATATGGATTGGTTGATTGTTTAAGCTGCGCAGCGACCTTTATTTGGTTCTTTCCGTTGGGAAACCTTGGCTAATATCCTTTGTTATGTGTTTACTTTCCGCTGCTATCTGTTGACTGTTAATTGTTACATGCTATGTGATATTCATCATTGTTTATTGCTTATAGCATTATAGCATGCCATGTAGTTGCATTAGTAACTTACTGAGATTTTATCTCACTCCGTTTATTTCCATCTTTGTTTTTCCTTAACCCCCCCCCCCAGGAGGAAAAGGATTAGGATTCGCGGATCGAGGAGGACGTCGAGAGGATTGAGATTTTGGGGCAGGTTGTTATGGATCGGTTTACATTATTTAAATGTATAACCTTTTGGGGATAGTTTTACTATTATTGACGTCATTAAGAATTGTATATTTTATTCTTTTGGGTATAAGCTGTGGAGCTTATGTTAGATGTACTTTGTTGATTTAAACTTGGATTTGTAAAACCTTGTGTTATCATCTTTTGGTTCAAAATGGAATTTTTAACTTCTTTATTTTAGATTTTTGGTTTTAAGTCGACGTCCAGCTCGCGTATTCCGGACCCGCGGGTTCGGGGTCGCGACATTAGCAATACTAGGAACCACTTCAAGTTCAGTGATGAACTTCTTAATCCAAACAGCTTCCTTTGCAGCATCCGATACAGCAATATACTCAGCTTCCGTTGTAGAATCAGCGGTTGTACTCTGCTTGGAACTCTTCCAGCTTATAGCTCCACCATTTAACATAAACACATAACCCGATTGCGATCGACTGTCATCTCTGTCGGTTTGGAAGCTTGCATCCGTGTAAGCATTTATAACGAGATCATCTTCCATTCCTCCATAGACCAAAAACGAGTCTTTAGTCCTTCTCAAGTATTTAAGAATCGCTTTTACAGCCACCCAGTGATTTTCACCGGGGTCGGATTGGTATCTGCTTGTCATGCTCAAAGCATAAGATACATCCGGCCTAGTACAAATCATGGCATACATGATGGACCCAATTGCCGAAGCATATGGAACATCATTCATTTTCTCACGCCCATCTTTTGTCTTAGGACATTGAGTCTTGCTTAGAGAAACTCCATGTAGCACTGGCAAGGTTCATCTCTTAGAATTTTCCATGCGGAATCTTCTAATGACCTTGTCAATGTATGTACTTTGGCTTAAACCAAGTAGCCTCCTTGATCTATCTCTATAGATCTTAATACCAAGTATATATGCAGCTTCACCCATATCTTTCATTGCAAAACACTTTCCCAACCAAGTCTTTACGGACTGAAGTGTAGGAATGTCGTTTCCAATGAGTAATATGTCATCCACATATAAAATCAGGAATAGCACTATGCTCCCACTAATCTTCTTGTATACACAAGGCTCATCTTCGTTCTTGATGAAACCAAACTCTTTGACCGATTCATCAAAATGGAGATTCCAACTCCTAGAAGCTTTCTTCAATCCATAAATGGATTTCTGCAATTTGCATACCTTAGAATTCTGTTCAAAACCTTCTGGTTGTGTCATATACACATCCTCTATTAGTTTTCCATTTAGGAAAGCGGTTTTGACATCCATTTGCCATATTTCAGAGTCATGATATGCGGCAATGGCAAGCAAAATTCTTATAGACTTGATCATTGCTAGGGTGAAAAGGTTTCATCATAGTCAATACCATGAACTTGCCTATAACCCTTCGCTACAAGTCTAGCTTTGTAAGTATGCACCTTCCCATCCATGCCTGTCTTCTTCTTGAAGACCCATTTGCATCCTATGGTTTTTACACCTTCGGGTGCATCAATCAAATTCCAAACATGATTGTCTTGCATGGATTGCAATTCGGATTCCATGGCTCCAAGCCACTTGTCCAAATCAGGAGAAGACATCGCCTCTTGATAGGTTGTCGGTTCATCATTCTCAATGATTTCCACCTCATTACTATCCGTTACGAGAAATCCATATCTCTTGGGCTCGGATCGTAACCTACAGATCTGCGAGTTGCTTGTGTATTTTGAACAGGTTCCACAACTCCTTGTGGTTCTTGTTCTTGTTCCACTATTGGTTCAATGTTCTTTTCTGGGTCTCAAATTTCATCAAGATTTATTTTACTCCCCCTGATTTCTTTGGAGAGAAACTGTTTCTCTAGAAAGACACCAGTTCGGGCAACAAACACTTTGTTGTCCTCTCGGTTGTAAAAGTAATATCCTTTAGTTTCCTTAGGATATCCCACGAAAATACATTTATCAGATTTATGTGCTAGTTTGTCGGAGACAAGTCTTTTGACAAAAACTTCGCAACCCCAAATCTTCATGAAAGGCAAACTAGGTTTCTTTCCGCTCCACATCTCATATGGAGTCTTTGGAACCGATTTAGTTGGAACTTGATTTAGTGTGAAAGCAGCTGTTTCTAGAGCGTAACCCCAAAAGGATATTAGAAGATCAACTTGACTCATCATTGATCGAACCATGTCTAACAAAGTCCTATTTATCCTCTCGGGCACACCATTCCATTGTGGTGTTCCGGGTGGAGTCAATTGTGAAACTATTCCACAATTCTTTAGATGATCATCAAATTCATGACTCAAGTATTCTCCACCTCGATCTGATTGAAGTACCTTAATACTTTTGCCAAGTTGTTTTTCTACTTCATTTTGAAATATTCTAAATATCTCAAATGCTTCACTTTTATGTTTCATTAGGTAAACATACCCAAATCTACTACAATCATCAGTGAAGGTTATGAAGTATTGAAATCCTCCCCTTGCATTACTACTTAATGGTCCGTATACATCGGAATGTATCAACCCCAATAAGTCGCTTGCCCTTTCACCTAGCTTGGTAAAAGGTGTCTTAGTCATTTTTCCAAGAAGACACGACTCACAAGTATCATATGACCCAAGGTCACATGAACCCAAGAGGCCGTCCCCATGGAGTTTTGAGATACGCTTCTCATTGATATGACCAAGACGACAATGCCACAAATAAGAATGATTTACATCATTAGGTTTAGATTTCTTATTTATATGATAGAAATTTTCATTATTTTCATTCTTGATATCCAAGATATAAAGGCCATTAAATGAATTAGCAATACCATAAAGCACATCATTTAAATAAATAAAAAATTTCTTATTCTCAATAAGAAACTTAAAACCTTCATTATCCAAACAAGAAATTGAAATAATATTTCTACTTAAATCCGGTACATAATAGCAATTGTTCAAAACAAGTATTAATCTGGAAGGTAAAGTGACTTCATAAGTCCCTACGGCTAATGCAGCAACTCTTGCTCCATTCCCCACGCGTAGGTCTACTTCACCCTCTTTAAGTAGTCTCCTATTCTTTACTCCCTGCACATTTAAACAAATGTGAGAACCACATCCGGTATCCAATACCCAAGAATCAGTGGTAGAAAGGAGAATATCTATCATATAGATACCTAAAATCGACGCAGCCTTGCTGCCCTTCTTCTTCTTTTGCTCTTCCAAGAAAGCCTTGCAATTACATTTCCAATGACCAATTTCTTGACAATGGAAACAAATTGCATCCTTTTGTGTATCAGGTTTTGCCTCAGAAGCCTTGGCAACCTTTGCCTTGCTTATCTTGGGTTTGACAACTTTTGCCTTACCCTTTCCTTTGGCACCAGCCTTCCTCCCATCATGAACCAAGAGCATAGGAGAACCTTTCTCCACAATCTTCATCTCCACAGTTTTAAGCATCCCATGTAACTCGGAGAGATTCTTATCCATTCCATGCATGTTATTATTCATCACAAACTGATTATAACTTTTAGGCAATGAATTAAGAATGAGATCCGTGGCTAGCTCCAATGGGATTGGATAGCCAAGTTTCTCAAGATGCTCCACATAACCTTTCATTTTAAGCATGTGAGGACTCACTTGTTGCCCTTCACTCATTTTGCAAGAAGTGAATGCAACAATGGTCTTGTACCTCTCTTGCCTAGCTTGCTCTTGAAACATGGCTCTTAACTCCACGCATATCTCATAGGCTTCCAAATGTTCCAAACTTTGTTGGAGTTTTGAGCATATAGTAGCAAGCATAAGACAACTTACATCTCTAGAATCATTATGATGTTTCTTGTAATTGTTTCTTTCTGCCCTAGGGGCAGTAGGCTCTGGTTCAGCAGGAAGAGGCCCATCGAGAATGTACAACTTATCTTCTTGCCTAAGAACAATTCTTAGGCTACGGATCCAATCCATAAAGTTCGTACCATTCTCTTGGAGCTTATCCTTCTCAAGGATCGATCGTAATGAAATTGATTGAGTGTTGTTAGTCATTATCTACAATTATGCAAAATTTCCAAAATTTAATAAGTACCAATTTTTCATTAAAGAAATAAACAATGTATTTTTTTAAAAAAAATACTCCCACTAAATTATATAACCTTCTTATACATCCAATGTATAATATAATTTAAATGGGTTAAGATCCCGCTTTAATTTAATTATAAGTCCGCTAAGGCGGATTACATAAAATCAAATTAATTAGGTAGACAACTCTTGTCAATCATATCTCATATGACTCTTAGCTCCTTTTATGAGATTCTTTAAGAAATTCTATTTCAAAAAGCATGTTAAATCTCATCATTGCCTAGGCTCAAAACTGTTTTGACGCCTAATTAAGTCCAACCACTTTAAACGTATAGTCAATGTGCCTCGCTAGGGCGTGCCCACATTATCTATCTTTCTCATACATAAATAAAGTCAATGCATCTCGCTAGGGCGAGTCTACATTAAATTCACCCATGTATTAACAAGTGTTTTAATCATGGCATGGCAATAAAGGACTTAAAACTTTCTTTGAAGGTTCATCACATATAGCATACAAAACATTTATGAGCACATAATATAAACATGTTATGCATCAAGTTTAGACACTAAATTAATCTCCATTAATTTAAGCATAATATTTATGTGTCTTTAGTTTCTCTATAATTATGAGGACGAGACTATTTCAACTTTGGTTATTATCTCCAAATCAAGACAACAAGAAGTGCGGCCGAAACTAAGCCATAAGGCATCCACAATTCTGCACTAATTCAAGAAACCAAGAAAGTAGTCCATGTGGCCGAAACTAAGCAATAGATGGTCTCGATGAACGTAGGCCAATTGCATCCACAATTCCACATGGATCTCCAATCTTTGAATCAAGAACTTTGTTTCTCAATTTTAGCAATTATGAACTCTTCATAATTCTAACTTCGTTTTATCTTTGAAACTTTGATTGCGATCAAGTTTGGGAAACACAATCTCGATGAACGTAGATTAACCATCCAAACCTTGAACCAATCTTAGAATCACAAGACTAAAACAAATAGGAAAATCAAACCCCAGGATCCACACCCAAACCAACTGCCCAAAACCCACTCCAGATCAGTAGGTCTGGCTGGTCTTGTCACTGGTCTGGTCGGACCCCATCAAAATTCTAGATTCTGACTCTGACCGAAAATCAAAACCAGAATCCTGACAACTGTGCGGCCGCCCAAGGAAAAACTGTGCGGTCGCCCAAACTTGTGCGGCCGCCCTAGGTTTTTCTGTGCGGTCACACAGTAGCATCAGAATGAATTTTTAAAGTTCGAAAATTTGTATCAAAATTGTTTTCCCCAATTATTAAAACTTTGATCCAATCAAAAATTAATAATCAAACAATTCAGAATCCAACATAATTTTTAGTGCGATTGAAGTTGTAAAACAATAAACCACATAAAATCATATAACACATAAACATCATATAATCCAATATTCATATCATGCTAGGCACATAAACAATTTATATACACACAACATGATCTAGGTATTGAAATAATCAACATGAACGGGGCTCTGATATCACTGTTGGGTTTCGGAGTAACATGCGTAGCGGAAAATAACATTTAAAATTTTATGAAACCCAAAGCCCATAGATCCATTCATATGATTAAATCAAATACTAGAAATATGAATACTAGAAAAACTAACCCTTGATGACTTTGAATTTGGTCTTTGATCTTGGTGGAGAATTTGAAGCTTTAATCACGAACAAGTAAGAACACGAACTTTGAAGATGATGAGCTTCACCCTCTAGCGGTATCCACACCTTGAACGAATATCAAGAACACTTGATCTTGGTTGCTAGACCAAAATTATGAAACACGTTTTCACAATTAATATGAACTATATGGAATATTATTTGTGTATTATTTTGTTCTTCAATCTAGGATGTCTTAGAACAAAATAAAACTCTCTCAAACTCTTTGGAGACTTGCACAAAAGCTAGGTGTTGTTCTGGCCCGAATTTGACTGTTTATATACAAGTTAGACCTATTCTAAATAGGAAACTTGTGTCAAAACCCATCCAAAATCCTTTTCCTAATTAAATCAGGAAACTTGTCCCGACACACTGTGCGGCCGCCCAAAATCAGGTGTGCGGTCGCCCAAAACATGTGCGGCCGCCCAGCCTGGTTTGTGCGGTCGCACACCAGGATCATAGAGCCTTAATTTTCCAAAATAGTCCTTTAAGGATTCGTTCTATTGTGTGTGACCCTCTAGGATTATACTAAGTTGGCAATGGGTTCAAACATGAATCCATAAGATATGATTAGGTTCTAGCAAACCGTCATACCTACCCAAATAGTATAACTAAAAGTTCGCATTCCTTTAGAATATGTCATAATCCCTTTGTCCACGATCTCATTGAACACAAGTCATGGTCAAACGGTCAACTTTATTTTATTCAATACTTTCTCGATTCCGAATATGTTGATAATCCAAATGACATTAATCTAATCAATTCATTTGAGTCCGGCCGAACATTTTCATCAACATCATTCCTACGAGAGGCCTAAGCTTGAGATCTCTCCGAAGAGGGACAAATCCATTTAGCTTATTATTCTTCCCTACGTGAATCCGATTATGCCAATCATACACTTTATAACTACCCGGTTAAAGGTAGAGTTTGAATATGTCAAACATAATGTTCATCAAGTGGAAGACTATAATAACTTCATGTCTAAGGATTCGAATGACATAACTAATATGAGATATATGTACGACATAGACCGTGACATAAATCTCATATAGGGGGTTATGTCCAGTACCTTGTTCCAAACAAGTACCCATAAATCTAACATGATCATCCCATGATCATTTAGCCTTTATACTAGTGCTTAACAAGTACTTGGGACAGAGATTATTATAAGTAAACATGAACAACAATAATAATCAAAACATCTCTTTATTGATATGAAATAAATGATAACAATTACAACGTTTCAAACGTGCCTAGGGCACCACTACCAACATAGTCGAATCATGGGCATACTAGGGCTTAAAAATTCAGACTTACAGCCCTCTAGTCAAGTAATCCGAGGTTACGATAGCACTGCTTGCACAGTCATGGGCATGATAGAAGTGGACATTGAATTTGGGAGCATGGTTATGTCCGTCCTATTTCAAGTGCTCGATGTCCCCACTTCATTCAATTTGCTCTTGGGCTGACCATGGATACATAGCTCCAATGCCGTCCCTTCCACTCTCCACCAATGTCACGACCCGAAATCTAGGCTCTATTTTATTAGTAATAAATAATTATTATTTATTTATTTGCTTATTTATTTTTTTAAAATATTATTTATTTAAATATTTATGTGTGTGCATTTTATGTTTCATAATAATTGCCTAGCATTTTATTTGGGTCATTTGGGTTAGTGTAGTATTGTTGGGTCTTAATTGTTAGTAGGGAGTGTAAGTATTTGTGTGTAGTGTAGAGGAGGGGGCCTAAGTGTAAATTATTTAAATCATTTCCCCTACTCCCTCCCTACTCCTTCTCTTCTCCCTCACTCTTCCCCTTCACCCTCATCACCTCCCAGCAACTCTCTCCCTCTCTCATTAGCATTTGTGGGTAAGTTTTCTCTCTTCCTTCTCTCTTCATTTTCTTCCTCTTCCTCTCATAATCTCTCATTTCTTAAAACTTGAAATTTGTTTAGATCGTCGATAGGATCGCGTAGAATCAAAAATATTCGAATTCTGTCAACTTTCATTATTTTCAAGTAAGTTGCTTTTCCCATATTTTTATGCTAAAATGCTCATAACATGTTTCTACAATGCTTTAATTGTTATCTTTGAAGTTTGGTTGAGTTTGGAATTGATTTGGAATTTATTTGAGTTTTTGGCTAAAATGGTGATTGGATGAATGTCATGATTCAATCTTGGTTTTGGGTTGATAAATGGTGTTAGTTAGGTTCCTTAAACTTAAATGTTGTATGGGTACCTTAGCAACTTGTTGGTTGTGTTTGATTTTGAGTATTTGTGTGAATTGGGTAAGAAAATGAAGAACCCATTTCTTCCCTCCCGAATTCCGGCAGTCCAGAAGGTTGGACGACCGCCCAAAAATGTCTGGGCGACCGCACATCTATCTGAAAGGTTTTGTTCTTGTTTGATGGCTTTTTGGGCCACCGCACAGTCCCTTGTGGACGGCCGCACAGAACCTCTGAAAGTTTTCATTTGTTATTTCGTGTGATTGAAGAATGCGTTTTGGTCTAAGTCTTGGGTGTCCTTCTAGTTGACCTTAGTGAACATTGTAGTACACTCTAGTGATAGAATTGGGTCCTTTGTGATCAGGTTTATGTTTGAATCAATTAAGTGTTAATTGGGATTTTGGAACATCTTATTGAGGTATTATTGGTTTGACTTATCTTTGTGATGATCATTTGGTATGATTCCCTACTTTGGAATCCTTTGTTGTTTATCGTGCTAGTATTTCATTACTTAGCATTTATTTGGAAGCCCAGCTGGCATATTTGTTGCATCGAGCGATGGGAAAGATTATAATGGCAAAGCCAAGTCCATTATAATGTTGACCATTGTTTTGCCCTTACTATACCCCTTTTCCAGATTGGCCTTGGAAAAGACAAGTTAGCTTCCTTTGTGAATGTATCTAGCTACCGAGCATGACTTTGTGGCATGGCTCTTGTCCTTTGTGACACTCTTGGTTATTGTTCCGGTACCGGGGGTTTCTCTTCGGCTTTCATGCTATTATGAAGATGTGATTTGTTGATTATTGAAGCTGCGCATGTCGCGACCCCGAACCCCGCGGCCCGAGATCGCGAGCTGGACGTCGACTTAAAACCAAAACTCTAAAATATAGAAGTTAAAAATTCCATTTTGAACCAAAAGATGATAACACAAGGTTTTACAAATCCAAGTTTAAATCAACAATGTACAACCAACATAAGCTCCACAGCTTATACTCAAAAGAATAAATATACAATTCTTAATGACGTCAATAATGGTGACACTATCCCCAAAAGGTTATACATTTAAATAATGTAAACCGATCCATAACAACCTGCCCCAATATCTCAATCCTCTCGACGTCCTCCTCGATCCGCGAATCCTAATCCTTTTCCTCCTAGGGGGGGGGTTAAGGAAAAACAAAGATGGAAATAACGGGGTGAGATAAAATCTCAGTAAGTTACTAATGCAACTACATGACATGCTAATATGCAATGACCGATAGCAATTAACATAAGATAGATAGCAGCGGAATAATAAGTGACATGCTGTCGAACAGTAACATCCAATAGTCAATCATATAAATAAACATATAACAACAAATGAGAGGCTCCCTATCGCCAACCGTCCCATACCGGTTGGAAATAACGACCAGCTCATCATGCAACACATAAAGCTGAAATAAACACTCATAAGTGGATACATAGCCAAGGTTTTCCAAACCGGAACATCCAAATAAAGGATCGCTGCGTAGCTTCAATAATCAACAATCATCATCTTCATCATAGCATGAAAGCCGAAGAGAAAACCCCGGTACCGGAACCAATAACCAAATGAAGTGTCACAAAGGACGGGAGACATGCCACAAAGTCATGCTCCAAGTAAAGCTAAAATGCACACAAAGGAGCTAGCTCTTCTCACATCCAAGGCCAATCTGGAGGAGGGTAATAATGGGGCAAAACAATGGTCAACAATCACAATGGACTTGGCTGTGCCATCATAATGTTTCGCATCGCCCAAACACACACAAAATACCAGCTGGACTTTCAAGTAAAGGCTAAGTAATAAAATACTAGCACAATAAACAACCATTGATTCCAAAGTAGGGAATCATACCAATTAATCACCACAAAAGATGCAAACGATTACTCAAGAAGAGTTCAACAACAATAGCACAAGGAGTTTCTCATAAAAGAGTCCAACAACATTGACCATTAAAACATAATGATTCCAAGATAAGGCACGTACCAAATACATCCTAAATATGATACTCACAAGTTACTCATAAAGAGCACAACCCAAACGGTCACTCACAATTAGCACAATGACTATTACCAAAGTGATCATAAACATTTACTCAAAAGATATACTAGGACTATGAACTCAACCACCTCATCACACCTGGAATTCCAAATAATGAATCCGAATGAATACATCTTAAGGTTAATCAAACCGTAGGTATCCAATTGCCAACTCACGCTTTATCTCCGTTCATAACGAACCCATTCTAAACACCCCAAACGAATCCAAAAGGTTACACTTATTAGAACATGATCAGGAACGCATCATAAGATGCTCAAACATATATCAAATGATCATCACAAAGATAATCACAACAACTCAACACGGTCACTCAAATGGATTTGCAAAACTTGATCACAAAGGATTGATACAACTCCTCTTACCCTCAAACACCCAATAAAATCCCGAAGTATAAAGATTATAACTTAACTTAACAACCTATATCATCTTGTATTACTCGAAGAGAGCTTCGAAACGATAGTTTACACGCCTAAAACGGAGTTCGGATGAGAAAGTTATGGCCTCCGGAAGATCGAACGAAAAACGGACAATCTGGAAAAAGAGGGATGCGCGCGCCTCCATAAAAAGTGATGCGCGCGCCTCCTAAGCTCAGAAGGTTGCGATTTCGAAGCAGAAAAGGGTGCGCGCGCCTCCCAAAACATGGTGCGCGCGCCTCCTTGCCCGGAGGGACGAAATCCGGCCAAAATCTGGGTTTCTACCAATTTTTCTTACCCATTTCATACTACAACCAAAATCAAACATAATTAACCTTCCACCAAGCATAAAGATGAACCCAAAACAACTTATAACTAGAATGGGGACTCAAATAATACCATTCATCAACCAAGATCAAGATTTAAACCCAACATTCCTAAAATCACCATTTTTGACCAAAACTCCAAATAAATTCCAAATAAATTCCAAATTCAACCAAACTTCAAATATAACACATCAAGCATAATATAAACATGATATGAACACTTTAGCATAAAAATGGGGGAAAAGCAACTTACCCGGATTTTCTCAAAGTTGCCGGAACTCGAAATTTCTTGGCTTCCTACGATTCTATCGACGATCTAAACAAGATTCATGTTTTAAGAAATGAGAAATAATGAGAGGAAGAGGAAGGAAATGAAGAGAGAAGTGAGAGAGAACTTACCCATTCTTTGGCAATGGAAGAGAGAGGGAGATGGAGTGAGAGAGAGATGAGATGGGAATGAGGGAGAGTAGAGGGTGTAGGGGGATTTATTTTCAAAAACTTACACTCAGGCCCCTCCTCTACACTATACACAAATACTTACACTCCCTACTAACAATTAAGACCCCAAAACTCTACACTAGCACAAAAGACCAATCAAAATGCTAGACATAATTTATTATGACACATAAAGTGCACACACAAATTATTAATTAAATAATAATTTAAATAAATAAATAAGTAATTAAATAAATAATAATTATTTATTACTTAATAAAATAGAGCCTAGTTTTCGGGTCGTGACAGCGCAGCGATCCTTTATTTGGATGAATCGGTTTGGAAACCTTGGCTAATATCCTTTGTTATGTGTTTATTTCCGCTGCTATCTGTTATGTGATAAATGCTATGTGCTAGCTATGATTTATTATCGTATATTGCATCATAGCATGTCATGTAGTTGCATTAGTAACTTATTGAGATTTATCTCACCCCCTTTCTTTTATCTTTGTTTTTCCTTAACCCCCCCCCCAGGTGCTAAGGATTAGTCTCGCTGATCACGAGAAAGAGGACGTCGAGTGTGGATACATTCTTTTGGGGAAAGTTGTTATAGGTTGGTTTACATTATATAAATGTGTAACCTTTTTGGGATAGTTGTACCAATCAATAACGTCATTAAGAATTGTACGTTTATATTCTGTTGGACATAAACTTGTGGAAGTTTATGATAGTTGTATTTGGTTATTATCAAACTTGGATTTGTAAAACTTTGGATCATCACCTTTTGGTATCAAATGGAATTTTTAACTTCGGTATTTCATAGTTTTGGTTTTAAGTCGACGTTCAGCTCGCGATCTCGGGCCCGCGGGGTTCGGGGTCGCGACAACCAATGTGTCAAGTTCCGAAATGGAGATGAAACTGTGACCGTCATGGCCGAAAATGTCACTGTCCACAAAAATGGGGGACAACCCGTCCACCAAATTCAGCATGGGTTAGAAGACTCTACTATCTCAGGCGTCTCAATCAACGCCATTGACAAAGAAGGGGGAAATGGGACATGGTTCCTCGGTAATCACAAGGTCCTCCGTATGATGAGAAAAATGAACTACTTCCTCGGTTTAGGCCTAGGGAAGTTCCAGCAAGGAAGAAAGAAGCCCGTGGAGGTCCCTTTTGTCACAAACAAATTTAGGTTGGGATATGAGCCTTCCGAGGATGACATGAGATATGAGCAAGCTGTAAAAAATGAGAAGGCCCGAGCTCGCAAAGAAGGCCGTCGCTATGAAATCCCCAATTTGAGGCCCTACCGCAAGACATTGAATGTTTACTTTGTCCGCCAAGGGGAAGATGTCCCATACATAATATTTCCCAAACCATGGGTCAACATAAATGGCATCAGAAAGCCCGGTCTTGAAGTCTTTGCTGATTGTGAAATTCAGAAGCGTAAAGATGAACCGACTCCAATGTCACCCCGAGAATGGTGGGGGAAGAAAGTAACTATCGAGACTGAGACAAAGATCACTGTGGGGGAAGAATTGACTGATCTAGCCTCCATGTTCGAGGAACTTTCCATAATGAACGAATGCCAAGTCAATGCCATCTCCGACAACACCGACATGGGAAGCGAGCCTATCAGCGAGATCAAGCCGAGCTCCGAGCCAATCGACAAATGGTATTCAATAAAGGGCCCCATAGTGTCCGAGGAATTCTTGATCGAGAAAATGGGTTCTATCCCCTGCAAGGCAACAAAAGAAGACATAATGACATTCACTTTCGAGTCCGAGAATGTTTCCGACACCCTCACCTAAGAGGATATGGAGGCAATACCCGAGCATGTGTTCCCTTTCTTTGCTAATGAAAAATTTGATCTTTCTGAGTACCCCGAGATTGCAAACATCGTAAATGATGAATTAACTAATAATGAATTTAATTAACTAGTTAATAATGATTCAAACTATGATGAAATAGGCCACGAAAATGAAACATACCTAAATGAACTAGCTCAACAGGTCCGTAGTCGTGGTGAAAAAGGTCCAGGGGCTAATGAAGAATTGCATGTTGTTAATCTGGGTACCGATGAAGAGCCAAAGGAAACCAAGATAGGAAGCTTCTTCAAGGGGGAAGAGAAAGACAAATTGATTACACTACTCAGAGAGTTCGTGGATGTGTTCGCATGGTCATACAAAGACATGCTTGGTTTAGACAGGAAGGTTGCCGAGCACAGAATACCGATCAGGGATGATGCCAAGCCGATCTAACAGAAACTCAGAAAGATCAAGCCCGAATTGTCTCTGTAAGTCAAAGAAGAAATAGAGAAGCTTCTCAGTGTGGGTTTCATCAAAGTCATCGAGTATCCGACTTGGCTAGCAAATGTTGTAACAGTCAGAAAGGCTAACGACAAGGTCCGTGTTTGTGTGGATTTCCTATGATTTGAACAAAGATTCCCCAAAGAATGACTTCCCATTACCCAATATCGACATGTTAGTCGATTCGACGGCTGCATACAAGATCCTCTCATTTGTGGATGGTTTCGCCGGATACAATCAGTTCGGATTAAGGAACGCAGGGGCTACTTATCAAAGGGCTGTGATAGACTTGTTCCATGACATGATCCATAAAGATATTGAGGTCTATGTGGACGACATGATCATCCACTCTAAAAGAACCAATGGTCAGCACTTGATCGATCTATGCAAGTTCTTTAAAAGGATCCGACAACACAAGATAAGGCTCAACCCCGCAAAGTGCACTTTTGGGGTCATACAAGGAAAAGTTCTTGGCTACATGGTCACTGAGAGGGGAATTGAAGTTGATCCCTAGAAAATCAAGGCCATCATTGACATGCCTCCTTCGAAGACACAAAAAGAAATCAAAGGCTTTATGGGCCGACTTCAATACATCAGTCGGTTTGTGCACCAACTGACTTCAATGTGCGATCCAATCTTCAAGTTACTTAAGAAGAATGTGGCTCTAGAATGGACCGATGCTTGCCAAGAATCCTTCGATCAAGTGAAGAATTACTTGACATGCCCTCCAGTTTTGGTTCTACCGCACAAAGAGAAGCCTCTCTTGCTCTATCTCACTGTGAATAATGAAGCCCTAGGGGCTATGCTAGCACAAGAGCAACGAGACTCCACAAAAGAGAATGCCATTTACTTCGTCAATTGCCGATTTCAAGGAGGCGAAAAGAACTACGCCACATTAGAGAAGTCATGTTCCGCACTAGTTTGGGTCACTCAAAAGCTGAAACACTACATGGAAGCTTTTCCAATCAAGCTAGTAGCAAAAGTGGATCCGCTCCGCTACATCTTCGAGAAGCCTTTCATGTCAACAAGGATAGCTAAGTGGTACTTCATGCTCTCCGGCTATGACATCACTTACATCATACTCAAATCCATTAGGGGGAAAGTATTCAGTGATCAGCTTGCTGAATTTCCGTATGACGAAGTGAAGGGGGAAGACTTACAATTTTCCGATGAAGACTTACTTTGCACTACAACAGAGGAAAACAAGTGGCAACTTTTCTTCGATGGGGCGGCCAATAAGCACGGTTATGGGATAGGAATGTTGCTTGTCGATCTAAAGGACGTCTACACTCCGATTGCAATCCGTCTTGAATTTGAAGCCACCAATAATATTGCCGAATATTAAGCATGTATAGCGGGGCTAGAAGAAGATCTAGAAAGAAATGTCATAGATCTGGAAGTGTTTGGTGATTCTCTGCTCCTCATCAATCAGACGTCCGACAAATGGAAAATTCAAGACCCGACTCTCCAACAGTATGGTCAGCACCTTGAGGAGTTGGTCGAACAATTCCAAGACATCTCTTTCAATTATTTGCCAAGGGACAAGAACCTCTTTGCTGATGCATTGGCCACCATAGCCTCACTGGTCGAAATGCCCAAAGGAAAAATGGTTAAGCCTTTCAAAATTTAGAGAAGGACTAGTTCGGCATATTGCATGAACATTGAGATCAACGAAGTCCAAACAAGCCCTCTGTGGCACACAGACATCATGAATTTCCTCAAAGACGGCACTTTTCCTGAAGACAGAAATAAGAAATCTCAAGTGGCACTGCAAAATCTAATTTTCTTGTATTCACACGGTTCATCTTCGTTCTTGATGAAGCCAAACTCTTTGACCGATTCATCAAATCAAAGATTCCAACTCAGGCTTGCTTCAATCCATAGATGGATCTCTGCAACTTGCATACTTTGTTAGAATTATTTGGATTAACAAAACCTTCAGGTTGTGTCATATAGACATCCTCAAGTAATTCCCGCTAAGGAATGCTGTTTTGACATCCATTTTCCATATTTTATAGTCATAATATGCGTCTATGGAAAGTATAATTCTTATAGACTTGATCATTGCTACGGGAAAAAAGGTTTCATCATAGTCAATACCATGAATCTGCCTATAGCCTTTCGCTACAAGTCTAGCTTTATAAGTATGTACCTTTCCATCCATGCCAGTTTTCTTTTTGAAAACCCATTTGCGTCCTATGGTTTTTACACCTTCGGGTGCATCTATCAAGTTCCAAACTTGATTATCATAAATGGTCTTGATTTCAGATTCCATGGCTCCAAGCCATTTATCTGAATCAGGAGCGGACATCACTTCTTGATAGGAATTAGGTTCATCATTATCAATGACTTCTACTTCATTGCTATCCATCATGAGAAATCCATATCTCCCAGGCTCGGATCGCACCCTACCAGTTCTACGAGGGACTTGTGTATTCTGAATAGGTTCCACAACTCCTTGTGAAACTTGTTCAGATCCAACCATCAGTTCCATGTTATTTTCGGTTTCTCGAACCTCTCGAGATTAATTTTACTCCCACTAGTTCTTTTGGAGAGAATATCTTTGTCTAGAAAAGCACCATTTCGAGCAACAAACACTTTGTTGTCCATGCGGTTGTAAAAGTAGTATCATTTAGTTTCCTTAGGATATCCCACAAAAATACTTAGGATATCCCACAAAAATACATTTATCAGACTTGTGTGCGAGTTTGTCAGAGACAAGTCTCTTGACATATGGCTCACATCCTCAAATCTTCATAAAAGAAAGACTAGGTTTCTTTCCAGACCATATCTCATATGGTGTCTTTGGAACAGATTTTGTTGGAACATTGTTTAGTGTAAGTGCAGCAGTTTCTAATGCATGTCCCCAAAAGGATAAAGGAAGATCAACTTGACTCATCATCGTGTGGACCATATTTAATAAAGTCCTATTTCTCCGCTCAGACACACCATTCCATTGTGGTGTTCCAAGTGGAGTTAATTGTGAAACAATTCCATAATCTTTAAGATGATTGTCAAATTCTCGGCTTAAATATTCACCCCCATGATCTGATCGAAGTGCTTTAATAGTTTTGTCAAGTTGATTTTGTACTTCATTTTAAAATATTCTAAATATCTCAAAAGATTCACTTTTGTTTTTCATCAAGTAGACATAGCCTTATCTACTAAAATCATCAGTGAATGTTATGAAGTATTGATATCCTCCCCTAGCATTGCTGCTTAATGGTCCAAATACATTAGTATGTATAAGTCCCAATAAGTCACTTGCCCTTTCACTACTCTTAGTAAAAGGTGCCTTAGTCATTTTTCCAAGTAAACAAGACTCACAAGTTTCATATGATTCAAAATCATGTGAATCTAAAAGTCCGTCCTCATGGAGTTTTGAGATACGCTTATCATTAATATGACCAAGACGGCATTGCCACAAAAAAGTGTGATTTTCATCATTAAGTTTGGATTTCATATTTACATTATAAATATTATCATTATTTACATTTTCAAAATCAAGGACATAAAGGCCATTAAATAAATTTACAGTACAATAAAGCATAATATTTAAATAAATAGAAAACTTCTTATTATCAATAAGAAATTTAAAACCTTCATTATCCAAACAAGAAATTGAAATAATATTTTACTCAAATCCGAAACGTAGTAATATTTATTCAAAACAAGAATTAAACCACTAGGTAAGATGACATCATAGGTTCCTATGGCTAATGCAGCAACTCTTGCTCCATTTCCCACGCGTAGGTCTACTAGAAGTAGAAAGGAGTATATCTATAACATAGATACCTGAAGTAGAAGCAATCCCATTGCCCTTCTTCTTCTTCTTCTTCTTCTTCTTCTTATTCTTCTTCTTTTCTTCCATGTAAGCCTTGCAATTACGTTTCCAATGACCAATTTTATTACAGTGGAAACAAATTGCATCCTTTTAAGAGGTGGGTTTAGCCACCACAACATTAGCAACCTTTGCCTTGCTTATTTTGGGTTTGACAACATTTGCCTTACCCTTTCCTTTGGCCTTAGAGCCCTCTCCTTCTTTTGAAACCACGAGCACAGTAGATGCTTCCTTATTCATTTTCTTTTTTGCTGTCTTTAGCATCCCATGCAACTCAGACAGAGATTTAGTCATACCATGCATTATATAGTTCATGACGAACTGATTATAGCTTTTAGGTAATGAGTTCAAAATCATATCAGTTTCCAACTCAACAGGGATAGCATATCCGAGCCTCTCTAGATGCTCAAAATGGGCCTTCATCTTCAAAACATGAGGACCCGCCGATTCTCCTTCACTCATCTTGCATTAGGTTAGAGCAGCCATGGTGTCGAACCTATCTTGCCTAGCTTGCTCTTGAAACATATCTTTCAACTGAGCGCCTATATCATAGGCATCCAAGTGTTGAAGAGCCTTTTGAAGCTCAGAACACATGGTAACAAGCATGAGACAACTGACGTCACGAGAATCACTTTTGTGTTTCTTGTGAGCATCCTTGTCCGCCCTAGGGGCATTGGCAGCAGGTTCCTCAGGAACGGGTTCATCAAGAATGTACATCTTCTCTTCTTTCCTTAGAACAATTATTTGGCTTCAGATCTAATCCATGAAGTTAGCACCATTCTCTTGAGGTTTTTCCTTCTCAAGGATAGATCGCAATGATAGAGTTTGTGTGTTTTGTGCCATTATCTACAATTATGCAAACATGTAACCATACATAAGTACCAACTTAATTAAAAATATTATTAATTAGTATTTCATAAATACTCCCACTAAATTATATAACATTCACTATACAATTTATGCATAATATAATTTATGTGGGCTAAAATCTATATTTCATTTAATTTTACATCCACGAGGGCAAGATGCATAAAATTAAACTATTTAGGTAGATAACTCTTTATCAATCATATCATATATGACTCTTAGAGCATCCACAATGAGAGATTTTTAGGAGCTTTTTATTTTTGTGAAAGAGATCTTTAGAGCTTTTTACCATTGTGAATTTCTTTAAAGAGCTCTTTGGCTAAAGAGTTGCTCTTTGTAGAAAGAGCTCTTTCATGTGAGTTTTACATTAATACTCACCAACTCTCTAGGTAATGAAAGAGCTCTACTATTGTGAATGTTTTTTAAAAAGCTTTTTTATATAGTTTAAAATGATTGGCATATTGAAATTGTAAAAAAGCTTTCTGAAAAGCTCCTACCATTATGGATGCTCTTTGATCTTTTATGAGATTGTTTTAGACATCTTATGTCATACATATTTTAATCTCATCTGTGCCTTAGGCCCAAAACTGTTTTGATAGCCTAATTAAGTCAAACCACTTTAAACGTATAGGAACCAATATTTCACTCATCTTGTTCATACAAAGATAAAATCAATGCACCTCGCAAGTGTTAGAGCGCGCATGAAAGTACCCGTATAATCCCAAGTGTTTTAATCATGGATAGGCACGTGACTTAAATTTTCAAGAAGGTTCATAACACATAAAAATTAATCAATTAACCGAATTAATTTTATGTGACTTAGTTCCACTAGTTACATGATTTAATTTCCGAAATTGAATCTGCAGAGCATCTTGAAATTGAGATCCATAAACGTACGGGCGAAACTAAGTCAAAAAGCAACCACAATTCCGTACTAAGATCAAGAAACCAAGTAATTATTCCACACGGCCGATACTAATCCAAAAGCCGACCACAATTCCGTGTAGAAAATTAATTTGTTTTAAGATCTTTTATTGTCTCATCAATCTCACGGATTACAGCAATCCCAAACTCTTTTAGAATTCTGATTTCTGCAATTTTCTGGATTTCTAATTGAAATCTGTTTCAGGAAACACGGTTTCGAAAACCAGCCGTCTAAAAGCACTTTCAGTTTCCAGATTTGAATTCTGTAAACAATTTACAAAACAATCTGAACACCAGAAAACAAACTAGATTTTGGGAAATTTTGAACCAGTCCGTACGGCGCCATAGCAGCTGTATGGCTCTGAAACAGCCGTACGTTCCTTGGTCCAGATTCCCAGATTTCCAGTTTTTCAAAAAAATTCAAAGTTCGATCAATCCCAATATCGTGTTCATACATAATCAGATTAATATAACACGAATTTACAGATTATAAATTTTAATCAATCTAATCTATATAAGCAATAACTAATTTATTCTATATACAAATTAGATCTAGATCATCAACAAACATAATCCAATTACAACATGATAATCTAAGCATGCGATTATACATATGAATCCAATTAATATTATAATCACATAATCCCATCAATAACTAGCATGCATATTTTATATCTCATATAAAACTCCATCACATAAATTCATCTTATAATGATCATAACAATTAAGTAATATAATTAAATAATTATATCATGATAATATTAAAAATATTGATCATAAACAGGGCTCTGATACCACTTTTGGGTTTCGTGCAATCATGCGCAGCGGAAGACATTACATGAAGAAACCCAAAGCCTAGATCCGTTAAGATCAATAATTCATAATATGTAAGATGAAAGAAACTAATCCTTATAAATCGAGATATGAAACCTTGGATTTAGATGCTAAGATGAGCACCCTCTACCGGTGATCCACACGTCAAGCGGATTCAAAAACTCTTCTTGACTTGACTGCTAGGTCCTTCGGATTGAAAAAAACTTGGTGAAGAACAATTCTTCAATTGCTCCCTTTGATTATTATGGTTTGATGATTGAGAATAATCAAACCTAATAACCCTAGTATAATATGTGTATTTTCTCTCTCCAATAAAAAATTTGTGATTTCACAAACCAATATTATGGGACTGAATCCCAGCTGTACATAATATATACTAAAGGTCTCTAAGATCCTTTAGGGTTTAGGAGTTCTTGTCCAACAAGAAAATCTTAAAATAAACTGAACTACGCCGCATCAGCCGTACGGCTCCAAGGAAACCGTATGGCTCTTATGGAACCGTACGGTTCCTGTTTCGTACTGCCTCATTTTTTATTCTTTTTAATTATCCGCTATGTGTGTGTGACCCAATAGGATTATACCAAGTTGGCAACGAGTCCGAACCATTCAGAACCCGTAAGTCATGAGCGGACTCTAGCAAGCCATTATGACTACCCAATTAGTATAACTTTGAAATCTCAAAGTTTCCTAAAATAGAACATATCACAATCTATTTGTTACACGATGTCTATTGAACGTAAGCCATGGTCAACAGTCAACTTACTTTGTTCAATGTTTTCTCAATCCCGAATGTATTAATAATATAAATGACATTGATCTAATCAATTCATTTGAGCATAGCCATGAATTTCATCAATACCATTCATCGAGTGGCCAAGTGTTGGTCCCACAGACACAACAAGGGTATAAAAAGAGGCTAGAGGGGGGGGGTGAATAGCCTATTTAAAATTATTAACCCTTTTTCAAAATTCAACCTTATGCTTACTATTGAGTTTTATGGTCAAGTAAAAACCACTAGTTCAAAGTAAAATGCACAGCGGAAGTTTTCGATAAAAACGAGGTAGAGTTGGTTTTGAAGTTAAAATGACTAGGGAGGCAAATAGTGCGGCAGTCAATATTGCGGTCGGCAATATTGCAGTCGGCAAAGTATGATAGAACTGAAAAGTGAATCTATGTGCGGCAAGCAAATTTGCGGTAGGTAACCTTGCGGTCGACTATATACGGTAAGCAAGGTTACTGACTAGGTAGGTTGAAAATGAAGGTTTGTGTCTGAGAGTTTTGGCTAATGGATAAGTAGTCAGAAGTAGTAACTAAGGTAGTAGGCAAGTAACAAACACAATTCACAATAGTTTGTATATCTGGAAAGATCAAAACACTAAACGACAAACAAGATTAATATGAACAATAAGAACAATAGCTGAAAGTAAATTTGCAGAAAGTAAATTGCAGTAAGTAAATGACACGATGATTTGGAAAGGTTCGATCTGTTAAAAGATCTACGTCCTTTACCAAGATGGTAAGTCTTGGATTTTGAATGGAGGTATATATTGATTCTTCTTGAGTACAAATTACAAAGATGAAGTATTGAATCAACACCTACTTTCTATGAAGAACAAATCCTAGACTTAGACATGTGTATCCCTAATGATGCAATCTATGTGATTGATCAATCGGAGTGTGAGTGTGTGTAAGCATCAAGAGCTCTATGTAATCTATATGATTGAGAGCATAGTGAATCTATAAGTGTTGCTGGGCTTGAGATTTGATGTTCTTGAAGGTTGCTGGGGAACTTTGAAGATTTAAAGGCGATTGCATGAAGATTCAAATGATTCTGGAAATCTTGAGTATGATCTTCAATCACCAAGTATTTCAACAGCAATTTCTCTATTTGAATCTAAGCACACTTTCAATGAAGAAAGCAAGGGCTATTTATAGCCTTGGGTGAGAGAGATAGCTGTTAGACAAGTTTGGAAGATGATGAGCTGGAGCATTCTGATTGGAGCTCATTTCTTTGTCTTCTAGTTGCAGAAGTTAATGGTCAAGATGTACTATCTTGTACCAGACATAACGACCAAATTCAAATTTGAATTTTGCAACGTTTAAATCAAACTTATCTTTTTTTGGTCTTCACTTGATCGTGCGGTAGCTAGTCTACGGTCACCAATAATATGCGGTTGTCTTAAACTATGCGGTAGCCATAGACAATGCGGTCGCTAAACTTGCAGCAGCATAGTTGAGGTAGGCATACTTAGCTATTTTCACAATATTAGCAGCAATAGCATTTCTTCAAAATTTGAGGGGTTGATCTTCTAAGCCTAACTAAATTAAAAATGGACTTAACTACTGAAGTTGTAAAACTTCTTACAATAAAACCTAAAGTCCATAAAAAGTAAAATAAGGTTATGGGATCAATCAAATTTAGGTAATTGGAGTGATTTATAATATACATACCCAACAATCTCCCCCTATTTGATTGAGACCATTACCTACTATAACAAAGACTAATTCATTGTACTTGGTAATAACATGTTTCAAGAAATTAATTTTATTAAGTTCATGCCCTAAGTCAATGCACACACAGTAAGTCAATGTTATAGATTTCTATATCATAAAAAGAAAATAAAAAGACTAATCCTTGAAGATAGAAATATTTTGATGCATATCAAAAAGGAATATATATATATATATGAGAGTTATGAAAAGAACTAAACAACACAAACATGACTTGTACTCAAAATCGTTAAGGCAGTTAAGGATAGGAGTACAAACTAATAAACTAGTTCAAACAACTATGAAGTAAATTGTTTCAAAAAGATATCCTTCATTGCCTTTCCTTTGTTATATGCACGCTCTCCCCCTTAATGGTATCAATCATTTGGGAAGGTAGAGTGGCAACTTGATGTTGGAGTGAATCTTGATTGGATATAAGCTCAATCAACTTGTCTTTCAGAGAAATGACACTTGTATTCAAGGTGGAAACTTGATTCTGAGTCTCTATCATAGTATCATCGACCGTTGGAGATGCGGTCGAGAGGAGTTGAGTCAGAGTACGGTAATGCTTCTTCAAAGCAGTAAACATATATCGTCGTTTTCCCTTGCGATTGCGTGTTCATGCGGTAGGGCATGAATGGTGGCCTTGATAGTCGCGGTCGACTATAAGCGGTCGACAGAGATAGAGCTAAAGTATGCGGTCGATAGAGATGGTTGCCGCATACTAGGTACCTACTTATTTGAAGAAATTGGAGAAACCAAAACATTAGTACAAAAATCATAAGGACAAGTTATTAAAGTTCTAGCATACCCATTTATCCTCTGAGAAACCTAAATCTCTTTGAATCTAGAGCCTTAGTGAGAATGTATGCAATTTGATTGTCAGTACTCACATACTCTAGATGAATGTTACCTTTTTCCACATGATCCTTGAGAAAGTGGTATTTGATATCAATGTTTTTGGTCTTTGAATGCATGACAGGATTGTTGGACACAGCAATGGTAGATGTATTATCACAATAGACTGGACAATTTTCTTCTTTGATTCCGTAGTCGACCAATTGTTGTTTCATCCAAAGCACTTGGCAGCAGCAGCTTCCAGCAGCTATATATTCAGCTTCAGTGGTAGATACAAAAACTGAGGCTTGTTTCTTGCTTGCCCATAAAATGAGTCAATTTCTAAGGAAATGACAAGTCCCACTTGTGCTTTTCCTGTCAATGGTACATGCTGCATAGTCTGCATCTGAGTAACCTATAAGATCAAAATTCGAATCTTTGGAATACCAAAATCCAAGGTTAATAGTCCCAGATAAATATCGAATAATACGTTTTACAGCAATAAGATGTGCTTCTCGAGGATCCGCTTGATAGCGAGCACAAACACAAACACTAAACATGATATATGGCCTACTAACAGTTATGTAAAGAAGAGAGCCAATTATACCTCGATACAAGGTTTGATCAACCTTTTTACCTTTCAAGTCCAAATTTCTTTTTGAGATCTTTAGTGTACTTTGCTTGGTTGAGGAAGATACCTTCAGCACATTGTTTAATTTGTAGTCCAAGGAAGAATGTCAATTCTCCCATCATGCTCATCTCAAATTTTCTCTTCATTAGCTTCTCAAATCGCACAACAATTCGTTAGTGGAACCAAAAATAATATCATCGATGTAAATTTGAACGAGTAAAGTATGATCATAATATTTTGCAATGAATAAAGTTGTGTCAATCTTACCAGGCTTAAAACCTTTCTCTAGGAGAAATTTAGATAGAGTATCATACCATGCTCGTGGAGCTTGTTTGAGTCCATACAAAGCCTTTTGAAGTTTGTAGACATGATGTGGAAATTTGAGATCTTCAAATCCGGGCGGTTGAGCGACATAAACAGTTTCTTGAAGTTCGCCGTTGAGAAATGCACTCTTCACATCCATTTGATAAAGCTTGAATCTTTTGAAAGAGGTATATACTAAAAATATCCTTATAGCTTCAAGTCGTGCAACGGGGGGAAAAGTTTCATCATAATTAATGCCTTCTTCTTGTCTATATCCTTGTGCAACCAACCTAGATTTGTTTCTTGTGATGTTACCATTCTCATCCATCTTGTTCCTAAACACCCACTTTGTACCAATCACTCCTTGATCCTTTGGTCTTAGGACTAAGGTCCAAACTTTACATCTTTCTAATTGGTTGAGCTCTTCTTACATAGCAACAACCCAACTTGAGTCTTGGAGTGCTTCATCAACTTTCTTGGGTTCAACTTGAGACATGAATGTGGTAAGTATATCATAATTTGATCTTCTTATTCTAACACCAGAATGTAGGTCACCAATGGTATTTTGAATTGGGTGATCTCTGACCTCACGCACTTCACGAGGTAAGTCTGGTTGAGTTGATGGTTGCTATAAATCTTCTAGTGGTACATCATTTGTGTCATCCCAATCATAGGTAAGTTGAGGGATTGGTTCTTCAATATTGATGGGTGCTTCAACATTTTCTCCTTTTGGATTTGCTGCTGATGTCGTAGCATCAGGATATTCATTTATGGTAGGTGGAGGTGATGTAGAGGTAGTTGGATTTCCTTGAGTTGATTGATTTTGTTGTCGACTTGTACCTGTCTCATTAATCTCAACAAAATCATCAGTAACATTTAGAGCCATATGTGGATCAAGGAGAGAATGTTCATCAAAAGTTACATAGACAGATTCAACTATCTTAAGAGAGGTTTTATTAAATACACGAAAAGCTTTTGAGTGTTTAGCATACCCAACAAATATACCTTCATCGGCCTTAGGAGCAAATTTACCTCGATGTTCTTTGCCATTGTAGAGAATGTAACATTTGCAACTGAAAATCTTGAAGCAGGCAATGTTGGGGGTTCTTCCTCCACAAAGTTCATAAGGAGTTTTGTTGTAGGTCTTGTTGATGAGGGATCGATTTTGAGGGAAGCATGCTATGTTGACGGCTTCAGCCCAAAAGTATTGTGGTAGCTTTGATTCAGCAATCATTGTCTTTCCTGCCTCTATCAACGTTCTGTTCTTTCTTTCCACAACACCGTTTTGTTGAGGAACTCCAGCAGCAGAAAAGTTGTGGTCAATACCATGGTCGTCACAGTATTGAGCGACGCCATTGTTTATTAATTCTGTTCCATTGTCGGATCAAACACTGACGATGTCGTCTTCTTTTTGGGTTTGGAGCTGTCTAAAGAGCGCGGTCAAAATGTCATAACAATCGTCTTTGGAGATCATCATTTCGACCCACGTATATCTTGAATAATCGTCTACCACAAGTAATGTATATCTATTGCCTCCAATATCTACAGTAGTGACAGGTCCAAATAGATCCATATGAAGTAGCTACAAACATCTTGAAGTTGACGGAGTTGTCTTGCTGGAGAAAGATGCTTTTGGTTGTTTGCCTAGTTGACAAGCTGAGCACTTTTCATCGTCGTGATCAGCAACCTTGGGTAGACCACGAACTAGATTTTCTCTACCAATTTTGGAAAGATACTTGAAGTTCAAGTGACTGAGTCGTTTATGCCAAAGCCAACTATTTTTGCTAACATTCTTTGCTACAAAACAGAGATTAGAAGAAATACAAGAAGAATTGAAATCAACAATGTAAACATTTTTCTTACGAATCCCTTTGAGCAAAGTGACGCCGGAGTTGCCATCCTTGATTAAGAAATGAGTTGAAGTGAAGTGGTATTGCAATCCTTTGTCGCAAAATTGTGAGATTGAGAGAAGATTGTGTTTCAGACCGGTAACTAGAGAAACATCTTGAATTGTTATTTTTTCCTTTTCTGATGACTCCATACCCAATGGTCTTTCCTTTGCAGTTGTCGCCAAAAGTAACTGCTGGACCTTTTTCATTACAGACACTTTCCAATAGATTTATATCTCCAGTCATATGCCTTGAGCATCCACTGTCTAGATACCATAAACTTGTAGTTTCATTGGAGTGACCAGCCATGAGGAAGAGGACCTACAAAATAAACATTTAAGATCGAGGTCCCCTTTATTATTTTGGGTCCTAAAGATTAGCAGCTTTTGACGACCCACACTTGCCTCACAGAAAGGGGTTTAAGCCTTCTGGGATTTGGTGTGAATCTTAAAAGACATTCAGCAGCCTTGTGACCATAATCATCACACACAGAACAATGGTGGAAGCCACCCAACTGAGGGTTAACAAACTTCGTTGAAGTCTTGAGCACAACATGATTTACTAGTATGGATGAGGTCTCCCTTACAAAGTTCATCCTCTTGAACTTTGCCGCCTTTCCACCTCCTACGGTCGCTGGCTTCCATGCGGTCGACAGCTTCCTTGGTACGGTTGCTTGACCTTACGGAAAGTTGATGCGGTAAGGAGACTCAGCTACCTTGCTGGTGCTTGCCGCAGCAGCAGGTTCATCCATGGCAATACCTTTCAACTTTTGTGCCTTGCCAGTTTGTTTTTTAGGGTAGACATAGTTGAACACTAGTTTCTTCTTTGGTTTTTGTCCTTCACCCTTTGAAACATGATGTTTAGCCTTTGACCCTTCCAAAGTTTGCTGGGTAAATTTCTCATCTCTTTCACAACAAGATGCACATTTAAAGTTGTCACTAGTTTGGAATCTAAATCCTTCTTTATCACCACTAGGCTTTTGGGATTCTAGTATTTGTTCCATAGTGACACGAGAATTGGTCCATTCATTAGTGATCCGTTTAAGGTCTTTTATCTCAACAACCAATTCGTCATTTGTAACTTTAAATATGGAATTTTGTTCTTCTAAGAAACAGTTTCGATCAGTAAAAGGAGTCATGCTCTTGATCCGCTCCTTAAGGAGGGTGAGTTCAGATCTTAGTAGAGATTTCTCCGTCTTAAGCTGGGAAATTTATTCAGTTGAAAGTGCTAAAGCTTCCTTCATGCCAGTAAACTTACTAATTACCTGTTCAGCTTTCATAAACATCTTTTCTTGTTCATCAGGGGAAATGTCAAACTTTATTTGAGGAGTGGTAGGTAGAGCTTCCTTCACTTTGGGATTGTGTAGAGCCTTCTTTGCTGCACTAACATCACATCTAGAAAATAGAAGATCGCTATTCTTTTGAATTGGAGTTAGGAATCCCTTTTCATCAAGTTCATCGGCCGTATGTAGATACCCCGGGGAACCACGGCTTGGCTAGAGCGGTGAATTATCCTAGGATGTCTAACTTGTTTTAGATTGTTTAGAGTCGCCACCTATGTTTTTTAAGGAACATAAGAAAAACCTAGAAATAGCCTAATTTATGTACAAAACCAGAGATTCGGGAGAGAAGGGTTCGGGGGTTAGGTGACGGAGTGGGAAGTACTTAAACACCCACTCTGCCCCGCTTACGCGGGTCTTGCTACTATTGGTGTTCTAATATTTACATGTCCTTCAATTAATTAAATAGAAATGTGCTAACAATTGTGATGAGAAGAAAAGGGGAAATAAAATAGAATTGTTTTATTTATTTAATGATAAAGATTACATGTAACAAGTAATGTTAAAGAATTACATTAAGAGATGAAGAGAAATTAACATGGTGAATTAAAGTTAAGATTAAAATGTAGGGAGATAACCTTAACTAACTTCAATATGTGAAGTAGTCATGTTGGTCATGTTCCATTAATGGGGATTGCATACATCAAGAAGAAGAAAACAAAGGAAGAAAATGGAGTTGTACCTTGAGAAAGAGGACTTGGAACCTTGACTTGAAAGTGTTGTTGTTGTAATGAAATTGTTGTAGAACAATTTGTGTAGAGTCTTGTTACTAAGAACTCTTGTTGGGAGAATTTGTGTATAATGTAGTTGGTGAATCAAGGTTGGAGTCCAAAAAGAAGTCCTTTTCTAAGGTAGAAGATGATAGTTTTTATAGGTAAAAAAGAGAGGGAAATGATGGAGGGAAATTGGTCATCCATGTGAAATGGAATGGGCCAATCACAAATAAGATAAATGAATAAAAGAAAAATAAAAGAAATAAAATAAATCAAATAATAAATGAAAGAAATATTAGTTTTTGGGAAAAGGCTTAGAATTTGGGATTGGGAGTTAATGAGAAAAAAGGGGGGATGAATGTGGATGTAAAAAGATGGTTTTTTGTGATCAAGAAAAGATGTTTGTAAATAAGAAAAGGGAGGGAAATAAGGTGCAATCCGTTACTGCCAAAGTGGGAAGCGCGCGGGTCCGGCTTTTGGGGCGGGACGCGCGCGCGGCTCAATGGCAGTGCCGGAAGCGCCCGCGGGTGAAAAATGACAGAATGACAGAATGACCCTAAAAGTTAACTCTGTTATGCAGTTTAGTCCAAAACTAACGGAATCAGTTAGGAACTTAACCGAAGTAACAGAAATTAATGAAAATAAGTTAAATAAAAATACTTTGTATGCAATCGGGGTGAGAGGTCCAAGGCGGGGTGTCTACAGAGCCCCTCGGCGACGTGGATTGCGAGGCAAAACGCGTCGACGAAAGAAAGACAACCGCCGAGGACATCGACAAGCGAAAACAAAGACTCGATAAAGCAGGAATTTGAAATTACAAAGGATAGAAATGCGCTCCCTGTGTGAGCGACTTTTGCTGATGGAAGAGGTATGGTGATTTTAGTGGTTCACCATGGACCAAAATTGGTGCTCTGTGCGACACCTGGTGCTCTGTGCGGCACCTGCCGATTCTGGTGCTCTGTGCGGCACCTGGTGCTCTGTGCGGCACCTGTTGATTCTGGTACTCTGTGCGGCACCTGGTGCTCTGTGCGGCACCTGTTGATTCTGGTACTCTGTGCGGTACCTGGTGCTATGTGCGGCACCTGTTGATTCTGGTACTCTGTGCGGTACCTGGTGCTCTGTGCGGCACCTGTTGATTCTGGTACTCTGTGCGGTACCTGGTGCTCTGTGCGGCACCTGTTGATTCTGGTACTCTGTGCGGTACCTGGTGCTCTGTGCGGCACCTGTTGATTCTGGAACTATGTGTGGTACCTGGTGCTCTGTGCGGCACCTGTTGATTCTGGTACTCTGTACGGTACCTGGTGCTCTGTGCGGCACCTGTTGATTCTGGTACTCTGTGCGGCACCTGCTGATTCTGGTGCTCTGTGCGGCACCTGGTGCTCTGTGCGGTACCTGTTATGTGTATGCTTTGCAGATATATGTGCTTGTGCAAGAAGATGCATGAAGAGAGAAATTGTGCTCGTGGTATGATGAGATTTTGGAACACCCTTGCAATGAGAGAGAAGTAAGAATGTAAAGAGTGATCTTGTGTGCGGTGTGATTTTGAGGAAAGCGTCGGATGTATTCATACCTTCACTTACCATTGCCGCTTGAGTGGAGATGGATTCCTGATGTCCGCGGAGGATGCTTTGATGGAGAATGTCCATTCTTTAGATGTTGATGAGAGAATGCCCTTGATGTTGGGTTGGCGAGATGGTACTCTGGATGATGGGTCGGTCGTGCCAAAAGGCTGCCTACGTATCTCTTTAAGAGAATCAGACCAGCGTAGTTCAAGGATGATGGAGAACTCTGGAGGAGAAGCTAGGAGCAAAGCAAAGTAAAGCACATAATTTTGCACATAGAAGGAGAAAAAGAAAGAAAAAATCTCTTCTTTTTTTTTTTTTTTCGTGGGTGAACCATTTTAGCCATTGTGTGTTTGTAAAGCCAACCCAAGATCAAGTCATGCTCAGTCGAAGTCTGGATTGCCTCGCTTGAATTCTGTTGTCGCTGGTGTGCCCAACGAAGATTGATGTCTAGCCCCAAGAGATTTGTCGGTTATGGGGCTTCAAAAAGGCTTTTGATGCCGAGATGAGAGGTTGCTGATTGTAAAGCCCCTAGAATGCCTTTGATGCCAAATTTTGAGGGACTTGCATAGCTCCAAGATAAATCAGCTCTTGGACCATTCGAGTAAATCGCCCTTTGTTATTGTAGTGAGCAAGCCCCAAGAGGAGATCGTTGATGCCAAGCTTCGAGAGATTGCAAAGCCCCAAGTGTCGTGGGCTTGTAGATGGCGAGATGTGAAGACCTTTCATTGTAAAGCCCCAAATTATCTCGTGATTGGCTCGGCATTGAGAGCGGATGTACCGTTTGGTAGAATTCTTGATAGAGATCTCCTTCTTGCTCTTACTGGGGAGATGAATGGCCTCATTGTGGTTGATACCCAAATGGCTGAGGGCTTATGTCAAATGATGCATTAATGTCTTGCGGTGCCGTCGAGGTCGCGGAGGATAAGGTCTTGGCGTGATAAAGTCTCAAATGAGTATGCTTGCTTGACTCTTCTTGAGTTGAACTAATGACGGATCTTCGGATGCAACTAGTGCTGTGGCCCAACTTTATCTGAGCTGCACCTTGTGCTTTTGATCTTGGAGAAGGGGGTGCTGAATTGCAGAAACATTGGGATTGGCCGTGGCATTTCCCGCTATAACCCTGTTTTGATTAGAGTTTAGCATATTGAATCTTTTTCCTTTTCTCTAAGACTTTCTTCATGATCTCGTTGAAAGTTCTAACAAAAATCATCAACTTCATTCATAACATCGGAGTCTTCATTTAAAACCAAGAGGCCTTTGAAGTGTTGAGAGACCCTTGAATCTTGATTGTTCTTATGGAGGCATAAGACTACTCCACATTGCACTTGCTCGAGTATTGTTGCCCAAAAGACTGTCGGTCGCGAAGCCCTAATACTGCCCTTTGCTTGAATTACTGTAATGCCGTAGCCCAAAAGATTGTAGATTGCGAAGCCCGTTGAGACCTTCGGTGCCGAATTGAGGAAGCTTCCAATGTTGCACATGACTTGGCTGGGGATACTGCTGGGGAGTTAATTGCTCTTTGCCGAGGGAGCCTTTAAGACTTGACCGTAGCCCCTAGAGTGCCATCATTGATTGCGAGAAAGGTCCATCCTTGATTGGGGGAACGAGCACGGGCACACGTGACAAGAGGGATTTTTGACATCCCTTTTGAGGGACTTTGAGGATAATCTCACACATCTTTCTTGAGCATAGCCCCTAGGGCGTATTGATTGCCAAATGAAGAAAAAGAATCCCTTGTCCTTAAGTCACATAGCCCCTAGGGCGTCACCATTTGTTGAGAAAAGCAAGAGTGACCCATCCTCGTGCGAGGGAACAAACATGAGAGGACATGGCAAGAGCTACTCCATTTCTCAGGAGCCTTTCGGCGTACTTTAGAAGCACATACTTGAAGAAGCTTTGAAAACTGAGACACATGTTGTTGCTATTTGCTGCCCAAGCCAATTGACTAGCTATGGGTTATTTGTGCAACCTCGTGCCCTTTTATGATGGGCTTGTTCTCGGATGGATCTTGGTTACCACGGGCCTTCTTTTCATGAACCCAAAAATGCACACTGCTGGAGAATGATGCCGATAACCCAAGACAACCTTTGATGGTGCTATATCTTGTCGAGCCTTTTGCAATCCCAAAGTTGACTCGGTGGGGAATTGACTTGCTGAGGAGATTCAATGTAGAACTTGTCTTCTTTAGAGGCCGGAGATCTCCATTTCTCTTTCCCTTCTCTCTCTCACTCTCTCATTTTTTTTTATGACGCACCCTGTTTTTTGCCTAGACCGCCCTTTCGGGTTTTCCATCTAGCGGGCATCTCTTTTGCGTCTTCATTTTTTTTTTTTTTGACTCAATTGATGAGGAAGTGTGCATTGACTCTAGCTGAGGAGATAAGACATGTGATTTTGCTGTGGAGACCTTTTGTCACTAATGATGAGTGACATTGACTTGACTAGGGAAGTGTCCCTAGTATTGACATGTATTTTTTATTGAATTGAATGACTCGCGAAGGCAAGTAAGTCATTAAGAGAGAAGAGAAGGAAGGCCCCAATTTGATTGCAAGGAATTGGGAGTATGCAGAAAGAATAGAAGTCCCTAGACTCGACAAGGAGCGCGCAATGATTCCAAATCTAAGAAAGTTGCTCAATCTTTTTGGTGATTAATTCATTGGCAAATGAATCGTACAAAGATGTCTTGACAAGTTCGAGATGAAGGCCGATCACCATAACGCGCTAGGGCTAAACATATCTTCTTTCTTGCATGAGACCGGACCCGCAGGTTGCCTACGTTCCTCCAGTGTAGAGGCTCAGGTCACCGTAGTTCTTGTGGATCCTCCTTTTGATGTGAGGATTTGTTGCTTCGTCGTGATTTGTTGTTGATGTCGGTTCGTCGTTCATTGGTGGAATGATGTTGATCTTGATGTGAACTTCTTTGATTGAGGGGGATTTTTTTTTTTTTTTTTTTTTTGTGCTCTAACTTTTGCCTAGGTTGATTTGAAGAGTTCAACCTAGCGAGCATTTTTTTTTTTTTTTTTTTTTTAATCCCCCTTTGAAACATTGCTTGAAGTGATGGCCTTCATTCCAAATGTTTAGCCCCTAGGCGTTCAAGTGATGGCCCTAGGCGTTCAAGTGATGGACTTCATTCCAAAACTCGTTTAGACATCTTTTCATCATTTTGCCAAGAATTAGATTGAACAACTTGGAAGAGTGTATGAGGACAAGAACGACTTTTATTTGATGATGAGACTTGACTCAAAATTTCACATTAATTGGACAAAGAAAACTTAATGCACACTTAAGAGGACTTTGACTTTTTTTTTTTTATTTCCTATTACTAGGTAGAGAAAGAGAAACGGAGATTGTTGTCGTCATCCCCCATGTCGTTGTAGCCTTCCATGTCACTACATTCTTCCATGTCATTGCTTGGGAACCCTTTGTCGTTGAAGCTTGTGTCATAGGAGGACTCGGCCACTTCTCGGAGCAAATTGTCAATTCTAAACCCCGCATCATACATTCTTGAAAAATCGGAGTGAAAAGCCCCACTAAGATGAGCGCGGTAGTCCATTTTCAAACACTTCAAGAAGATGTCCATTTGTTCCTTCTTGGAAGGCCTATCAACCATCTCGGCTATCTTGTCATTCCAACGGCGATAGAAGTCCCCAAAAGATTCATTACCCATTTGCACGGTGCTCTCCAATTCCTTCTTGGTGGGGCGGAATATGGAGTTGCCTTGATATTGTGACTTGAAGGCAAGCATAGCGACATCCCAATTGAGGTGGGTGGAAAATGGAAGACCCATATACCAATCTTTTGCGACCCCCTCGAGAGTAAGCGGGAAGCATTGCGCCATTATTTGAGGAGACACTTTCTTTGGTAGCATGGCCCAAATGTAGGAGTCAACATGAGCGTCGGGACAAGAGGTGCCTTTGAACTTGCCAATATCGGGCATCTTGAAATTTTCGGGAAGAGCCTCCATTGTGTTTAGGAGGAGAGAAGCTTGATGAAGATCGGTGCTTAGGCTCTTGTGCAAATTTAGCCTACTAAGCTTTTGGTCAATGTAGGACATAAGAGTGTTGACCAAACCGGTATTGATGCCTTGGACCTTTCTTTCATTCGTGAGCCCCTTCAATTGGTCCTCGAGTTGAGCAACTTCTTTCTTGTGGGCCGTTTTCACATGCTCGTAACGGGCTCGCCATAAATCATCCTTGCGGCGAACATCCTCGGCTAGTGTATCAATTTGCCCTTTCAATACTTTCACCATGCGGAATAGTCCTTCGTTGGACACGGGAATGCCGTTGTCGTTGCCGTTTGAAGCCATTGGACCTATGGAGAGAACATGGTTGATCTTAGGATGGCCCCACAAACACCTTTTGGATAAAATGAATTAACCCACAAACAAAGAAAAAGACTCAACCACATAAGGAAAAACGACTCTTTTTTTTATTTATTTACAAAGTCGGAAGGACGTGGTCCTTTGTGGGGTTTCTAGAAAAAATAGTGGAATCGTCACACTAGTATATAGACCTTCTCGTGGTCCCATATACTCATCGGATTCCACCACGCTTGTGAATCCTACATGTATCGGGATTAAACTAAATTAATGTAGTAAATCATACATGCGGGGACGGATTTTTTATTTTCGTCCAAGATAGCCACTTTTGGGGACGGAGTTTTATTTCGTCCATTGCAACAAGTTGGCATGTATGATTTGAAGACATTAGTTTAGGGAAATCTCGGTACATGAAAACCGACTTGAGTCACGGAGTGTTAGACCTTAAACTAGAATTGTGTGGTTTGTGCTCGGCTTGAATATGAGGCTCAAAGGTCACCCCCGGCATGTAGTCATGAACTACGCCACGGGCTGAGGTTTACCGCTTTGAAAGAGTCAAGGTCTGGTGGAGCTTGAAACTTCCTAGGACGGGCCTCGACGGGTTTGGGGTTGGACTTGTGCGACTCGATAGTGAGCAATTCATAGGAATATGTGCATGTAGTGTGAGGTCTAACATGTGACAAAACATTTTTATTATTTTTTTTTTCAAAAGAAATAAATAAAAAAACAAATAAGCACATAATTACAACTTTCGAATCACCCGTGTGACCGATAAAACAAACAGAAAGTAAAAGAAATTGTATGCAAGCCCGGTGCCCACACACTGTCATTCTGTTCTGTTTCTGTGCACTGTTCTGTTCCGGGAATGCGCCCAGAAGCGCGCGCATTGGGTTGCCTATGTGGAAGGCGCGCGCGTGAGAGGAAGCAGGGTAGAGGCGCCCGCTTCTGGGTGAGAACCTGCAAATCAGTGGGTTCAAGGGATTGCCTTGACCCTTAATTAAGAAAACTTTCCCCTGCAGAATTTGTTAGCACAGAAACATGGAATTGAAGGACAAGAAAGGAGGCGGGTGATTCTGGTAATAAGGGTCGGACGCGCGCGCTATAGGCCAAGAAGGCCGGAGGCGCGCGCTTCCTACCCTTTTTACCAGAATGCCCAGAAAACAGAATAAAAGAACACCAAAAATGAAAACGCAAGTTTAACCCTCTATCGTCCCCAGCAGAGTCGCCACTGTAGATACCCCGGGGAACCACGGCTTGGCTAGAGCGGTGAATTATCCTAGGATGTCTAACTTGTTTTAGATTGTTTAGAGTCGCCACCTATGTTTTTTAAGGAACATAAGAAAAACCTAGAAATAGCCTAATTTATGTACAAAACCATAGATTCGGGAGAGAAGGGTTCGGGGGTTAGGTGACGGAGTGGGAAGTACTTAAACACCCACTCTGCCCCGCTTACGCGGGTCTTGCTACTATTGGTGTTCTAATATTTACATGTCCTTCAATTAATTAAATAGAAATGTGCTAACAATTGTGATGAGAAGAAAAGGGGAAATAAAATAGAATTGTTTTATTTATTTAATGATAAAGATTACATGTAACAAGTAATGTTAAAGAATTACATTAAGAGATGAAGAGAAATTAACATGGTGAATTAAAGTTAAGATTAAAATGTAGGGAGATAACCTTAACTAACTTCAATATGTGAAGTAGTCATGTTGGTCATGTCCCATTAATGGGGATTGCATACATCAAGAAGAAGAAAACAAAGGAAGAAAATGGAGTTGTACCTTGAGAAAGAGGACTTGGAACCTTGACTTGAAAGTGTTGTTGTTGTAATGAAATTGTTGTAGAACAATTTGTGTAGAGTCTTGTTACTAAGAACTCTTGTTGGGAGAATTTGTGTATAATGTAGTTGGTGAATCAAGGTTGGAGTCCAAAAAGAAGTCCTTTTCTAAGGTAGAAGATGATAGTTTTTATAGGTAAAAAAGAGAGGGAAATGATGGAGGGAAATTGGTCATCCATGTGAAATGGAATGGGCCAATCACAAATAAGATAAATGAATAAAAGAAAAATAAAAGAAATAAAAGAAATCAAATAATAAATGAAAGAAATATTAGTTTTTGGGAAAAGGCTTAGAATTTAGGATTGGGAGTTAATGAGAAAAAAGGGGGGATGAATGTGGATGTAAAAAGATGGTTTTTTGTGATCAAGAAAATATGTTTGTAAATAAGAAAAGAGAGGGAAATAAGGTGCAATCCGTTACTGCCAAAGTGGGAAGCGCGCGGGTCCGGATTTTGGGGCGGGACGCGCGCGCGGCTCAATGGCAGTGCCGGAAGCGCCCGCGGGTGAAAAATGACAGAATGACAGAATGACCCTAAAAGTTAACTTTGTTATGCAGTTTTGTCCAAAACTAACGGAATCAGTTAGGAACTTAACCGAAGTAACAGAAATTAATGAAAATAAGTTAAATAAAAATACTTTGTATGCAATCGGGGTGAGAGGTCCAAGGCGGGGTGTCTACACCGTATAACTTATCCGTTTAGGTTTTGCATTTAGTGAGAAATGATTTTCATTATCATCCTCATCATCGGAATGAACGACCAAACAAATGTAACCTTCTTCAGAATCCTCGTCGATTTCATCAGAATCTGACTCTATCCAGGTAGCTAACTCTTTTGTGGTAGAGTCCTCTTCATCGACCATTCCCTTTTGCTTTTAATATCTTGGAGTGAAGTTGCTTTTCTTCTTCATGTACTCGAATTTGGGAATTGGGCATTCTGATGCGAAATGACTGGGTTTCCTGCAATTAAAACAAACGAGATCTTCTTTCTTCTTGGAGAAGTTGGAGTACTCTTTCTTATTTGTTGAGTTGCTCCTTGAAAACCTTGTTGGAGCCTTGCTTGATGATCTGGGCCTTGCTGATTTTCTGAACTTTTGAAATCTTTTCACGAACATAGCAAAGTCATCATCGTCCATATCTAGTAACTCAGATGTGGAGATTTTGGGATCTTCTTCTTCGACCATTTCTTCCTTTTTAGCGACCAATGACAAGTTCTTTGTTTTTCCTTCCATTTCTTCAATGTTGTGAAGCTTGATATCAAAAACTTTGAGGTTGGCATAGAGGCTTCTGAGTGACATATAGTACCTTGGTATCTTCAAGAGTGTTTCCTTTGTGAAGATATTGAGAACCAAGAGAGGCTAGGAAATTTACATTGATTTCTTTCTTGGTAAGCTTCTTTCCAAGTGCGGTATAAGTACTTACGATCTCACAGTAGCGGTCATAAGTGGCTCTAAGTGATTCACCGGGGATCTTAGCAAAGTTGTTGAATCTTCTTTGAATAGCAAACCTTTTGCTTTCTTTGCAAGCTTGATCTCTTTCGATGAAATCTTCAATTGCATCCCAAAGATCTTTTGTAGTAGAACATTCCATGATTTGTCGATGCTGCGACGTGCTTAAGTTACTTAAAAGTATACTTTTTGCTTTCGCATCCATTCCAAACAATCTTTTCTCTTCATCGGTCCATTCAGCTTTTGGTTTCTTGATTGACGGTGTGTCAGCATTGGTTTCTAGATTCGGATTAGCTTTCATTGGGAAGTATGGTCCAATGGTAAGACAATCACCGAGTTGCTCGTCCATGGAGTAGAAGAGTGTTAGAATGCTGTGTTTCCATACGTCAAAGTTATCTTTGTAGAACGCTGGAACGTGAGTGTAGTAAACCGTTGCCATAGTTTTCTGACTTGCCGTGTTGAATCGGCACTCAAGCTGTTATGCTTGAAAAACAAAAGTTTTATGAAGGTGTTTGTTCTGATACCACTTGTTGGTCCCAAAGACACAACAAGGGTATGAAAAGAGGCTAGAGGCGGGGGTGAATAGCGTATTTAAAATTATCAACCCTTTTTCAAAATTCAACCTTATGCTTACTATTGAGTTTTATGGTCAAGTAAAAACCACTAGTTCAAAGTAAAATTCACAGCGAAAGTTTTCGATAAAAACGAGGTAGAGTTGGTTTTGAAGTTCAAATGACTAGGAAGGCAAATTGTGCGGTAGGCAATATTGCGGTTGGCAAAGTATGATAGAACTAAAAAGTGAATCTATGTGCGGCAAGCAAATTTGCGGTAGGTAACCTTGCGGTCGGCTATATGCGGTAAGCAAGGTTACTGACTAGGTAGGTTGAAAATGAAGGTTTGTGTTTGAGAGTTTTGGCAAATGGATAAGTAGTTAGAAGTAGTAACTAAGGCAGTAGACAAGCAACAAACACAATTCACAATAGTTTGTATATGTGGAAAGATCAAAACACTAAACGACAAACAAGATTCATATGAACAATAAGAACAATAGCTGAAAGTAAATTTGCAGAAAGTAAATTGCAGTAAGTAAATGACACGATGATTTAGAAAGGTTCGATCTGTTAAAAGATCTACGCCCTTTACCAAGATGGTCAGTCTTGGATTTTGAATGGAGGTATATATTGATTCTTCTTGAGTACAAATTACAAAGATGAAGTATTGAATCAACACCTATTTTCTATGAAGAACAAATCCTAGACTTAGACCTGTGTATCCCTAATGATCCAATCTATGTGATTGATCAATCGGGGTGTGAGTGTGTGTAAGAATCAAGAGCTCTATGTAATCAATATGATTAAGAGCCTAATAAATCTATAAGTGTTACTGGGCTTGAGATTTGATGTTCTTGAAGGTTGCTGGGGAACTTTGAAGATTTGAAGGCGATTGCTTGAAGATTCAAATGATTCTGGAAATCTTGAGTATGATCTTCAATCACCAAGTATTTCAACAGCAATTTCTCTCTTTCAATCTCATCACACTTTCAATGAAGAAAGCAAGGGCTATTTATAGCTTTGGGTGAGAGAGATTGTTGTTAGACAAGTTTGGAAGATGATGAGCTGGAGCATTCTGATTAGAGCTCATTTCTTTGTCTTCTTGTTGCAAAAGTTAGTAGTCAAGATGTACTATCTTGTACCAGACATAACGACAAAATTCAAGTTTGAATTTTGCAACGTTTAAATTAAACTTGTCTTTTCTTGGTCTTCACTTGATCGTGCGGTAGCTAGTCTGCGGTCGCCAATAATATGCGGTTGTCTTAAACTATGCGGTAGCCATAGACCATGCGGCAGCCATAGACCATGCGATCGCTAAACTTGCAGCAGTATAGTTGAGGTAGGCAGACTTAGCTATTTTCACAATATCAGCAGTAGCAGCATTTCTTCAAAATTTGAGGGGTTGATCTTCTAAGCCTAACCAAACTAAAAATGGACTTAACTACTAAAGTTGTAAAACTTCTTACAATAAAGCCTAAAGTCCATAAAAAGTAAAATAAGACTATGTGATAAATCAAATCTAGGTAAGAGGAGTGGTTTATAATATACATACCCAAAACCTAGCTTGACATCTCTCTTGACGAGGAATAAATCCCTTCCTGGCTTATTACTCTTCCATACATGATTCTGATTATGCCAATCATATCCTTTATAGCTACCCGATTAAGGGTAACGTTTGAATATGTCAAACGTAATGTTCATCATGTGGAAGACTATAATAACCTCAGGTCTAAAGATTCAAGTGATATAACTATCTGAGTGTAGATACCCCGGGAAACCACAACTTGGCTAGAGCGGTGAATTATCCTAGGATGTCAAACTTGTTTTAGATTGTTTAGAGTCGCCACCTATGTTTTGAGGAACATAAGAAAAACCTATTGATAATAGCCTAAGTTTGATTACGAAAACAGAGATTCTTTGTTTTGAGGTTCGGGGGTTAGATTACGAGATGGGAAGTACCGAAACACCCATCTTACCCAACTAAAGTTGGTCTTGCTTGATCAAAATCTACATGAATAATAAGCGTTCTTCTTCTTCTTCTTTAAATCATAAAAAGAGGTTTTAAAATAGAGTTTGGAATGTAGGAGATGACTCCTTAACCAACCTCAACGAGATGAGGGGATCATTAGAGTCATGTCCCAAAATGATTTGGATGATTGCACTTTGATAAAACGAAAAGAAAGAGAAAAGAGATGAAGTTGAGAAGGGGAAAGAAAGAGCTTTACCTAGACTTCAAGAGACTTCAAACACTTCTTGTTGAATTACTTGGAGAAATCCTTTGGAAAATGCTTTGAAAGTAGGAAATTTGGTAAAGTCAAGGTCTTTTGGTCAAAGTTTTTTTGTCTCAAGTTTTCGTCCTCTGAAAATGGAGGTAAAGGGAGGTTTTTATAGGTGAAAGAGAGATGTTTTTGGTGTCAAAACTCAGTCACCAAGAAATCCTTCCCGGGCAAAATCCTGTAAATTGAGCAAGGGAGAGAATCCTGGCCAGAAATCTGTAACTGACGCCCAGAGGCGCGCGCTTCCTGCTTTGGGGGCGGGAGGCGCGCGCGTCTGGCTCCTCCTGTCGGAGGCGCGCGACTCAGAGAAGGCAATTTTGACAGAATGGACTAGAAAGTCAGCCCTGTTATTCAGTTTAGTCCCTGGACTTAACGAAGTCAGTCAGGAACTTAACGAAAGTGACAGAAACTAACGAGAAACACTTAAAATGGAGAGAGACACAAGTCAAATGTGCAATCGGGGTGAGCGGTCCAAGGCGGGGTGTCTACAGAGCCCCTCAGCGACGTGGATTGCAAAGCAAAACGCGTCGACGAAAGTTAAAAACACCCGCCGAGGACATCACCAAGAAAAAAGCAAAGACTCGATGAAAGCAGGAATTTGAAATTGCGAGAGATAGTGGTGCGCTCCCTGTGTGAGCGGATTTTGTTGATAGAGGGGGTGGCATGATTCGTTAGGTGAACCTGCCGGCTGAATATGTTGAATGAGGCCGTTAGTGAACCTTTTGAACGAAGCCGTTAGTGAACCTTTTGGAGAGGCTGTTAGTGAACCTTTGAGGAGGCCGTTAGTGAACCTTTGAGGAGGCTGTTAGTGAACTTTTGAGGACGAATCCGTTAGTGAAATCCGTTGATTAGGCCGTTAGTGAACCTTTTGGAGAGGCCGTTAGTGAACCTTTGAGGAGGCCGTTAGTGAACCTTTGAGGACGAATCCATTAGTGAACCTTTGTAGAGGCCGTTGGTGAACCCTTGTAGAGGCCGTTGGTGAACCTTTGGAGAGGCCGTTAGTGAACCTTTTGGAGAGGCCGTTGGTGAACCTTTGGAGAGGCCGTTGGTGAACCTTTTGGAGAGGCCGTTAGTGAACCTTTGGAGAGGCCGTTGGTGAACCTTTGTTGACGAATCCGTTAGTGAAATCCGTTGATGAGGCCGTTAGTGAACCCTTGAATGAGGCCGTTGGTGAACCTTTGGAGAGGCCGTTAGTGAACCTTTGGAGAGGCCATTATTGAACCTTTAGAGAGGCCGTTGGTGAACCTTTTGGAGAGGCCGTTAGTGAACCTTTGAGGAGGCCGTTAGTGAACCTTTGAGGACGAATCCGTTAGTGAAATCCGTTGATGAGCCCCTTAGTGAACCTTTTGGATAGGCCGTTAGTGAACCTTTGGAGAGGCCGTTGGTGAACCTTTGTTGACGAATCCGTTAGTGAAATCCGTTGATGAGGTATTGCTTTGAAGTCTCGTGCCACTTGGAGTCACACTTGACTTTTTTGAATTGTGGGGTGCGGGCACAGTTGACCGCAACCAGAAAAATATTCCTGCTGGAGATGAAATGTTGAGATTGGCCCTTGAAGGGGGTATGGCACCCGTGACAGAACTTAGGGAGTTTGGAATTTGGAGAAGGACAGCCTACTTTTGAGTGGGAGTTTCTATCCTACTTTCAATCTTTGACATGCCTTAAGGGCGGACCAGAAGAAGGTGTGCCCAACTGGGTGTCCGAGGACAGGGGCTGTGTCTTGATTTAGGCTGGAGAATTCTGACAAGGCCTTTTCTGAAGTGATCTAGACTTGGGACGCGCGCCCATTTCAGACTGCTGGCGGGTGGCGCGCGCATCTGGGAGGCGGAATTCCGGGCTTGACATTTGCTGGCCAAAAGAACCCCCAACAGCTATAATATCATCTTCTGTTCGACCACTTGATTCTAACAGCTCCTTTCTGCCATTTTTGAACATCATATTATTGCTTAACTTTTCTTGTGATCAACATTTTCCATGGATTCCAATTCTTTTGCCCTTGATGCCAAGGTTGTTAGTGGGTATGAAAAGGACTTGGGCACTTTTGTGTATTCTTTCAAGACCCATCCCAAGAAGGCCTTCATTAAAGACTTCGGGTTCCGAATTCTTTTCACTTTGCGGACGTTGAAGCCGGATTGGGATTTGTTGAGAGCTACCGCGGCTTTCTGGGATTGCGACAACCATACCTTCAACTTTTCAGCTAATGAAATGGTGCCGACTGTTGATGATTTCGGGGCCATCCTTGGTATGCCTTTGGCCGGTCGGATTGCCGTCCCTAAATATCACCGTGGTGTCATTGACTCTTGGGTTGAGTCACTGAATCTCCCTGTTGAGGACGTGAGGAAGATGTTGCACGGTACTGTGATTGACATAACTGAGTTGCCGATGTTCTTCAGTTTACACTCGGAGGATCCGGTGGTTCAATCTTTCAAAAGGAATTCCATGGCCGCTTGTCTCTTTAGTGAAGTACTGTTTGTTACACCTTTCGGGACTGCGGATGCGCAGTTGGATGAGATTATTTTGCAAGCCAAGGAGCAACAATTTAGTATAATCCCTCTTATTGTAGGGGAGACGTTGCACGGCCTTGATGAGTTACATAGGACGGATAAGTTGTGTCGGGGAAGCCCTTTGCTCTTGACCATATGGCTCCGAGAACACTTCAAGATTTATTCCCTGGATGGTGATTTGTCTCCTTTTGCTGTTCATAGGAGGAAGTTATTGATCCGGGATTTATCTGAAGATGGTTGGAAGAAATTCTTTGCCTCTCGGGTAACCGTCGATATTGAGTGGTGCCCTCCTTCTTGGGGTCTTCGTCCTTTTGTGGAATGGACTCTTGGTTTTCAGCACGTGGTTGTACCCGGCTTGAGAGTTTCTTCATTTTACCAGCCAGAGCGGGTTCTGCGGCAGTTTGGTCGCCAACAGATAATTCCTTTTCCGAGGGACGGAATGCTTCGTCCAGTTCCTTACATGGGTCCGGACTTCTCGAGTGAGCTTCATTCGGCCTGGGGAGATGATCGCAACCGTTGGGCTTTTGCTCCTCTGCATCGGGGGAGTGTCTTCCTTCCCGAGAGCTACTTGGATTATTTGTTTGGCACCCTTTACCGTGGCATCACTTGGGTCGATGTGCTTCATGCCGAGTTGTTGGGAAAGGGTTTTGAGCCTAGCAGCGCTTTGAGATATAGGGAGGCTGCTGCTGATTCGAGTAACATTCTTGCTGATCCTTTCGGTACTCCTTTGGATGATTTTTATGCCAAGAGACGTGCCGCAACACAGAATGTTTCGGTGCGTATTAGTGCTCCTCCGTTATCCAAGAAGAAAATGATTGAGAGACGATCGGGTGATCCTTTGAAGGCTAAGAGAAAATTGGATTTTTCTTAGTACCCTAAGAGATTGCAATTAAATTAGACCACTTTGTTTTAGGATTTATATTTTGATGTCTTTTGTTGCTCAATAAATCCGTTGTAATGGCTTGAATAATTCATTGAATGAATAAAAATTTCATCTTGTTATTTGAAGTGAATTGGGTAGTTTTGATATGTTTTAGATCGCACCCGAAGGTTGCCTACGTTCCTCCAGTTGGGAGGCTCAGGTCATCGTAGTTCAAACAAACAAAGACCATTTTTTTTTTGTGCACCCTGTTTTTTGCCTAGACCGCCCTTTCGGGTTTTCAATCTAGCGGGCTTCTTTTTGCACGTGCTTTAATTTTTGCCTAGGCCGCCCTTGCGGGTTTTCAACCTAGCGAGCGATTTTTTTTTTTTTTTTTTATGGTCTTTGTTTATTAAGCATAGAACCTCTTGAGCTTGTCGAGGTTGACCTCCTTTGGCAGCTGGTCACCATCTAAATCCACGAGTCGGACTGCACCGCCGCTTAGTATCTTCTTGACCACGTACGGACCGATCCATCGGGGTCCCCATTTCCCCAGGGGATTCATGGCGTTAGGAGGATGTTGTCTTAAGACCAAATCTCCCACATTGATGTTTCGAGGCTTTACCTTTTTGTTGAAAGCTCTTGTCATCCTTTGCTGATACGCCCTTGTGCGTTCGAGTGCTCTTAGCCTTTTCTCGTCGAGTAAGGCTAGCTGTTCATATCGACTTTGCATCCAGTCGACCTCGTTGACTTGATTCTCAAGGAGGACCCGTAGAGATGGGACTTCAAGTTCGATTGGGAGTACGGCTTCAGAACCATAGACTAACGCATAAGGAGTTTCTCCTGTTGCTGACCGTATTGATGTGCGGTAGCCCCACAATGCCAATGGTAGCTTCTCGGGCCAATCCCTTCCTGTTGAGGCCATTTTCTTGACGATGGTCTCGATGGTCTTATTTGCTGCTTCAACCGCGCCGTTTGCTTGGGGACGGTAAGGAGATGACTTGTGCTTGGTGATCTTGTATTCTACCAAAAGTGCATCCATTTCTTTCTCAAAGTGAGAGCCGTTGTCGGAAATGATTTCATGAGGCACGCCGTATCGGCACATGATATTAATATTTACAAATTCGGCCACTTTCTTGGTGTTGAGGGTCCGATAGGCTTGTGTTTCGACCCACTTTGTGAAGTAATCGACGGCCACTAGGACGAATGACTGCCCATTGCTCCCGGCAGGATGGACTTTACCGATGATGTCTATCCCCCAACAAGAGAAAGGCCAAGGTGTGACCATGTTGTAAAGTTGTGAGGGTGGAGCATGTTGTAGATTAGCATGGAATTGGCACTTGGCACACCTTTTGACTTTCTAGATACAGTCTCGTTCCATAGTGCTCCAATAGTAACCAATACGGAGTATCTTCTTGACTAGCATAAACCCATTCATGTGGGGTCCACATTCTCCTTCGTGCACTTCACACATTATCTCTTGAGCTTCGGCCTCATTGGCGCATAAGAGATTGATCCCGTCGTGGTGCCTTTTGTAGACTCGGTCTCCAATCAGTACGTACCGAGAGGTTAGCCTTTGCAGAGCCGCTTGAGACTTCTTATTGCTATTCTCGGGATAAGTGCCATTTTTGAGGAAATTCATGATATCCGAATACCACGGGGAGTTTGTTTGAACCTCGTCGATCTCGATACTCATGCAGTACGCCGGACTGTTCCTTCGGGCAATTTTGAAAGGCTTCACCATTTTCCCTTTGGGCATTTCGACTAATGAAGCTATAGTGGCCAGTGCATCGGCGAAGCGATTTTTATCCCTTAGTAGGTAGTTGAAAGTGATCTCTTGGAATTGTTCAACCAATTCTTCAAGGTGCTGACCATACTGTTGGAGGGTCGGGTCTTGGATTCGCCATTTACCCGATTGCTGATTGATAAGGAGCAAAGAGTCGCCGAATACTTCTAGTTCCGTGACGTTTCTTTCGAGAGCTGCTTCGAGCCCTGCTATGCATGGTTCGTACTCGGAAATTTTGTTGGTAGCTTCGAATTCCAGACGGATGGCAATGGGAGTGTAGATGTCTTTTGGATCGACAAGCAATACTCCTATACCAAAACCGTGTTTATTGGCGGCGCCATCGAAAAAAAGTTGCCACTTATTTTCTTCGGTTGCAGTACAAATTAAATGCTCGTCGGGGAACTCTACGTCTTCCCCCTTCACTTCGTCACACGGGAATTCGGCAAGCTGGTCACTGAACACTTTCCCCCTGACGGATTTTAGTGTGACGTAAGTGATATCATTGCTGGCGAGCATGAAGTACCATTTGGCTATTCTTGTTGACATGAAAGGCTTCTCGAAGATGTAGCGGAGCGGGTCCACCTTTGCTACTAGCTTGATCGGAAAAGCTTCCATATAGTGTTTGAGCTTTTGAGTAACCCAAACCAATGCTGCACATGACTTCTCTAAGACAGAGTAGTTCTTTTCGCCTCCTTGGAATCGGCGACTGACAAAATAAATGGCATTCTCCTTTGTGGACTCTCGTTGCTCTTGTGCTAACATAGCCCCTAGGGCTTCATTATTGACAGTGAGATAGAGCAAAAGAGGCTTCTCCTTGTGCGGCGGAACTAGAATAGGAGGGCACGTCAAGTAATTCTTCACTTGGTCGAAGGCTTCTTGGAACGCATCGGTCCATTCTAAATCCACATTCTTCTTGAGTAGCTTGAAGATTGGCTCGCACATGGAAGTGAGTTGGTGCACAAACCGACTGATGTATTGCAGTCTTCCCATGAAACCTTTGATCTCTTTCTGCGTCTTTGGAGGAGGCATGTCAATGATTGCCTTGATTTTGGAGGGATCTACTTCAATTCCCCTTTCAGTGACCATATAACCAAGGACTTTGCCTCGGATAACCCCAAACGTGCACTTTGCAGGGTTGAGCCTCATCTTGTGTTGACGAAGCCTTTCGAAGAACTTGCAGAGATCGAATAAATGTTTACCATCGGTCCCTTTGGAGTGAATGATCATGTCGTCCACATAGACCTCGATTTCTTTGTGAATCATATCGTGGAACAAGTCTGTCACATCTCTTTGGTAGGAAGCCCAGCGTTTCTTAACCCAAATGGCATGACTGTGTAGCAAAAGGTACCCCACGGTGTTGTGAAGGCTGTCTTATGTTGATCTTCCTCGGCCATGAGAATCTGATTGTACCCAGTGAACCCATCCACGAATGAGCGAACCTCGTAGGCAGCAGTGGAGTCGACCAGCATGTCGATATTAGGGAGTGGAAAATCATCTTTTGGGGAAGCTTTGTTCAAATCCTGGAAGTCCACACAAACTCGAACCTTGCCGTTTGCCTTTCTGACTGTCACGATGTTGGCTAACCATGTCGGATACTCGATGATCTTGATGAAACCCACACTGAGGAGATTCTCGATCTCTTCTTTGACTTGCAGAGACCATTCTGGCTTGATCTTTCTGAGCTTCTGTTTTACCGGCTTAGCATCTTCTCTGATCGGAATTCTGTGCTCCGCTACCTTTCTGTCCAAACCCGGCATGTCTTTGTATGACCATGCGAACACATCCACGAACTGCCGTAGTAGTGCAGTCAATCTGTCTTTGTCGTCCCCCTTGAAGAAGCTTCCGATCTTAGTTTCTCTTGGCTCTTCTTCGGTACCCAAATTAACAACATGCAATTCTTCGTCAGCCTCTGGACCATTTTCACCACGACTACGGACTTGTTGAGCAAGTTCATTTAAGTATGTTATGTTTTCGTGGTCTATTTCATCATAATTTGAATCGTTATTAACTTGTTCGTTAAGTTCATTATTAGTTAATTCATCATTTATGATGTTTGCAATCTCATGGTACTCAGAAATATCAAATTTTTCATTAGGAAAGAAAGGAAACACACGCTCGGCTATGGCCTCCAAATCCTCTTGGGTGAGGGTATTAGAGACACTCTCGGACTCAAAAGTAAGTGTGAGCCTCTCTTCCTTTGTGGCTGTGCGGGGTATGTAACCCATTTCTTGGACTAAGAATTCCTCGGATACCACGGGTCCCCTTGTAGAATACCAATTGTTGATCGGCTCGGAGCTTGGCTGGATCTCACCGATAGTCTCGTTCATGATGACGGTGTCATGGATGGCGTTGACTTGGCATTCATTCATTATGGCAAGCTCTTCGAACATGGAGGCTAAATCTGTCGGTTCTTCCCCCACGATGATTTCTGTCTCGGACTCTATAGTCACCTTCCTTCCCCACCATTCACGGGGCAACATGGGAGTTGGTTCCCTTTCGGATTTCTGGATCTCACAATCAGAGAAGATTTCGAGACCGGGCTTTTTGACACCCTTATTGTTAACCCACGGCTCGGGAAAGATCATGTATGGAACGTCTTCCCCTTGGCGGACAAAATAGCCATTCAACGTCTTGCGGTAAGGCCTTAGATTAGGGACCTCATAACGACGGCCTTCTTTACGAGCTTGGGCTTTTTCATTCTTGATCGCTTGCTCTTGTTTCAAGTCTTCTCTGGAAGGCTCGTATCCCAAACCGAATGTGTTCTTGACAAATGGGACTTGCACAGGGTGTAGGATTCCTTGTTGATATTTCCCTAGGCCTAAACCAGGGAAGTAGTCCATATTCCTCATCATGCGGAGGACTTTGTGGTTGCTGGGGGTCCATGATCTGTTTCCCCCTTCTTTCTCAATGGCGTTGATTGAGACGCCGGAGAGAGTGGAGTCTGGTAGACCGTGCTGAACTTGGTGGACGGGCTCACCTTTTCTGTGGATAGTGACGTTTTCAGCCATGACGGTCACTATTTCATCACCATTTCGGATCTTGACACATTGATGGAGAGTGATGGGACGGCATTAGAACTGTGAATCCATGGTCGACCCAAAAGTAAGTTGAACGAGGCCGGGATGTCAAGCACTTGGAATGGAACGGACATAACCATGCTCCCAAACTCAATGTCTATTTCGATCATGCCCATGACTGTACGGGCGGTGCTGTCATAACCTCGGATTACTTGAGTAGAAGGCTTCAAATCAGAATCCTTAAGCCCCTGTATGCCCATGGTTCTGCTAGGCATGAGGTTGAGTGCGGAACCACCGTCCACTAAGACTCTTGAGATGGGCCTCCCCCTTACTCGTACCTTGAGGTAAATAGCCTCGTTGTGGTTGGAACCAAATGGTGGAAGGTCCATATCGGCAAAGGTGATGACGTTGCCAAAATGAATGTGACCGATCATTGCCGTGAGGTCCTCGGGAGTAGTAACGGGAGAAACTGATGTATCATCGAGATTGCGGATGACAAGATCTCGGTGTTTCTTTGAGGATGCAATGGGGTCCCAAATAGAGAAGTTGGCTTGAGTTTTCTTGAGTTGGACAAGTAGAGGATCTTCGGGAGTGTCGCGAGCTTGCGGCCTTTGAGAAGAGGAGCTTGGTGCGGAAGTGGAAGGGTTGCTTGCTACGACCGACCGGATCGAGTTAGCATGTTGACGTTCCCATCTTGCTTCTTTTTCCTATTCTCTAGTACTTCCCTCATTACCTCATCGTAAGTTACAACATAACAAGAATTGTCAAGTTTATTCATAACATTGGGGTCCCCATTCACAATTGGGATTGAATGGGTGGTCTCCTCGAGTTCTCCTATCTCTATTACATTGACATGTTCGCCATTAGTCACTACAAATTCCTTCTTGTCTATGAGATCTTGAATGACATTGCGGAGAATGAAGCATTCCTCGGTGGTGTGGCCACTATATTGGTGGTAGCCACAATATTTGTGGTGAGCATGATTGGGGTGGACCGTCTTGGGTTGGTACCCTTGTACGGGTGTGACTTGACCCTTTGCTTTGAGGACTTCGAAAACTTCGGTTTGAGTCATGCCTTGGAGAGGCGTGTAGACATGGTCATTTCGAGACTTCTTCCCTTGGGGTGGAGGAACCTTTTTGTAATTCCCCTTATCGATAGTGACGGCGTTGACCGAGGCCTCTTTTGTGGAGTTGGAAGCGGCCTTGTAGCGGTAGCTAGGAGCACTTTTCTTTACTTCTTTGAGCAACTCGTCCATTCGGACCCCCACCTCATACATTTGGGAGAAATCCGCATAGCAAGCCCCACTTAGGTGGGTGCGGAGATCAATTTTGAGATATTTGAGAAAGATGTCCATTTGCTCCTTGGTATTTGGCCTTTCCACAATCTCGGAGAGTTTATCATTCCATCTCCTTATGAAGTCGATGAAGGACTCGTGGTCTCGTTGAGTAGTGTTCTCTAGCTCTTTCCTTGTGGGCCGGTGAGTAGTGTTGCCTTGGTATTGGTTCTTGAAGGCAAGCATGGCGGAGTCCCAATCAAGACGGACAGTGAGCGGGAGAGTAGCATACCAATATTTTGCCGCCCCCTCGAGAGTGAGAGGAAAGCATTGAGCCATCACTTTGGGAGAGACCTTCTTCGGAACCATTGCCCAAATATAAGTCTCAATGTGAGCCATAGGACAAGAGTTTCCCTTGAATTTTCTTATGTCGGGCATCTTGAACTTATCAGGAAGAGCGGCCATAGTACTCATGAGGATGGATGATTGATAAAGGCTTGTGTCGGAGCCTTTCCCCATGTTGAGCCCATTGAATTTTTGGTCGATGTAGGCCATGATAGAATCCACCATTTTGGGCTCATTGTTCTCGGAACTTGGCTCTCCCACTTTCTTGGTGCGGGTGTTGACATAAGGACTTTTGAACAAACCTTCGGTCCATTCGGATTCGTCATCGTTATTCTTGCTCTTCCCCTTGGCAAGATTAGTGAGCTTTTCTTTCATTATTTTCTCCATCTCGGCCTCGTGGGCCTCCCTTTGGCTGTCGAGGTGGGATTGCCAAATATCGTCTTTGCTTTGCGCCTCCTTATTAAGGGTGGAGACTTGCTCTTGGAGGAGTTGGACCATGGTTGAAAGCTGTTCGAGAGACATGGTGTTGCTGCTGCCGGTCATGGTTGCTGTTGGAGCTGTTGGAGTAATCTCTTCACGGACTAACCGATTTGCCGAATCCCGGTAGACTCTGTAAGCACCAATTGAACCTAGATTGCAGAAGAGGCCCTTGTCAGTCTTGAGTAACACTTGCGGTCCACGAAGAGTCTTAGAACACACAGTTGGGAACACGACTCGAACCACATAAGAAAAGACCCTCTTTTTTTTTTTTTTTTTTTTTTTTTATAAGTCGGAGGGAATGGATCCCTTTGGGGTTTCTAAGAAAATAATGGAATCTTCACACTAGTATATAGACCATCTCGCGGTCCCATATACTCATCGGATTCCATCGCGTTTGTGAATCCTACATGTATCGGGATTAAACTAAATTAATGTAGTAAAGCATACATGCGGGGACGGATTTTTATTTTCATCCAAAATAACCACTTTTGGGGACGGATTTTTATTGCGTCCGTTTCAACAAGTTGGCATGTATGATTTGAAGACATTAGTTTAGGGAAATCTCAGTACATGGAAAACCGACTTGAGTCACGGAGTGTTAGACCCTAACTAGAATTGTGTGGCTTGTGCTTGGCTTGAATATGACGCTCAAAGGTCACCCCTGGCATGTAGTCTTGAACTACGCCACGGGCTGAGGTTGACCGCTTCGAAAGAGTCAAGGTCGGCTGGAGCTTGAAACTTTCTAGGACGGGCCTCGACGGGTTTGGGGTTGGACTTGTGCGACTCGATACTGAGCAGTTCATAGGAATATGTGCATGTAGTGTGAGGTCTAACAAGTGACAAAAATATTTTTTATATTTTTTTTTTTTGAAAAGAAAGATAAAAAAAACACATAAGCACATAAATTACAACTCCCGAATCACCCGTGTGACCGGTAAATAAAACATAAAAATAAACAGTCAGAGGGCTCAATTCTGTTCTGATGCAGGCAACTGTGCCCACACCCCACTGTTCTGCTCAGTCACTGAAACCTGTTTCTGTTCTGGGAGCCATCCCAGAAGCGTGCGCCTCTGAGTGTTGATACGGGATGCGCGCGCGTGGCGCAATGCTATTAGGAGGCGCGTGCTTCTGGGCACACCTATCAGATTGTCAGATTTTGGACTCAGGGGATTGCCCTGGTCCTATGTGCATATTGTAACCCCTACAGAAATGATTAGTGGAGAATAGCAGAAGAAGAAGATGAAGAACATGAAGAAGCGAGCGATTCTGGTCCTTGATGCGGGATGCGCGCGCCTTAGGCTGAAGAGGCCAGAAGTGCGCGCCTCCCCCATCAGGAGTCAGAATGCCCAGAAAAGATGTAGATTTTGATCAGAATGCAAGTTTAACCCTCAAATGTCCCCAGCGGAGTCGCCACTGTAGATACCCCGGGAAACCACAACTTGGCTAGAGCGGTGAATTATCCTAGGATGTCTAACTTGTTTTAGATTGTTTAGAGTCGCCACCTATGTTTTGAGGAACATAATAAAACCTATTGATAATAGCCTAAGTTTGATTATGAAAACAGAGATTCTTTGTTTTGAGGTTCGGGGGTTAGATTACGAGATGAGAAGTACCGAAACACCCATCTTGCCCAACTAAAGTTGGTCTTGCTTGATCAAAATCTACATGAATAATAAACGTTCTTCTTCTTCTTCTTTAAATCATAAAAAGAGGTTTTAAAATAGAGTTTGGAATGTAGGAGATGACTCCTTAACCAACCTCAACGAGATGAGGGGATCATTAGAGTCATGTCCCAAAATGATATGGATGATTGCACTTTGATAAAACGAAAAGAAAGAGAAAAGAGATGAAGTTGAGAAGGGGAAAGAAAAAGCTTTACCTAGACTTCAAGAGACTTCAATCACTTCTTGTTGAATTACTTGGAGAAACCCTTTGGAAAATGCTTTGAAAGTAGGAAATTTGGTAAAGTCAAGGTCTTTTGGTCAAAGTTTTTTGTCTCAAGTTTTCGTCCTCTGAAAATGGAGGTAAAGGGAGGTTTTTATGGGTGAAAGAGAGATGTTTTTGGTGCCAAAACTCAGTCACCAAGAAATCCTTCCCGGGCAAAATCCTGTAAATTGAGCAAGGGAGAGAATCCTGGCCAGAAATCTGTAACTGACGCCCAGAGACGCGCGCTTCCTGCTTTGGGGGCGGGAGGCGCGCGCGTCTGGCTCCTCCTTTCGGAGGCGCGCGACTCAGAGAAGGCAATTTTGACAGAATGGACTAGAAAGTCAGCCCTGTTATTCAGTTTAGTCCCTGGACTTAATAAAGTCAGTCAGGAACTTAACGGAAGTGACAGAAACTAACGAGAAACACTTAAAATGGGGAGAAACACAAGACCAAATGTGCAATCGGGGTGAGCGGTCCAAGGCGGGGTGTCTACAATGAGATTTAATTTTGACATTTGACCATGACATAAATGTCATAAGGGGTCAGTCCAGTATTTGTTCTCCAACAAATACCCATAAGTCTAATTTTAACTAATACACATAACTGTAGACACCCCGCCTTGGACCGCTCACCCCGATTGCACATTTGATTTTGTGTTTCTTCTTGTTTTAAGTGTTTTTCGTTAGTTTCTGTTACTTCCGTTAAGTTCCTGACTAATTCTGTTAAGTCCAGGGATTAAACTGAATAACAGCTCTAACCTTCCAGTCCATTCTGTCAAAATTTCCTTCTCAGAGTCGCGTGCCTCTGCCTCCATAGGTGAGACGCGTGCGCCTTCCGCCCTAAAGGCCGGAGGCGCGCGCTTCTGGGCGTCAGTTACAGATTCTCTCCAAGAATCCCTCCCTTGCTCAATTTACTGGATTTTGCCCGGGAATTCCCTCTTTGTGACTCTGTTTTGGCACCAAAAACATAATCTTTTCAACTATAAAAACCCATCTTCTCCACCATTTCAAAAGAGGACTTTTTCAACATAAGAAAACTATACACAAACACTTTTAGAGCATTCTCAAGGCATTCTCCAAAGACATCCTTGAAGCTACTTGAAGTTTAGGTACTCTTACTTTTCTCTCTTCCCTCTATCTCATCTCTATTTCTCTTCTTTTATTTTATCAAAGTGTGAAATCAACCCAACCCATTTTGGGACATGACACCAAAGGCCACTTTCTCTACATTGAAGTTGGCCAAGGAGTTATCTCCTCATATTCAACCCCTTTTTAACCCCTTAAATCTCATTTTCAAAGTATAGGAAGAACACATTTTTTATCATGTAGATTATGAACAAGTAATACCAATGTTAGTTGGGCGAAATGGGTGTTTAAAGTACTTCCCATTTCGTAACCTAACCCTCGAACCTCAATACACGAATATCTGGTTTTCGTAACAAAACTTAGGCTAATTATTAGGTTTTTCTTACGTTCCTCTAAATCATAGGTGGCGACTCTAAACTCTAAAACCAAATAGACATCCTAGGATAATCCACCCACTCGAGCCTAAGGCGCGTGGGCTGCCCGCCCCAGGGTATCTACAGTGGCAACTCCGCTGAGGACTGCATAGAGGGTTAAACATGCGTTTTTATTTTTGGTGTTCTTAATTCTGTTTTCTAGGCATTCTGGTGAAAAGGGTGGGAAGCGTGCGCCTTTGGCCGTCGTGGCCTAAACCGCGCGTGTCCGACCCTTTTAACCAGAATTGCCCGCCTTCCATCATGTCCTTCAAATTTCATGTTATTGTGCTAACAAATTTTGCAGGGGAAAGTTTTCTTATTTAGGGTCAAGGTAATCCCTTGAACCCACTGATTTGCAGGTACTGCTCAGAATCGGGCGCCTCCGCCTCTCATACTCTGAGGCGTGCGCCTCCTGTCAATATAGCCCAATGCGCGCGCTTTTGGGAAATTTTCCCAGAAAACATAATAGTGCACAAAACAGAATGATTGACAGTGTGTGGGCACCAGGCGTACACATAACCACTTTTATGTTCTGTTTATTTTATCGGTCACACGGGTGATTCGAAAGTTATAATTATGTGCTTTTTTTTTCTTTCTTAAAAAAATGATTTTGTCACTTGGCTTGACCTCACACTACATGCACAAACTCCTATGAATTGCTCACTATCGAGTCGTACAAAGTCATTAACCCCAAACCCGTCGAGGGCCCGTCCTAGGAAGTTTCAAGATCCACTCGACCTTGACTCTTCCGAAGTGGTAAACCTCAGCCCATGGCGTAGTTCACGACTACAGGCCGGGGGTGACCTTTAATCCTCTCTTTAGGCGAGCACAAGCCAACACATTATAGTTAGAGTCTAACACTCCGTAACCAATTCGGTTTTCACGTGCCGAGATTTCCCTAAACTAATGTTTTCAAATCATACATGTTTTTTCCAAAAGAAACAAGTGGTTATTATGGACAAAATAAAAATCCATCCCCGCATGTATGCTTTACTACATTAATTTAGTTTAATCCCATCACATGTAGGAATCACAAGCATGGTGGAATCCGATGAGTATATGGGACCGTGAGAAGTTCAATATACTAGTGTGACGATTCCACTATTTTTTCTAGAAACCCCAAAAAGGACTACGTCCTTCCGACTTAAAAAAAAAAAAGTCTTTTTCCTTTAGTGGTTGAGTATTTTTCTTGTTTGTGGGTTGAATAATTTTACTCAAAAGGTGTTTGTGGGCCATCCTAAGTTCAACCGTGTTCTTCAATAGGTCCAATGGCTTCCGATGGCAACAACAAGGGTGGGAATATTTCCATGTCCAACGAAAAGCTATTCAACATAATGAGAGCCATGGGGGAACAAATGGATAGACTTGCCGAGGATGCCCGACGTAAAGATGATTTGTGGCAAGCTCGTCTTGATTACGAGCGGAGGATTCACAAAGAAGAGGTTTCCGAACTCAAAGCCCGTTTGAAAGAATTCACCGACGGCAAGGCAACGGTCGATGATAATGCATGCTCAAATGTCTCTCCCCTCAAAAGCCACAAAAGTTCCACCGACAACCAAATTTTCACTCCTCTCCTAGGAATGACCCAAACCGAAGCATTTGAAATTTTAATGGCAAGTGGAAAGGTCAAGCCTTTGGAAGGGTACAAGCCCAAAAAGATACAAAAGAACCATGCACATGGTAAATGGTGCAACTACCACAAGCATAGTGGCCATACTACCGAGGGGTGCTTCTCTCTCCGAGACGTCATCCAAGATTTGATTGACAATGGTGAATTTACCGTGGGTAAAGATAACCGTTAGAGAGTCTCAAGATGCGCGAACTCAACAAGGAAGAGGTAATTGTGAAGCAAAGAACGACTTTGGTTTGAAATGGGGAGAACTACAATAACAAAGACGACGACAACAATCTTCCTTTCTCTTTCTCTACCTAGTTAAAAAAAAGAGTCAAAAGTCCTCTTAAGTGTGCATTAAGTTTTCTCTCGTCTTGCTTATGTAAAAATTCGAGTCTTATCATAAAATAAAATTCTTTCTTGTCCCCATACACTATTCCAGGTTGTTCAATTTAATTCTTGGCAAAATGATGAAAAGATGTCTAAGCAAGTTTTGGAACGAAGGCTATCACTTGAATGCCTAGGGGCTAAACATCGCAACGAAGACAATAACATCAATGACGAAGCCAAAGAGTCAAGGCAAAAAGCAAAACAAGGTGGATCAGCAACCATGAAGAAGGGGGATTAAAAACAAATCCCCCCTCAATAAAAAAAGTACAAGATCAACATCATTCCACCAACAAAGGACAAAGATACATCGACAACCATCACGACAAAGCAACAATTCCTCACAACGAAAGGAGCATCTACAATAACTACGGTGACCTGAGCCTCTAAACTAGAGGAACGTAGGCAACCTTCGGGTCCGATCTCATGCAAGAAAGAAGATATGTTTAGCCCTAGTGAGTTATGGTGATTGGCCTTCCTCTTGAACTTATCAAGACATATTTATACGATTCATTTTCCAATGAATTACTCACCTCAAGATTTAATAACTTTCTTAGAGTTGGAGTCACTTTTCGTTCCTTATCGAGTTTAGGGGCTTCTTATCTTTCAGCGATACTCCCAGTTTCTCGCAATCAAATTGGGGCTTTCCTTCTCTTCTCTCTTAATGACTTACTTGCCTTTGTGAGTCATTCAAAAAATATATAAATACATGAAGTCAATACTAGGGTCTACTTCCCTAGTCGAGTCAATGTCACTCATCATTAGTGACAAAAGGTCTCCACCATAAAATCGCATGTCTTATCTCCTCCGCTACAGTCCATGCATATTTCCTCATTAATCGAGTCAAAATGAAGATGCAAAATAGATGCCCGCTAGATTGAAAACCCAAAAGAGAGGTCTAGGCAAAAAACAGGGTGCGTCATAAAAAAAGAGAGAGTGGGAGAGAGAAGGGAAAGAGAAATGGAGATCCCTGGCCTCTAAAGAAGGCAACTACACAAGTTCTACATTGAATCTCCTCAGCAAGTCAATTCCCCACCGAGTCAACTTTGGAATTTCAAAAGGCTCGACAAGATATGGAACAATCAAAGGTCATTTTGGGTTATTGGCATAAGAGAGATTGTTCTTGCAATGTGCATTTTTTGGGATCATGTGAAAGAAGGCCCGTCCGAGAATGAGCTCATGATTGATATGTCATCAAAAAGTCAAAAAAGGGGGTGAGACGTTGCACGAATGGTCTTCAATGCACCAATTGGTTTGAATCACAAATGAAAACAATGTGTGACTCAGTTTTTGAGCTTCTTCAAGCATGTTCCCCTAAAGTATGTCAAAAGGTTTCACGAGAAATGGAGTATCTCTTGCCATGTACTATTATGTTTGTTCCCTCGCACGAGAACGAGTCTTTTGCTTAACAAATGATGACGCCCTAGGGGCTATGTGACTCAATAACGAGAGATTCTTTTGCTTCATTTGATAGTTAATGAGCCTTAGTTGCTACGCTCAAGAAAGATGTGTGAGACTGTCCTTAAAGTCTCTAAAAAGGAATGTCAAAAAGCCTTACTGTCATATGTACTCGTGCCTATTCCCCCATACAAGGATAGGCCTTTCTTGCTTTACTTACAATCGATGATGGCACTCTAGGGGCTAGACTCGAGTTTGAAAGGCTCACTCAGCAAAAGTACAATTCACTTCACCTCCCCCAACGATGGCCCTAGCAAAGTCATGTGCAACATTTGAAGCTTCCTTTATCAATTTCGGGCAATGATACTTGAGCAATGCAGTGTGGGGAGTGGTCCAAGCTTAAAGGGTCTCTTAGTACTTCACGTCAAAGGTCTTTTGGTTTGAAAGGAGGGCTCCGATGTTATGAATGAATTTGATGATTCTTGTTATGTTGTGACTTACGACGAGATTATGAATAAAGTCATAGATAAAAGGAAAAATATTCAATATGCTAAACTCACTAAAACAGGGTTATAGCGGGTACCAATCCCAATGTTTCTGCAATTCAGTACCCCCTTCTCTAAGATCAAAAGCATAAACTGCATCCGCACGAGTTGCATCCGAAGATTCGTTATTAGTTCAACCCAAGAAGACTCAAGCAAACATACCCATTTGGGACCTTATCATGCCAAGACCTTATCATCCGCAATCTCGACGACACCACCATATCTCCCAAGACATTTTTCGAAGACCTTGCTACACTTTTCGACTTGGGCCTTCCGCCATTTGGTTACCAACCACAATAAGGTCATTCATCTCTAAGAAAGAGTAAGAGGGATCTCACTATCAATAGTTCTACCAAACGGTGCATCCGCTCTCAATATAATGCATAGCCAATTCCAATACGTTTTTGGGGCTTTACATCGAAAGGTCTTCACATTACACCATCTTTAAGCTCGCAAACAACAAGTACATGATATTTGGGGCTTAGCAATCTCTCGAAGCTTGGTATCAATAATATTCTCTTGGGGCTTGCTCATGTCAACAACAAAAGGCGATTTATTTGAATGGGCCAAGAGCTGATTTATCTTGGGGCTATGCAAGTCACTCAAAGTTTGGCATCAAAAGCGTTCTAGGGGATTTACAATCAACAACCCCTTGGTATCTCGGCATCGAAAGTCTTTTGAATCCCCATAATCGACAAATCTCTGGGGGCTAGACATCACGCTTCGTTGGGCACAACAGCGACTACAGAATTCAAGCGAGACAATCCAGACTTCGACCAAACATGACTTGATCTTGGGTTGTCTTTACAAACACACAATGGTTAGAATGGTTTACCCACGAACTAAAAAAAATCTTTCTCTTTGTAAATAAACTTTCTTTGTCTCCTTGTGTAAGAAGTATGTGTTTTATTTTGCTTTGCTCTAAGCTTCTTCCCCAGCATCCTCCATCATCCTTAAACTACGCTGGTCTGATTCTCTTCAAGGGATACGTAGGTAACCTTTTAGCACGACTAACCCATCATCAAGAATGCCATCTCACCAATACTCCATCAAGAGTAAAATCAATTCATCATCATCATCAAGACAGCAAACATTCTCCATCAAAGCATCCTCCGCGACATCAGAAATCCATCTCCAATCAAGCAGTAATGGTAAGTGAAGGTTTGAATGCATCCGAAACATTCCTCAAAAACCCACCGCATACAAGATCAATTTCTCCATCCATTCAAAACCACTCTCATGCAAATCTGCTTTCCAAATCACAACACACAACAAGCACAATCTCTCTCACAATTTCCATTTCACACCTCACACAAGCACATATATCTGCAAAGCACACACCTAACAGGTAAAGGAGTGAGTCCCCCGGCATCTAATACATTCAAACAGCAAATGTGGTTCCGAACATCATACAACAAATGCGGCTCCGAATAGCATACAGCAAATGCGGCTCCGAACAGCATACAACAAATGCGGCTCTGAATAGCAAACAGCAAACGCGGCTTCGAACAGCTGTTAGTACCCGATCTGAAGATTGAGGACTTCCTAGACCTTTCGGAACCTCTGAGGACCTTTTAGACAATTATAACCTAAAAGGGACTTATCTGACAGTTCTCCAGAGTTCTAGATGGACGAAATCAGTTCTACATCAAATTCCATCAGGATATTGATCAAATCCCAAGAACAAACTGATAAGGATTCACTGAGATCTTGATGAGCATAAAATCCTAAAGAAGGCCACCGTACAGCAGCAAGACCACCCTACGGCTGAGGATCGTCCGTGCGGTCACATCTCCAAGTCCGGCCCAAATCCCTATAAATAGGTACCTCAGCTCCACAAATCAAACACACAATTCATTCTGCGAGTTTTAGAGTCTAGACAGACGATAAAACTCCAAGTTTAAGCCTTTCTGACATCCTCGAAGCCTCTTCGAATCATCAAGAATCTTCAATCATAGTTCTTGCCGATCAAGGTAAGTCTTCTTACTTTTCTTATTATGTTCTTGTTATGTTCTTAGGCTAGATCTGTTTTATGCATGTTTTCATTATGTTTATGCATCCATATTCATACGTTCTCCATGTGTTCTTTATGTTCTTAGTCTAAACTCATAATATATTCCATGTTTAGAGTAGCGATCTTCATGTTTACATGTTCATTCATATTGTATTCATGATGTTCTTATTATTATGCTAGATCTAAGACTTATACATGCGTAACATACTAGATCTAGGGTTTTAATCCCTATTATGTGTATATAACATAGCCAATGATGATCCTAGGGTTTCATCAAACCCTAATATGATCTAGGAACTACTTCTAACCCTAATCTTCCCCTCTTTATGCATGATCCCGCTTCATCTCTCTATTCTTATTTATCAATGAACTATGCTGAGCTGAGATTCCTATGATAAGAAGAACGTAGGCAATCCTTGGATCCGGTCTCAAACACACACACACACACACACACATTGATCATGATAGAAAGATCGATTCGTCGGGCAATAGGACTGATCACCATAATATTCTTCTCTTATTGTAATTTGACCCCCGAACCCTATTATTCTCATAAATGGTTTTTTCAATGTTTTAACTACAAACAAAACAATGCGGTAACTCTCAATTTCAATCACGCGCATTCACAACAGCATACAACAAATACGGCTTCAAATAGCATACAACAAAAGCGGCTCCGAACAGCAAAACAGCAAATGCGGCTCCAAATAGTAATTTGGTCCATGGTGAACCACTAAAATCACCGCCATCTTCAGCAACAGGATAATTCACCACTCTAGCCAAGCCGTGATTCGCCCGGGGTGACTACAATAACCATCATATTATTATCCATTAAACTTATACTAGTAATTAATCATAATTTCTAGGGACGGCGGTTATTATAATAAACATGCAAAATGTATAATAATCAAACATTCAATATCTTTATTAAAGTGTAAAGAAAATGATAACATTAATCGTTCAAATAACGTTCCTAGGGCATACACACCAACAGGGCTCATGTTTGCAGGTGATACAGAGTGTTCCCGGTGGTAGGAAACCAGATTCTGATTTTGCTGGAGATGTTAACAATAGAAAATCATTGACAGGTTATGTGTTCACTATTTGTAAGTCAAGTGGTTAGTTAGAAGACTACTTTCTAACCTACATTTCCGTTGTAGACTCATGCAGGGTATATGGCATTGACAGAAGCAACAACCAATTGGGAGGGGATATGGTTGAAAGGATTGGTCAACGAGTTGGGCTTACATCATGACTAGGCTTTATTATATTGCAACATTGTTAGTGCAATATTTCTAGCCAAAGATCAAGTTTATTAAAATGGGTTTGAACACATTGATGTCGGGTATCCTTTTTTGAGAAGTAGGCATAGGATTAAAATGAAGAAGGTGGGGATTGCTGACAACCCCATAGATATGTTCAAAAAGTATGCTCCGAATAGTAAGTTCCAACATTGTTTGGGATTGCTCTGTATCACAAGTTGTTAGTTTCCCTTCGGGGGAATTATAAGGTGGAAGGGGAAATCTGTTGTCAGGACCGAAATATACAAGTCAAAGTTGAGCTTTGAACGCCGGAGAATATGATGATATGGTGCGGCGTGCAGTGAATGTTATTTTGAAGCTCTGGTGTATTACCTATTAAGACGATGGCGTGTCAGAACAAACGATCTTCAGAACTTGGCGCAGAGAACAGGAGGGCCTCTGGTGCCGGGGAACAAGTCTATGGGTGAGGTCTAGAGAGAGAGAGTTAAGGTTTTGGAGAGAGAACATGTGTGTATGTGCTAGTTAGGGCTTAGATCTAAGCGTAGCAAACAGGCTGTGCGCCAGCAGGTATGTGGGCACATAAGCGCCAGAGCCGGAGGAGAAGTCTGGCCAGATGTGTCGAAAGACGAGAGAGATTTTCCTTTGGTGTGCGCGTGTTTTTAGAGAAATAGAGAAAGAAAGTTTGTGTATGTGTTTGAGAGAGTGAGAGAGAGAGAGAGAGTATTTGTTTGAATAAGGGAGGGGAGGGGAGGGTTTGATGGAATGAGTCAGTTTCGATATTTAGAAGTTTTATTAAAAAAGTCACATGGGGTGAGCTTTATATTATGAAATTATTAGGGCTCAACTATATTCATGACATAGAGTAAATATCATTTCTTTCTGGAACAACTGGATATGGCAGAAGCATGTCGAGTATTAGTTCGTTTATATAAGATTTTTGTACGTCAACACTCAAATTTGATCAGTAATTAGATAGCAATTGTACTCATATAGCAATTTTACTCGTTTCAGTTTTAACTTTTAATTTCTGAAAGTAGTATAAACTTGATAGAATTCTCCGATAAAGAATATCAAGACATGGATTAAGATGTCATAAAAAAATAAAAAAATAAAAATAAAAAATAAAAAAGGAAGAGCTATTATTATATCATAATTATATTGACTCGTTTTAAGGATATATATTCCCAATGTTAATTTTTAGACTGAGTTGGTTTGGGGGGAAACTAGTTTCCCCCAAACATTTTAAAAAGTCCTGTTTTGCATAGACCGGTTCTTTGTTAATGAACCCACATTCTGAACCGGTTACTATAACTCGGTCATTAACAAACTAGGTATAAAAGGGAAAAACACGCAGTAGCACACACACCTTTTCTCCGCCGAATTGCCCATTCTTCCGCCATCTCTCTCTCTCTCTCTCTCCCATTCTTCCAACATCTCTCTCTGTCGCCATTGCAAACGCAAGGATTGCACATCGAATCTTCAAAAACCGATTGGAAAGGTATGAAATAGTACAAGTTTGTGTTGGGTTTCGTAGTAACAAGCGCAGCGGAATAAAGCATTTAAAATTTATGAAACCCAAAGCCATAGATCCGCTCATATGATTATATCAAATACATACAATATGAATACTTGATCTTGGTTGCTAGACCAAATTGAGAAACACGCTTTCTCAATTGTATTTTGACTATATGGAATTATGTGATGATATTCTTGTTCTTCAATCTAGAGATCTCTTAGAACAAGAAAAATAATCCTCTCAAAACACTTTGGAGGCACTCATAATGTTATCACAATTGCTTGGACTGATTAGGGCAACTAGAGATAGGTTTTATACTTGTTACACCTATTCCAAATAGGAAACAAGTAGTCAAACCCACAAGAAAATGGAACAGGAAGTTTCTGGCCCAAAACCGCCTTGCCCGACCGGGTATAGCAATGTGCCCGACCGGGCGCAACATATAGCCCGACCGGGTACACAAGGTTGCTCGACCGGGTGCTCCCCTTTTCCAGTTTTTCCGGTTTTCTCCTCTAAAACCCTAAAAACCCTTAAAAGTCCTTCGACCCATAATTCCAATTAAGTCCTTTTAGATTCGTTCTAATGTGTGTGACCCTATAGGATTACACTAAGTTGGCAATGGGTTCAATCATAAACCCATAAGATATGATTAGGTTCTAGCAAACTGTCATACCTACCTAAATATTATAACTAGATACAAGTTCGCATTCCATTTAGAACATGTCATAATCCCTTTGTCCACAATATCATTGAACACAAGTCATGGTCAACAAGTCAACTTGTCTTTGTTTAATACTTTCTCGATTCCGAATATGTTGATAATCCAAACGACATTGATCCAATCAATTCATTTGAGTCCGGTCGAACATTTTCATCAACATCATTCCTACGAGAGGCCTAAGCTTGACATCTCTCCGAAGAGGGACAAATCCATCATTGCTTATTATTCTTCCCTACATAAATCCGATTATGCCAATCATACCTTTTATAACTACCCGGTTAAAGGTAACGTTTGAATATGTCAAACATAATGTTCATCAAATGGAAGACTATAATAACTACATGTCTAAGGATTCAAATGACATAACTAATATGAGATATATATATGACATTGACCATGATATAGATCTCATAAAGCGGGTCATGTCCGGTACTTAACAAGTACCCATAAATATAACATGATCATCCCATGATCATTTAGCCTTTATACTAATACCAAACAAGTACTAGGGACGGAGATTTTTATAAGTAAACATGAACGACAATAATAATCAAAACATCTCTTTATTAATATGAAATAAATGATAACAATTACAACGTTTATTAAACGTGCCTAGGGCACCAACACCAACAATCTCCCACTTGCCCTAGGCCCAATATCCCATGTATCTAATACACATGGACCTAACATGACCATCATGTTTAGCTTGTGGAAGTCTCTTTGTTAGCGGGTCCGCGACATTGTCATCAGTTGGTACTCTGCATATATTCACGTCTCCCCTATCAACGATCTCTCGAATGATATGAAAACGCCTAAGTATGTGTTTGGATTTCTGATGTGCCCTTGGTTCCTTTGCTTGAGCAATAGCACCATTATTATCAGAATAAAGGTCTATTGGATTAGCAATACTAGGAACCACTTCAAGTTTAGTAATGAACTTCTTAATCCAAACAGCTTCCTTTGCAGCATCCGATGCAGCAATATACTCAGCTTCCGTTGTAGAATCAGCGGTTGTACTTTGCTTGGAACTCTTCCAGCTTACAGCTCCACCATTTAACATAAACACAAAACCCGATTACGACCGACTATCATCTTTGTCGGTTTGGAAGCTTGAATCCGTGTAAGCATTTACAACGAGATCATCTTCCATTCCTCCATAGACCAAAAAAGAATCTTTAGTCCTTCTCAAGTACTTAAGAATCGCTTTTACAGCCATCCAGTGATTTTCACCGGGGTCGGATTGATATCTACTTGTCATGCTCAAAGCATAAAATACATCCGGCCTAGTACAAATCATGGCATACATGATGGACCTAATTGCCGAAGCATATGGAACATCATTCATTTTCTCACGCTCATTTTTTGTCTTAGGACATTGAGTCTTGCTTAGAGAAATTCCATGTAACACTGGCAAGGTTCCTCTCTTAGAATTTTCCATGCAGAATCTTCTAATGACCTTGTCAATGTATGTACTTTGGCTTAAACCAATTAGCTTCCTAGATCTATCTCTGTAGATCTTAATGCCAAGTACATATGCGGCTTTGTTGGGTTTCGTAATAACATGCGCAGCGGAATTAAGCATTTAAAATTTATGAAACCCAAAGCCCATAGATCCATTCATATGATTAAGTCAAATACAACATAATGAATACTAGAATACTAACCCTTAATGCCTTTGATTTTACAACCTTGAATTCGATGGAGGCTTGAAATCTTGATCACGAACAAAGCAAGAATCACGAACTATGAAGATGATAAGTTTCACCCTCTAGCGGTATCCACACCACGAACGAATATCAAGAACACTTGATCTTGGTTGCTAGACCAAATTATGAAACACGCTTTCACAATTGTAAGAACTATATGGAATTATGAATATTCTTGTTCTTCACTTTTGGGATCTTAGAACAAGAAAAATAACCTCCCAAACCCTTTGGAGGCACTCATAATCATGTGCTTAATGACTGCTGAAAGGATCCTTAAATAGGTCCTAATCCTTAACCCTTAAGGACTTAGGAAACCTAAATCTCGTCACCAAAATAGGCAACAAGGAATTCTGGCCGACTTGACTGGCACGGTCGTGCCCTACAATCTGGCACGGTCGTGCCATCTAGTCCGCGCGAATTCTCCAGCCGCCCATTTTCGGCACGGTCGTGCTTGGTAATTTGGCACGGTCGTGCCAATCATGTCGACAGGTTTACCTTGGTTTGGATTTATGGCACGACCGTGCCATTTTAAGGCGCACGACCGTGCCAGAGCCAAACACTGATATTTTTCCATAATTCCCATTTAGTCCTTTACGATTCATTCTATTTGTGTGTGACCCTCTAGGATTACACTAAGTTGGCAATGGGTTCAAACATGAAACCATAAGATATGATTAGGTTCTAGCAAACCGTCATACCTACCCAAATAGTATAACTAGATACAAGTTCGTATTCCTTTTAGAACATGTCATAATCCCTTTATCTCCGATGTCATTGAACACAAGTCATGGTCAACAAGTCAACTTGTATTGTTCAATACTTTCTCGATTCCGAATATGTTGATAATCCAAATGACATTGATCCAATCAATCCATTTGGGTTTGGCCAAACATTTCACCAACATCATTCCTTCGAGGGGCCCAAGCTTGACATCTCTCCGAAGAGGGACAAATCCATTTGGCTTATTATTCTTCCCTACGTGAATCCAATCATGCCAACCATACCCTTTATAACTACCGTGTTAAGGCAGCGTTTGAATATGTCAAACATAATGTTCATCAAGTGGAAGACTATAATAACTTCATGTCTAAGGATTCAAATGACATAACTAATATGAGATTTATATATGACATCGACCATGACATAAATCTCATACCGCGGGTCATGTCCAGTACCTTGTTCCAAACAAGTACCCATAAATCTAACATGATCATCCCATGATCATTTAGCCTTTATACTAGTGCTTAAGAAGCTCTAGGGACGAAGATTATTATAAGCAAACACGAGCCATAATAATAATCCTATTATCTCTTTATTATCATGATAACTTACAACGTTCAACAAACGTGCCTAGGGCACCAACACCAACAATCTCCCACTTGCCTTAGGCCCAATTCCCTAGGTATCCAATACCTATGGACCTAACATGACCATCATGTTTAGCTTTATGGAAGTCCCATTGTTTAGCGTGTCTGTAACGTTATCATTAGTAGGTACTTTGCATATATGTACGTCTCTCTTATCAACGACTCCTCGAACGATAAGAAAACGCCTAAGTATGTGTTTGGATTCAGGATGTGCCCTTGGTTCCTTTGCTTGATCAATAGCACGACTATTATCACTAATAAACTCTATTGAATTAGCAATACTAGGAACCATCTTAAGTTCACCAATGAACTTGTTAATCCAAACAACTTCCTTTGCAGCATCTAATGCAGCAATATACTTAGATTTTAGTATGTAGAATTAGTGACTGTACTCTGCTTGGAACCATTCCAACTTACAGTTCCACTATTTGACATATGCACAAAAATTGATTGCGATCTATTATCATCTTTGTTGGTTTGGAAGCATGCATCCGAGATCATTTTCCATACCTTCATAGATTATAAACGAATCTTTAGTTCTTCTAAAGTACTTTAAGAATCGCTCTCATAGCCATCCAGTGAATCTCACCAGTGTCGGATGGATATCTACTCGTCATGCTCCAAGTATTAGATATATCCGGCTTAGTACATATCATGGCATCATGGATCCAATTGCCGAAGCAAATGGTATCTCATTCATTTTCTCATGCTCATCTTTTGTCTTTAGGACATTGAGTCTTGCTTAGAGAAACTCCATGTAACACTGACAAATGTCCTCTCTTAGAATTTTCCTTGCAGAATTTTCTTATGACTTTGTCAATGTATGTACATTGGCTTTAAACCATTTAGCTTCCTTGATCTATCTCTATAGATCTTAATGCCAATGACTTATGCGGCTTCATCCATATTCTTCATTGCGAAACACTTTCTTAACCAAATCTTTACAGATTAAAGTGTAGGAATGTCGTTTCCAATGAGCAATATGTCATCCACATACTAGATAAGGAATAGCACCATGCTCCCACTAATCTTCTTGTATATACAAGATTCATCTTCGTTCTTGATCAAGCCAAGCTCTATGACTTATCAAAATGGAGATTCCAACTCCCAAAAGCTTGCTTCAATACATCCAATGAATCTTCGCAACTTTCATACCTTTTAGAATTTTCTTGACTATCAAAACCTTTAGGTTGTATCCAATACATCCTTAAGTGAGTTCCCATTGAGGAACGCTTGTTTTGACATCATTTTGCCAAATTTCATATTCCAAATATGAACATGTGACTATGAAAATTCTAATAAGTTTCTTGCTACCATGTAAGTTTTTCTCCAAGAAAAATCATTCATCTCCTTCGGTTTTTACACCTTAGGTTAGAATGATCAAGTTCCAAACTTGATTACTATACATGAATTGCCTTTTAGATTTTATGACTCCAAGCCATTAATCTAAATGTGGAGTTGATATTGCATCTTTGATAGGTGGTAAATACTTCATTCTAAATGAACTTTACCTCAATACTTTCTATCTCGAAATATCCAATATTTCTTCTAATAGATTGTATTTTATCATGTGTGCAAGTACTTGTATATCTTGAATGGATTTTCACAACCCCTTGTGAAAACTTGTTCAACTTCCATCTCAGGTTAAAATATATTTTCTAGGTCTCGAACCATTCGAGATACATTTTACTCCCACTGATTCTTTTAGAGATAAACCACTTATCTAGAAAAGTATCATCATAGTCAACAAACCATTTGTTTCTTATGAGTAAAATTATTATCCTCAAGTTTCCTTAGGATATCCCATGAAAGTATTTTTATTAGATTTAAATGTGAGTGTGTCCCAGACAACTCCTTTCAAAAGGATCTCACCATCTTAAATCTTTATGAAAGACGAACCAAGTTTTCTTTCACCATTTAACCTCTCTTGATAGAATTCAGATTAGTGTAGTTATAGCAGTTTATAATACATAACCCCAAGGCAAATAATGGAAGATCAATTTTGATTTTATCATCTTATGAACCATATCCAACAGGGTTCAATACCTCCATGTAGACACATCATTCCAAATGGTGTTCTTAGTGGAGTTTATTGTGAAACTATTTCACAACCTTAATGATAACTATCAAAATCTCGGTTCAATTATTCATCATCACGATCGAGTCAGAATCTTTGAATAGTTTTACCAAGTATAACCAAAATTCTCTTTTAGCATTTCTTCTTAATGCACCATACACATCGAAATGTATTAGGTCAATTAAGACATTAGCCGTTTTACCAATCATAGTAAAAGATGTCTTGATCCAAGTAAATAAGATTTGCATAAATCATGTGATTCCAAATCATATGACTTAAAACTCCGTCCCATGGAATTTTAGATATGCATTTCTCATTTATTTGATCAAAACAATAATGCATAAAGAATTTTAATTATTTATGTTATAGTCTTTATTACTTTGTTCTTCAAGATTTAGGATATAAGATTTATTTATATGATAACACAATGAAGTAAATCATAATAAATAAAGCACTTTTCTTATTCCAAATAAGAAATTAATATCCTTCATTATCTTATAACAAAATAATGTTTTCTACTTCGTTAGTAAAGTCACTTTACAAGTGTTCTACGAACAATGTTGCAACCATTGCATCATTACTGTTTGTACATAAAACTTTACTATAAGTAGTCTTTCATCTTACTAATTATTCTGGTATCCAATACCCAATAATTAAATTTAGAAAGAATAATCTATAACATAAATATTCCGAGTGGTAGTCCCACTACCATTCCTTTTATTGATCACCCAGAATTTTGACTACAATTCTAAATGGTCAATCCAATTGCCATTTTACCAAATTGCATCTATTAGAGTTATTATTATAACCAAAATTATTTCCTTTAGGTTTGACAACTCTTGTCTTACTTTTCTTATGGCATTTGGCCTCTTTCCATCATGAACTATGAGCATTGGAGAATCCATTCTCCACCATCTTCATCTCCACAGTTTTTCAGCATATCATGCAACTCGGAGAGATTCTTATTCATTACAAGCATGTTATAGTTCATCACAAAGTGATTATAACTATTGGACAATAAATCAAGAATGAGATCCGTGGCTTGTTCCAATCCAATTGGACAACCATGTTTCTCAATATGTTCTACGTAGCCTTTATCTTAAGCATGTGAGGTTCCACTTATTGCCCTTTACTCTTTTTGCAAGAAGTGAATGCAATAATGGTTTTATACCTTTCTTGCCTAGATTGCTCTTTGAAACATGTAACTCAACTCCACGCCTATCTAATAGGCTTCTACAAGTTCCAAACTTTGTTGGAGTTTTGAGCACATAATCGCGAACATAAGACAACTCACATTCCTAGAATCATACTCATGATTCTTGTGATTGTCTATTCCGGCTTTGGGTTATTTAGGAATAGGCCCATCAAGAATGTACAACCCATCTTCTTGCCTTAGAACCATTCTTAGGCTCAGGATCCAATCCATGAAGTTTGTACCATTCTTTTGAAGCTTTATCCTTAACAAGGATTGATCGCAACGAAGTTAGTTGTCATTATCTACAACTCATGCAAAATTTCCAAAATTTTACAAGTACCAATATCATTAAAGAGATAAATAATGTATTTTCCAAAAATACTCCCACTAAATTATATAACCTTCTTAGACATCCAATGTATAATATAATTTAAATGGGCTAAGATCCAACTTTAATTTAATTTTGAGTCCACGGAGGCGGACCGCTCAAAACTAAATTAATTAGGTAGACAACCCTGTCAATCATATCTCATATGACTCTTAGATCCTTTCATGAGACTCTTTTGATATTGGGATAAGATCCAATTTTAAAAAGCATGTTAAATCTCATCTTTGCCTTAAGCCCAAAACTGTTTTGACGCTTAATTAAGTCCAACCATTTTAAACGCATAGGAAACTCTTATTCACTCATCTTGCTCAAACATGAATAAAATCAATGCACCTCGCTTTGGCGAGCCCACATAAAATTACTCATGTATAAACAAGTGTTTTAATCATGGCATGGCAAAAGGACTTCAAACTTTCTTTGAAGGTTCATCACATATAGCATATAACACATTTATGAGCACATAATATAAACATGTTACACATCAAGTTTAGCCACTGAATTAATCTCCATTAATTTAAGCATGGTATTTATGTGTCATTAGTTTCTCTATAATTATGAGGATGAGACTATTTCAACTTCGGTTATTATTTCCAAATCAAGACAACAAGAAGTGCGGTCGAACTAAGCCATTAGGCAACCACAATCCCGCACTAATTCAAGAAACCAAGAAAGTAGTCCATGTGGCCGAAACTAAGCAATAGATGGTCTCGATGAACGTAGGCCAATTGCATTCACAATTCCACATGGATCTCCAAACTTTGAATCAAGAATTTTGTTTCTCAATTTTAGCAATTATGAACTCTTCATAATTCTAACTTCGTTTTATCTTTGAAACTTTGATTGCGATCAATTTTGGGAAACACAATCTCGATGAACGTAGATTAGCCATCCAAACCTTGAACCAATCTTAGACTCACAAGACTAAAACAAATGGGAAATTTAAACCCAAGATCCACACCCAAGACCCAAGCTCTACCCCGCGCCAAACCCTAGGTCCGGCCGGGTCAAGGTATGGGTCCGGTCGGACCCTTCCGAAAATCAAAATTTTAAGGTTCCAAAATTTGTCTCAAAATTGTTTTTCCCGATTCAATAAGGATTTGGTGTTCTTGGTGATCCAATCACCATGATCAACAAAATCTTGAATAAACAATTTATTCTTGAATCCCTAGAATATCAAAACTTTGATCCAATCAAAAATTGATAATCCAAACAATTTTAAATCCACCATAATTTTTATTGCGATTGAATAGTGCGATTAAAGTTTCTAAAACAATAAACCACATAAAATCACAAAACACATAAACATCATATAATCCAATATTCATATCATGCTTGGTACATAAACAATTTATATACACACAACATGATCCAACTATTGAATTAATCAACATGAACGGGGCTCTGATACCACTGTTGGGTTTCGTAATAACATGCGCAGCGGAATTAAGCATTTAAAATTTATGAAACCCAAAGCCCATAGATCCATTCATATGATTAAGTCAAATACAACATAATGAATACTAGAATACTAACCCTTAATGCCTTTGATTTTACAACCTTGAATTCGATGGAGGCTTGAAATCTTGATCACGAACAAAGCAAGAATCACGAACTATGAAGATGATAAGTTTCACCCTCTAGCGGTATCCACACCACGAACGAATATCAAGAACACTTGATCTTGGTTGCTAGACCAAATTATGAAACACGCTTTAACAATTGTAAGAACTATATGGAATTATGAATATTCTTGTTCTTCACTTTTGGGATCTTAGAACAAGAAAAATAACCTCCCAAAACCCTTTGGAGGCACTCATAATCATGTGCTTAATGACTGCTGAAAGGATCCTTAAATAGGTCCTAATCCTTAACCCTTAAGGACTTAGGAAACCTAAATCCCGTCACCAAAATAGGCAACAAGGAATTCTGGCCGACTTGACTGGCACGGTCGTTCCCTACAATCTGGCACGGTCGTGCCATCTAGTCCGCGCGAATTCCCCAGCCGCCCATTTTCGGCACGGTCGTGCTTGGTAATTTGGCACGGTCGTGCCAATCATGTCGACAGGTTTACCTTGGTTTGGATTTATGGCACGACCATGCCATTTTAAGGCGCACGACCGTGCCAGAGCCAAACACTGATATTTTTCCATAATTCCCATTTAGTCCTTTACGATTCGTTCTATTTGTGTGTGACCCTCTAGGATTACACTAAGTTGGCAATGGGTTCAAACATGAAACCATAAGATATGATTAGGTTCTAGCAAACCGTCATACCTACCCAAATAGTATAACTAGATACAAGTTCGTATTCCTTTTAGAACATGTCATAATCCCTTTGTCTCCGATGTCATTGAACACAAGTCATGGTCAACAAGTCAACTTGTATTGTTCAATACTTTCTCGATTCCGAATATGTTGATAATCCAAATGACATTGATCCAATCAATCCATTTGGGTTTGGCCAAACATTTCACCAACATCATTCCTTCGAGGGGCCCAAGCTTGACATCTCTCCGAAGAGGGACAAATCCATTTGGCTTATTATTCTTCCCTACGTGAATCCAATCATGCCAATCATACCCTTTATAACTACCGTGTTAAGGCAGCGTTTGAATATGTCAAACATAATGTTCATCAAGTGGAAGACTATAATAACTTCATGTCTAAGGATTCAAATGACATAACTAATATGAGATTTATATATGACATCGACCATAACATAAATCTCATACCGCGGGTCATGTCCAGTACCTTGTTCCAAACAAGTACCCATAAATCTAACATGATCATCCCATGATCATTTAGCCTTTATACTAGTGCTTAAGAAGCTCTAGGGACGGAGATTATTATAAGGAAACACGAGCCATAATAATAATCCTATTATCTCTTTATTATCATGATAACTTACAACGTTCAACAAACGTGCCTAGGGCACCAACACCAACAGGCTTCACCCATATCTTTCATTGCAAAATACTTTCCTAACCAAGTTTTATAGACTGAAGTATAGGAATGTCGTTTCCAATGAGAAATATGTCATCCACATATAGAATAAGGAATAGCAGTATGCTCCCACTAATATTCTTGTAAACAAAAGGTTCATCTTCGTTCTTGATGAAACCAAACTCTTTGACTGATTCATCAAAACAGAGATTCCAACTCCTAGAAGCTTGCTTCAATCCATAGATGGATCTTTGCAATTTGCATACATTAGAATTTTGTTCAAAACCTTCTGGTTGTCTCATATACACATCCTCTTGTAGTTTTCTATTTAGGAAAGCGGTTTTGACATCCATTTGCCATATTTCATAGTCGTGATATGCGGCAATGGCAAGCAAAATTCTTATAGACTTGATCATTGCTACGGGTGAAAACGTTTCATCATAGTCAATACCATGAACTTGCCTATAACCTTTCGCTACAAGTCTAGCTTTATAAGTATGCACCTTCCCATCCATGTCAGTCTTCTTCTTGAATACCCATTTGCATCCTATGGTTTTTACACCTTCGGGCGCATCAATCAAGTTCCAAACTTGATTGTCTTGCATGGATTGTAATTCGGATTCCATGGCTCCAAGCCATTTCTTCGAATCAGGAGAAGGCATCGCCTCTTGGTAGGTATTTGGTTCATCATTATCAATGATCTCCACCTCATTACTATCCGTTCCGAGAAAACCATATCTCTCGGGCTCAGACCGTAACCTACCAGATCTGCGAGTTACTTGTGTACTTTAAACAGGTTCCACAATTTCTTGTGGGATTTGTTCTTGTTCCACCATTGGTTCAATGTCATTTTCTGGGTCTCAAACCTCTTCGAAATTTACTTTACTCCCACTGATTTCTTTGGAGAGAAACTCTTTCTCTAGAAAGACACCAGTTCGGGCAACAAATACCTTGTTGTCCTCTCGGTTGTAAAAGTAATATCCTCTAGTTTTCTTAGGATATCCCACGAAAATACATTTGTCAGATTTGTGTGCAAGTTTGTCGGAGACAAGTCTTTTGACAAAAGCTTCGCAACCCCAAATCTTCATGAAAGACAAACAAGTTTTCTTTCCGCTCCACATCTCATATGGAGTCTTTTGAACCGATTTTGTTGGAACGTGATTTAGTGTGAAAGCAGCGCTTTCTAGAGCATAACCCCAAAAGGATAAAGGAAGATCAACTCGACTCATCATTGATCGAACCATGTCCAACAAAGTTCTATTCCTCCTCTCGGACACACCATTCCATTGTGGTGTTTCGGGTGGAGTTAATTGTGAAATTATTCCACAATTCTTTAGATGATCATCGAACTCATGACTTAAGTATTCTCCACCTCGATCCGATCGAAGTGCCTTAATACTTTTGCCAAGTTGTTTTTCTACTTCATTTTGTAATATTCTAAATATTTCAAAGGCTTCACTTTTATGTTTCATTAGGTAAACATACCCAAATCTACTATAATCATCAGTGAAGGTTATGAAGTATTGAATTCCTCCCCTAGCATTGCTACTTAATGGTCCACATACATCGGAATGTATCAACCCCAATAAGTCGCTTGGCCTTTCACCTAGCTTGGTAAAAGGTGTCTTAGTCATTTTTCCAAGAAGACACGACTCGCAAGTATCATATGACTCAAGGTCACATGAACCCAAAAGACCGTCCCCATGGAGTTTTGAGATACGCTTCTCATTGATATGACTAAGACGGCAATACCACAAGTAAGTATGATTAATATCATTAGGTTTAGATTTCTTATTTACATGATAGACATTGTCATTATTTTCATTCTTGACATCTAAGACATAAAGGCCATTAAATGAATTAGCAATACCATAAAGCACATCATTTAAATAAATAGAAAATTTCTTATTTTCAATAAGAAACTTAAAACCTTCATTATCCAAACAAGAAATTGAAATAATATTTTTACTTAAATTCGGTACATAATAGCAATTGTTCAAAACAAGTATTAAACCGGAAGGTAAAGTGACTTCATAAGTTCCTACGGCTAATGCAGCAACTCTTGCTCCATTTCCCACTCGTAGGTCCACTTCACCCTCTTTAAGAAATCTCCTATTCTTTAGTGCCTGCACATTTAAACAAATTTGAGAACCACATCTGGTATCCAATACCCAAGAATCAGTGGTAGAAAGGAGACTATCTATCATATAGATACCTGAAGTCGACGCAGTCCCACTGCTCTTTTTCTTCTTTTTCTCTTCCTTAAAAGCCTTGCAATTACGTTTCTAATGACCAATTTCTTGACTATGGAAACAAATTGCATCCTTTTGTGAATCGAGTTTTGCCTCTGGAGCCTTGGCAACCTTTGCCTTGCATATTTTGGGTTTGACAACTTTCTTACCCTTTCCTTTGGCACTAGCCTTCTTTCCATCATGAACCAAAAGCATAGGAGAACCTTTCTACATAATCTTCAACTCCGCAGTTTTAAGCATACCATGCAACTCGGAGAGATTCTTATCCATTCCATGCACGTTATAATTCATCACAAACTAATTATAACAGTTAGGCAATGAATTAAGAATGAGATCCGTGGCTAGCTCCAATGGGATTGGATAGCCAAGTTTCTCAAGATGCTCTACATAGCCTTTCATTTTAAGCATGTGAGGACTCACTTGTTCCCCTTCACTCATTTTGCAAGAAGTGAATGCAACAATGGTCTTGTATCTCTCTTGCCTAGCTTGCTCTTGAAACATGGCTCTTAACTCTACGCCTATCTCATAGGCTTCCAAATATTCCAAACTTTGTTGGAGTTTTGAGCACATAGTAGCAAGCGTGAGACAACTTACATCTCTAGAATCATTACGATGTTTCTTGTAACTGTCTCTTTCTGCCCTAGGGGCATTGGCTTCTAGTTCAACAGGAAGAGGCCCATCGAGAATGTACAACTTATCTTCTTGCCTAAGAAATATTCTTAGGCTACGGATCCAATCCATAAAGTTCGTACCATTCTCTTGGAGCTTATCCTTCTCAAGGATCGATCGCAATGAAATTGATTGAGTGTTGTTAGTCATTATCAACAATTATCCAAAATTTTAAAATTTAATAAGTACCATCTTTCATTAAAGAAATTTATAATGTATTTTTCCAAAAAATACTCCCACTAAATTATACAACCTTCTTATACATCCAATGTATGATATAATTTAAATGGGCTAAGATCCAACTTTAATTTAACTTTGAGTCCATGGAGGCGGACCGCTCAAAACTAAATTAATTAGGTAGATAATCATGTCAATCATACCCATATGACTCTTAGATTCTTTTCTGAGATTCTTTAAGAAATCCAATTTCAAAAAGCATGTTAAATCTCATCTTTGCCTAGGCCCAAAACTGTTTTGACGCCTAATTAAGTCCAACCATTTTAAACGTATAGGAACCATTCAATTTAATGCACCTCGCGGAGGCGAACCCACATTAAATTAATGAACCTCATCTTTCTCATTCATGAATAAAATTAATGCACCTCGCGGAAGCGAGCCCACATGAATTCACCCATGTACTTATAAGTGTTTTAATCATGGCATGGAAAAAAAGGACTTAAAACTTTCTTGAAGGTTTATCACATATAGCATACAACACATTTATGAGCACATAATATAAACATATTACGTATCAAGTTTAGCCACTAAATTAATCATCATTAATTTAAGCATAATATTTATGTGTCATTAGTTTCTCTATAATTATGAGTATGAGACTCTTTGAACTTTGGTTATCATCTCCAAATCATGACAACAAGAAGTGCGGCCTACACTAAGCCATAAGGCAACCACAATTCCGTACTAATTCAAGAAACCAAGAAAGTAGTCCATGTGGCCGAAACTAAGCAATAGATGGTCTCGATGAAAGTAGGCCAATTGCATCCACAATTCCACATGGATCTCCAATCTTTGAATCAAGAACTTTGTTTCTCAATTTTACCAATCATGAACTCTTCATAATTCTAACTTCGTTTTATCTTTGAAACTTTGATTGCGATCAAATTTGGGAAACACAATCTCGATGAACGTAGACTAGCCATCCAAACTTTGAACCAATCTTAGAATCACAAGACTAAAACAAATAGGAAAATCAAACCCAAGATCCAAACCCAAATCCCGCCCCCGCGCCAAACCCTAGGTCCGGCCGGGTCAAGGAATGGGTCCGGTCGGACCTCTCAGAAAATCTCAGATTTTTAAAGTTCCAAAATTTATCTCAAAATTGTTTTTCCCGATTCAATTAGGATTTGGTGTTCTTGGTGATCCAATCACCATGATCATCAAAACCTTGAATGAACAATTCATGAATCCTTGAATTATCAAAACTTTGATCCAATAAAAAATTGATAATCCAAACAATTTTAAATCCACCATAATTTTTATTGCGATTGAATAGTGCGATTAAAGTTTATAAAACAATAAACCACATAAAATCATATAACACATAAACATCATAATCCAATATTCACATCATGCTAGGCACATAAACAAACAATTTATATACACACAACATGATCTAGTATTGAAATAATCAACATGAACGAGGCTTTGATACCACTGTTGGGTTTCGTAGTAACAAGCGCAGCGGAATAAAGCATTTAAAATTTTTATGAAACCCAAAGCCATAGATCCGCTCATATGATTATATCAAATACATACAATATGAATACTAGAATACTAACCCTTGATGCCTTTGAATTTGGTCCTTAATCTTGGTGGAGAATTCGAAGCTTGATCACGAGCAAGTAAGAACACGAACTTCGAAGATGATAAATTTCACCCTCTATCGGTATCCACACCACGAACGAATATCAAGAACACTTGATCTTGGTTGCTAGACCAAATTGAGAAACACGTTTTCTCAATTGTATTTTGACTATATGGAATTATGTGATGATATTCGTGTTCTTCAATCTAGAGATCTCTTAGAACAAGAAAAATAATCCTCTCAAAACACTTTGGAGGCACTCATAATGTTATCACAATTGCTTGGAATGATTAGGGCAACTAGAGATAGATTTTATACTTGTTACACCTATTCCAAATAGGAAACAAGTAGTCAAACCCGCAAGAAAACGGAACAGGAAGTTTCTGGCCCGAAACCGCCTTGCCCGACCGGGTATAGCAATGTGCCCGACCGGGCGCAGCATATAGCCCGACCGGGTACATAAGGCTGCCCGACCGGGCGCTCCCCTTTTCCAGTTTTTCCAGTTTTCTCCTCTAAAATCCTAAAAACCCTTAAAAGTCCTTCGACCCATAATTCCAATTAAGTCCTTTTAGATTCGTTCTAATGTGTGTGACCGTATAGGATTACACTAAGTTGGCAATGGGTTCAATCATAAACCCATAAGATATGATTAGGTTCTAGCAAACCGTCATACCTACCCAAATAGTATAACTAGATACAAGTTCGCATTCCATTTAGAACATGTCATAATCCCTTTGTCCACGATGTCATTGAACACAAGTCATGGTCAACAAGTCAACTTGTCTTTGTTCAATACTTTCTCGATTCCGAATATGTTGATAATCCAAACGACATTGATCCAATCAATTCATTTGAGTCCGGCCGAACATTTTCATCAACATCATTCCTACGAGAGGCCTAATCTTGACATCTCTCCGAAGAGGGACAAATCCATCATAGCTTATTATTCTTCCCTACATGAATCTGATTATACCAATCATACCTTTTATAACTACCCAGTTAAAGGTAACGTTTGAATATGTCAAACATAATGTTCATCAAGTGGAAGACTATAATAACTACATGTCTAAGGATTCAAATGACATAACTAATATGAGATATATATATGACATTGACCATGATATAGATCTCATAAAGCGGGTCATGTCCGGTACTTAACAAGTACCCATAAATCTAACATGATCATCCCATGATCATTTAGCCTTTATACTAATACCAAACAAGTAATAGGGACGGAGATTATTATAAGTAAACATGAACGAAAATAATAATCAAAACATCTCTTTATTAATATGAAATAAATGATAACAATTACAAAGTTTATTAAACGTGCCTAGGGCACCAACACCAACAGTTTGTTAATCAATTATCAGTTGTTGAATGAGCTTAATAATCTAATTGAAATTGATTATAGAAGATGGAGACGGAGATAGTGGATAGAAATGTCGAATCAGAGGAGATTGACATTACAAACGACAATGAAGATGAATATGAAGATATGGAGATTGAATCTGCTATGCAATCAGGTAAATTGAATCTTCAATGCAATACAAATCTAGCATTAATTTGATTTCTGTAGTTGTTTCCTGCTCAAATTGAAATAGACATGTTGAAACAGCTTAATTTGAAACTAGCATTGATTTTTTTAGTGCAACCTGTGTTTTTAGCATAAAAACTGTGTAATTGTCTTGAAACTTGATGTTTTATTACATTAACTTGGTTTAAATTAGTGCAACTTGGTGTTTTATCAATCTATGATACCTCAAATCTCTACTTGGTGTTTTTTTAATTTAACTCGGTATTTTAACAAAAAAAACTTGATGCTATAGTAACGATACATTTATGTTGAAACAAGCAGTTTGAACATCAACTTATATCTGACATTATTGTTATAGGACATTACCTGATGTTTTAACTGATAAACTTAAGATTTTACTTGATAAACTTTCTATTATAGTAATAGTGCCTTATTTGCTGAAAAGTATATGGTTGAATATCTTTTGGCAGGGACTGTCCCTGATGGTGAGAATGTTGCTGGGGCCTTGCTGTATCGAAAAGCAAAAACATGGGAAGAGTTGTATAAGATCTACAAACAACACGCAAATGCATTAGGATTTACGACAAAGCTTTCAATTCTACGTATGTCCAGGAAATATGGGAAACCACTAGATAGATATTTTAGATGTTCCTGTGAAGGAAAATTCAAACCAAGAGGATCTGCCGCTATAAGTATAAGTCCTGTTGAGGTTAATCATACATTCATTCCGTCTCCATTGCAACTGTTGGATAACGAACCGAAAAAGGATAAAAAAAAAAAAAAAAAAGGAAATGTGTTGTGAAAAGAACAGGTTGTAATGCTATGATGAGGGTGAAATTGCTCCCAAAGGAAGACTTATATATAGTTGCACGCCATGTTTTAGAACACAACCATGAGATGACGAGGACACAATGGAACCATTGAAAGCGTAACGAACGGAATGTCTCAAATGCAAATGCCTTTTTAATTGAACAAATGGAAGATGCTGGTATAAGGCCAATGGATGGATTTAATGTTATGGCAAAAGCAGCAGGTGGGGAAGAGCATTTGGGTCATACTAGGGTGGATCATGTCAATTTTGTGCAACGATTAAGATCGGAAAAGATTGATGGCGGTGATGCTCAGACTGTTGTAGATAGACTTTGTGATCTTGAGGAAGAAAATCCAAACTTCTATTATAAGATACGCCTTGGAGATGATTCCAGATTATGCACATTATTCTGGAGGGGCACGATGATGATAGAGGACTATGACTTATTCGGTGATGTTGTTATTTTCGATACAACATACAACACCAATAAATATGGTCTTATTCGTGCTCCTATAGTTGGTGTAAACAACCATTGGAACACGGTTATGTTTGGTTGCGCGTTTTTGCATAATAAAAAGGCAGAAACATTTTCATGGCTTCTTAAGGAATTTCGAAAGTCGATGGGTGGAAAAGAACCGAAGACAATTTTTACTGATCAAGACTGTGCAATGTCGAAAGCGATTGAAGAGGTATGTAGTTCTTAAAATATGCTTTAAAAATTGCAATTTTTAAAAAAAATCATTAGTCTATGAAATACCAAGTTTGTTTATAAAATTAGAAAGTTTTGGTTATAAAATACCAAGTTTGTTTATAAAATTTGAAAGTTTTAGTTATAAAATAAAAGTTTGTTTATAAAATTAGCAAGTTTGGTTTATGAAATACCAAGTTTGTTTATAAAATTAGCAAGTTTGGTTTATAAAATACCAAGTGATACTGTCGCGACCCCGGACCCCGCGGGCCCGAGACCGCGATCTGGACGTCGGCTTAAAACCAAAACTATGAATTACTGAAGTTAAAAATTTCATTTGATGCCAAAAGGTGATGATCCCAAATTTTACAAATCATTTGAACAACAAGGTGAAACTAGTATAAACTCCATAAGTTTATACACCAAAGTTAAAAAATACACAAATCCTAATGACGTCAATGTTTGGTACAAATATCCCAAAAAGGTTACACATTTATATAATGTAAACCAACCTATAACAACCTTCCCCAAAAGAATGTATCCACACTCGACGTTCTCTTTCTCGGGATCAGCGAGACTAATCCTTAGCACCTGGGGGGGTTAAGGAAAAACAAAGATAAAAGAAAGGGGGTGAGATAAATCTCAATAAGTTACTAATGCAACTACATGACATGCTATGATGCAATATACAATAAGCAATAATAAATATCACATAGCACATAGCATTTATCACTTAACAGATAGCAGCGGAAATAAACACATAAAAAAGGATATAGCCAAGGTTTTCCAAACCGGAACATCCAAATAAAGGATCGCTGCGCAGCTTCAATAATCACCAAATCATCATCTTCATAATAGCATGAAAGCCGAAGAGAAAACCCCGGTACCGGAACCAATAACCATAACAGTGTCACAAAGGACAAGGACCAGGACACAAAGTCATGCCCGGTAGCTAGATACATTCACAAAGGAAGCTAACTCATCCTCTCCAAGGCCAATCTGGAAAAGGGGTAAAAGAAGGGGGCAAAACAATGGTCAACATTATAATGGACTTGGCTTTGCCATTATAATCTTTCCCATCGCCCGATGCAACAAATATGCTAGCTGGGCTTCCAATTAAATGCTAAGTAATAATAATTTAGCATGGATAAACAACTTAAGGTTCCAAAGTAGGGAACCAATCCAAATAAATTACCACAAAGGTAAACCAATCCAAACAACACATCAAGGATGAACCAACATTCCCAAAACGGTACTTAAATAAATTCCATATCATATTTATTCATATAAGAATCAATTCCAATTACTAAAGTGTTCCACGATGTTATCCTAAGTTAATTAGAAGGATTAAACCTAAACTAGTTAAGCCATTTAGTTAAACAAGCAAAAAGGGCAATTTTCCAAGCAGGCGGCGGGCGGGCGCCTGGGCATAGGCAGGCGGGCGCCTGTTTGGCCAGAAGGTTTGGGTCGCTGGAAAAGGGGGTGCAGGCGGGCGCTCGGGTCAAGGCGGGCGGGCGCCTGGTCTGCTGGCTGGGAGGAAAGACAGAGCTGGGTTCTTCAAATTCCTTACCATTTCCATACCATTTTCATAACACCCAAAATCAACACTCCCAACACGATTCCTAAGGTATCCAAACATCATTTAACCAAAAAGGGGACCTAAATAACACCCTTTAATCACCCAAACCAACACCAAATCCCCACATTCAAGATTTCACCATTTTTACCCAAAACTCAAATAAATTCAAAATAAATTCTAAACTCAACCAAACTTCAAATATAACACATCAAACATCATATAAACATGATATGAACAATTTAGCATAAAAATGGGGGAAAAGTAACTTACTTGATAAATCTCAAAGATGACGGAATTCAATTCTTTTTGGTCCTACGCGATCCTATCGACGATCAATGGAGGAGAGAGAGAGAGAGTTTGCTGGGAGATGATGGAGGGAGGTGGAGTGTATGAGGGAGAAGGAGGTGTAGGGAGAGGGTAGGAGTATGATTTAAAAACTTACACATTGACCCCCTCCTCTAACTACCCAACAATACAACACTAACCCAAATGACTCAAATAAAATGCTAGGCATAAATATTATGAAACATAAAATGCACACATAAATATTTAAATAAATAATAATTTAAATAAATAAATAAGCAAATAATTAAATAATAATTATTTAATTACTAATAAAATATAGCCTAGATTTCGGGTCGTGACATTCACTCCCCCTTAAAGAAAATTCGACCCGAATTTTAACGAAACTCACCTTAAACAAAAAGCCACGGAAATTTCCTCTCGATCTCATCTCGGAGCTCCCACGTCGACTCCTCGATGTTATGATTCCTCCAAAGGACTCTAACCAACGCAATGCTTTTTCTTCTCAACTCTTGAACTTTAGAATCTAAGATCTGAACCGGTCGTTCCTCATAAGTCATATCGGGCTCAATATCCCCCGGTATCCTCGGTAACACGTGAGACGGATCATGAACATACTTCCCAAAATCTCAAACGGACAAATAAACCTCGGAGCCAATTTGCCTTTCTTCCCAAATCTACGAATACCCACCTTTGGAGACACTTTCAAGAACACCAAATCACCGGTCTGAAAGCTAAGATCTCGCCTTCGGTTATCTGCATAGCTCTTATGTCGACTCTGGGCTGTTTTCAATCTATCCCGGATAACTCTAACCTTTTCAACTGAATCCCGAAGCAAATCAATACCCACGATCTTCGCTTTACCAACCTCATCCCAACAAATAGGCGATCTACACTTTCTTCCATACAAAGCCTCAAACGGTGCCATCTCGATACTAGCCTGATAACTGTTGTTGTAAGAGAATTCCACTAACGGTAGGTGCGAATCCCAAGAATCGTAAAAATCTATCGAACAAGCTCGCAACATATCCTCAAGAATCTGAATAGTCCTCTCGGATTGACCGTCGGTCTGAGGATGAAAAGGCGTGCTGAATCGCAAATCTGTACCCAAAGCTTCCTGAAACGCCTTCCAAAACCTAGAAGTAAACCTCGGGTCTCGATCTGACACAATGCTAACCGGAACCCCATGCAATCTAACAATCTCATCGATATAAAGGGTCGCAAGCTTCTCCATCGAATATCTGATGTCAATAGGAAAGAAATGGGCACTCTTGGTCAATCTATCCACTATTACCCAAACACTGTCATACTTCCTACGGGTACGAGGCAGTCCCGTAACGAAATCCATAGTCACATGCTCCCATTTCCATTCCGGAATCTCTAACGGCTGAAGTAATCCCGCGGGTCTCTGATGCTCGGCTTTGACCTGCTGACACGTTAGACACTTCGAAACATACTCCGCTATCTCTCTTTTCATATTAATCCACCAAAATTGTTGCTTCAAATCCTGATACATCTTCGTACTACCCGGATGAATAGTATATCTCGATTTGTGACCCTCATCTAAAACTTGCCTCTTTATTCCACCAACATCGGGTGCGCACAAACGACCACGGAAAGTCAAAACTCCACTCGGACTCAAAGAAAAATCCTCGAAGTTCTTTTCCTTCAATTTACCCATTATCTTCACCAACTCAAGATCTTCTTTCTGAGCTTCCTTTATCCTTTGAATTAGGGTCGGAGACACTCTAATATTCGCAAAAATAGCCCCATGTCTCGATTCACGAGGAGACCAATCTCGAACATCCTCAAGCATTTTCCATTCACGGACCATCATCGAAGCCACATAATATTTTCTACTAATCGCATCGGCTACCATATTCGCCTTTCCCGGGTGATAAGAAATCGTGCAATCATAATCCTTCAACAATTCCATCCATCGGCGTTGTCGGTTGTTCAATTCTTTCTGGGAGAAAAGGTATTTCAAACTCTTGTGATCCGTAAAAATCTCGAACTTCGCTCCATAAAGGTAATGCTTCCATTTGTGCAACGCAAAGACTATCGCCGCCAACTCCATATCATGATTGGGGTAATTCTGTTCACTAGGGGTCAACTTCCTCGAAGCATACGCAATTACTTTCCCATTCTGCATCAACACACAACCCAAACCCTCTTTCGAAGCATCACTATAAATCACTAGGCCATCGCTCCCATTAGGCAAAGTCAAGATCGGTGCGGTAGTCAACCTCTTCTTCAATTCCTCAAAACTCTTGTCACATTTCTCGGTCCACACAAACGGGACATTCTTCCGGGTCAACTGAGTCATCGGAGTAGCAATCCTCGAAAACCCTTCAATAAACCTTCTGTAATACCCGGCTAAACCAAGAAAGCTTCTAATCTCTGTCACTGATTCGGGTCTCTTCCAATCCACTATGGCTTCAATCTTTGAAGGATCCACCGAAATCCCATCTTTAGAAATCACATGACCCAGAAATGACACCTTCTCGAGCCAAAATTCGCATTTACTGAACTTCGCAAATAATTTCTCCCTCGCAAGAACGGATAAAACTGTCCTCAAATGTTGTTCATGCTCCTCTCGAGATTTTGAATAAACAAGAATGTCGTCGATGAAGACTACCACGAACGAATCAAGATAGGGATGGAAAACCCGGTTCATCAAATCCATAAACACGGTCGGCGCGTTAGTCAACCCAAACGGCATAACCAAAAACTCATAATGACCATAACGAGTGCGAAAGGCAGTCTTCGGAATATCCTCCGATCGAACCTTCAACTGATGGTACCTACTCCTCAAATCAAGTTTAGAGAAAACCACGGACCCTTGAAGCTGATCAAACAAATCATCAATATGCGGTAGAGGATACTTGTTCTTCACCGTGACCTGATTCAACTTCCGGTAATCTATACACAATCTCAACGAACCATCTTTCTTCCGCACAAATAAAACCGGTGCTCCCCACGGGGAAACACTAGGGCGGATAAACCCTCGATCAAGCAACTCTTGCAACTGAACCTTTAATTCCTTCAACTCTGCGGGAGCTAACCTATAAGGTGCTTTCAAAATTGGAGCCGTACCCGGCAAAAGATTTATACAAAACTCAATCTCACGATCGGGAGGCATATCATACTCGGTAGAGAAAACATCGGGAAATTCCCGAACTACCCGAACACTATCAAAACTAGGGGATTCTTTCCTAGTATCAAGAACACTAGCCAAATACCCCTCACAACCACTATGCAATAATTTTCTCGCTTTCATAAAAGAAATTAAGCGAACCTTTCTACTCAGAGGACTAGCCTCAAACACAAATTTAGGCACATCGGGAATAGAAAAAGTAATAGTTTTCTTACGGCAATCAACGGAGGCATGAAACTTGCTCAACCAATCCATACCCAAAATGACATCAAAGTCTTGGATAGGAAGAACTACCAAATCCGCACAAAGGACACGACCACAAATAACCACATCACAAGCACGAAAGACTCGATCAGAAGTCAAGCATTCTCCTATAGGGGTCGACACCTCTAGCACGTACGGTAAAGACTCGAATGCAGCATTTAACATGGAAGCAAATTGCACAGAAATGTATGAATGAGATGATCCTGGATCTACTAACGCTCGTGCGCTCACATTAGACACAGAAACAATACCTCCAATAACGGATGGATCATCGGTAGCTTGTTGTTGATTCATGGCATAAACCTTCCCTTGCACTTTGGGCTTCCCAGCGGCATCCCTTTTCTGACCCTGATTAGTACCAACCCCTGACCCGGATGACTGTCCTCGGTACCTCGTGCACTCTCTCGTAAAGTGCCCCATTTCACCACAATTGGTGCACTTGCCTTGCTTTTTCCAACACCTATCCTCCGAATGGCCTACCTTCTGACAAAAGGTACAAGGCTTCCTATTCTGAATCCCCGGAGTAGTACTCGGATTCCTCGGTGTGGTTTGCCCCTTAAACTGAGATGATGCTCCCGGGTTACCTCGGTTGTCGAAACGGTGATGAGGTTTGCTTTGCCCTCCCGGCTTGCTCGGGTTAGCTACCTCGGTCTTCCTTTTATGCTCCCCAATATCTTGCTCTATTAAGTAGGCTCGGTCCACCGCATCTTGGAAAGTCACAATCCGTTGAGCAATCAGTTGAGTACGGATGGAGGTCTTCAATCCCCGAATAAATCTCATAGCTTTTTGTTCCTCGGTCCTCACCAAATAGTCGCAATACCGGGCTAATTCTATGAACTTAGCTGAGTATTGTGCTATAGACAACACACCTTGCTCTAGGTTGAGTAGTTCAATCTCCTTTCGGTTTTGATCAACAACCGGAATGAAATGCTCCTTGAATTTGCGCACAAACAACTCCCACGCATACACCGTGCGAGTATCGTCCCAACTAGCTTTAACACCCTTCCACCAATGCTCGGTGGCTCCCACAAGTTTATAAGCCGCGAACCGGACCTTGTCCTCATCCGAGCAACCAAATACCTCATAAATCTTCTCCATCGACTCAATCCACAACTCAGCTTTCCGAACATCGGGTTCCCCATTGAATTCAACCGGTTTCAACTTCAGAAATTGCTCCAATCCATAGCGGGGTGGTGCTTGTTCTACCCTCGAACCTTGATCATGTATGGCCTTCATGGCCGCCTCGAACATGCCTTAAAACATAGCACGTGCTTCTTCCCTTGTATCATTCTGATTCTGTGCCCCACTAGTACCTCCTCTGTTTCTTCTTCCAGACATTTTGAGTAATTACCTGCATAAGACATCAACCGTTAATCACTCCGCACACTACTACCCACCTAGGTCATACTAATCCACCTAGACTTATACTTAGAGCTAATGCCATAGCTCTGATACCAACTGTCGCGACCCCGGACCCCGCGGGCCCGAAACCGCGATCTGGACGTCGACTTAAAACCAAAACTATGAATTACTGAAGTTAAAAATTTCATTTGATGCCAAAAGGTGATGATCCCAAGTTTTACAAATCATTTGAACAACAAGGTGAAACTAGTATAAACTCCATAAGTTTATACACCAAAGTTACAAAATACACAAATCCTAATGACGTCAATGTTTGGTACAAATATCCCAAAAAGGTTACACATTTATATAATGTAAACCAACCTATAACAACCTTCCCCAAAAGAATGTATCCACACTCGACGTCCTCTTTCTCGGGATCAGCGAGACTAATCCTTAGCACCTGGGGGGGTTAAGGAAAAACAAAGATAAAAGAAAGGGGGTGAGATAAATCTCAATAAGTTACTAATTCAACTACATGACATGCTATGATGCAATATACAATAGGCAATAATAAATATCACATAGCACATAGCATTTATCACTTAACAGATAGCAGCGGAAATAAACACATAACAAAGGATATAGCCAAGGTTTTCCAAACCGGAACATCCAAATAAAGGATCGCTGCGCAGCTTCAATAATCACCAAATCATCATCTTCATAATAGCATGAAAGCCGAAGAGAAAACCCCGGTACCGGAACCAATAACCATAACAGTGTCACAAAGGACAAGGACCATGACACAAAGTCATGCCCGGTAGCTAGATACATTCACAAAGGAAGCTAACTCATCCTTTCCAAGGCCAATCTGGAAAAGGGGTAAAAGAAGGGGGCAAAACAATGGTCAACATTATAATGGACTTGGCTTTGCCATTATAATCTTTCCCATCGTCCGATGCAACAAATATGCCAGCTGGGCTTCCAATTAAATGCTAAGTAATAATAATTTAGCATGGATAAACAACTTAAGGTTCCAAAGTAGGGAACCAATCCAAATAAATTACCACAAAGGTAAACCAATCGAAACAACACATCAAGGATGAACCAACATTCCCAAAACGGTACTTAAATAAATTCCATATCATATTTATTCATATAAGAATCAATTCCAATTACTAAAGTGTTCCACAATGTTATCCTAAGTTAATTAGAAGGATTAAACCTAAACTAGTTAAGCCATTTAGTTAAACAGGCAAAAAGGGCAATTTTCCAAGCAGGCGGCGGGCGGGCGCCTAGGCATAGGCAGGCGGGCGCCTGTTTGGCCAGAAGGTTTGGGTCGCTGGAAAAGGGGGTCCAGGCGGGCGCTCGGGTCAAGGCGGGCGAGCGCCTGGTCTGCGGGCTGGGAGGAAAGACAGAGCTGGGTTCTTCAAATTCCTTACCATTTCCATACCATTTTCATAACACCCAAAATCAACACTCCCAACACGATTCCTAAGGTATCCAAACATCATTTAACCAAAAAGGGGACCTAAATAACACCCTTTAATCACCCAAACCAACACCAAATCCCCACATTCAAGATTTCACCATTTTTACCCAAAAACTCAAATAAATTCAAAATAAATTCTAAACTCAACCAAACTTCAAATATAACACATCAAACATCATATAAACATGATATGAACAATTTAGCATAAAAATGGGGGAAAAGTAACTTACTTGATAAATCTCAAAGATGACAGAATTCAATTCTTTTTGGTCCTACGCGATCCTATCGACGATCAATGGAGGAGAGAGAGAGAGAGTTTGCTGGGAGATGATGGAGGGAGGTGGAGTGTATGAGGGAGAAGGAGGTGTAGGGAGAGGGTAGGAGTATGATTTAAAAACTTACACATTGACCCCCTCCTCTAACTACCCAACAATACCACACTAACCCAAATGACTCAAATAAAATGCTAGGCATAAATATTATGAAACATAAAATGCACACATAAATATTTAAATAAATAATAATTTAAATAAATAAATAAGCAAATAATTAAATAATAATTATTTAATTACTAATAAAATAGAGCCTAGATTTCGGGTCGTGACAGATACAGTACCAAGTTTGTTCATTATAACATGTATGTTTCTCCTAAATAGGTGTTTGAAGGGAGAACGAGACATAGGCTTTGCTTGTGGCACATTTTACAAAATGCAATAAGCCACTTTGGAAAACTCAAGAAGGATGACGAATTCAAAGATGAATTTGATCACTGTCTTAGAGGTTGTGCTAATGAGGATGAGTGTGAACGTTGTTGGCATTCAATGATTGACAAATATGAACTTGGAGAAGTCACATAGTTTCAGCGTCTATATGAGATTCGAAATAAGTGGTGCCCTGCATTAAGTAAAGACTTCTTCTCCGCTGGAATTTTGTCATCTCAAAGAAGTGAAAGCACTAATCATTCAATTTGTTTCAAAGCAAACAGAAATACCTCACTAACAAGGTTCTTTGACTTATTTAACGAGACTGTATCACGATGGAGGAGTAAGGAACAACGGAAGGAGTTTGATTCCACTTTCTCTGTCCCACAAGCTGAATTGCATGGTGGTATTATCAAGCACGCAGCTGAAGTTTACACTTTGGAGATATTCAGGTTTTGTTCTACCTGTATTAATTTCATGTATTAAAATATCAAGTTGTTGTGTTAAAACATAAAGTAGTTATATTAAAATACCAAGTTTTTTTCCCCAGGTTTTTCTAAGAGGGGGTAAAGGCTGCATTCGCATCAACTTATAGTATTGGTTTCTCTTTAGATGACAACAACAAATTGTTTCAGATTGCTCATGAAGATCGTCCTGAAAGAATAGAGTCAGTAAGTTACATGAACAATAATGGAGATGTAAGAGTTAATTGTACCTGCAATCACTTCATTGAGGTTGGATGGCTTTGCTTTCATTGCATTAAAGCTTTAAATTTATCAAACGTCAATAGGATACCTGATGTGTACATTGAAAAGAGGTGGACAAAAAAGGTAAAAAAGGATGTGTGGGACAGAACATACTGAGGGGATGACGTTACACCAACAACCAGACAAATTTACTTTAATCCTTGGACACAACAAATGGCAAGAAAGTATTATGATTTGATGTTAACATGCCACAAAAACATTGCTGCAAGACGGGTACTAGATGACAGGTTCAACCGAGACTCTCTCCAAGTTCAAGAAATATTATCTGCAAACTTGGAAGATACTACTACAGCAAGTGCAACAAATAGTGCTACAAGAAATTCTTCGAGAACTGCACCTGCTATAATTGATCCAGTACGTGCCAGTACTAAAGGGAGGAAAAAAAAGCCAAAAGCAAAATTCGAGCGGAAAAAGCCAATTACGGACGAGTTTGGCTCAAAAACACCTAATCCACACTTAATTTGATTTCTGTAATTGGTGTTCAAATTGAAACAGATTTGTTCAAACTGCTCAAAAGTGATATATTATTGATTTGGTGTAGCTTGGTGTTTTAGTACAGTATCCTGGTCTTTTGGCATTGTAACTTGATGTTTTGGTAGATAAACTTGATGTTTTACTTGTGCAACTTGACTGCTCAAAATTGATATATATTTTATTTTGTATAACTTGGTGTTTTAGGATAGTATCTTGCTATTGTTTCATTGTTACTTGATGTTTTGGTACATAAACTTGTTGTTTTATTATTGTAACTTGGTCTTTGAACATCATCCTGTTATGGGAACTTGGTATTTTGGCAGTGTAATTTGGTATTTTACCAGACAAACTTGATGTTACTTAAAACAGTAAGTCCAATCCCAAAAAACACCATGATGCAACTTCAACTCATTAAAAAAGAAGTTGGAACTTCAGCTCAGCAAGTTTCCAACTTATATATACATGTTTGTTCACACAAACATCATGTTAGGAACCAAAACATCTACTACTAACCAAATGTTAAGTCTCTTCACAGACCTAGTCTGGAAGCAAAACAACCAGTTTGGACTTACTAACAACAAGTTTGGACTTAATAAAATCAAGTTTGGACTTCCAAACACCAAGTTACAACCTCACTAACTAGCAGCCTTTTTAGACCTAGTTTGTCTAACATACGTCATATTAGTAGCTTTCTTCCTCTTCTTCTCCTCGTTGTCTTTCTTCTCAAAAACATTGTCAATGTGATCTCGTTTGATTTCCGAGAACTCTTCAGCTTTCTTCAGCAAAATATCTCGTTTCTTGTTCAAATCACTGAGTAGCAATGCTGCGAGAGCCTCTGCCCGAAGAGTAATCCTTCGCATATCCTAAACCAAAAGAAGTATATATTCACCCACTACATTTTGAATAAAAATACAAACATACAAAAAAAAGATATAAAATTACATTTAAATTTACCTTGGACAATTCAGGACATTTATACTTTTTTCCTTGGAAGTCTTTCATCTCCCACATAATGTAAATACCACAATCACTGTTATACTGGTTTTCTTGAAGCACCCAATCAAAATTCATATATTCATATTCATAATCTTTGATCTCCTCACAATTCAGGACATTTATACTTTTTTCCTTGGAAGTCTTTTTTCCTTGGAAGTCTTTCAACACTGTACTCAATTCTTGATACTATAAAAATAAATTAAAAAAAAATAAAAATAATAAGTAACAATAAATTAAAAAAAAATAATTAGAGCAAAAAAAGGATAAGACTTACCAAAGTCTTAGCAAAAAGAGAAGAATGAAACTTCTTAACACCATTCATTTTTAAGTTGTCCAAATACTGACACTTTTTTGTGTCAGTATTCACAACATACATTGTGTAATGCCCGTGTTTAGCAATTGGAAGAAAGAACTGTGAAAAAAATATGAATTTTAGTATTAAATTTGTTAAACAAGAGCAAGTAGTATAATATATAAAAACATTAAAATTAAAATATTAACATTACCAATTTAGTTTCTCTAAGATTCTTCATCTTATCACTCATCACTTGATTCTTAAAAAATTCTTTCAACGCCCAATGGAATAAATGACCTTTCTCATGTGCTTCTTTACCAGAAGTAGTATCTGACCAAAGCAACTGCATATAAAAAAACAAAGTTACTATATCAGTACATCAAGTTACTATACCAGTACATCTAGTTACAATACTAAAAACTAGAGTTACAAAAACAAAAATAAAATAAAATCGAACTTACCGAACAACTACTGCAACTAAAAATAAATTTTTTACATTGTTCCAGACATCAATGTCACTCTGTTCATCAGAACCGCCCATAGATCAAGAATTGTGATACTTACTTCATTTCCTTCTTGTAACGTTTGTATGTCCTCATTAAAAATTAATGCAAAATCTTCATATGAACAATAGCTACCACTACAAAAAAAAAAAGAAAAAAAAAAATAAGTTATCAGGTACAAACGCCAAGTTTACACATAAACATATCAAGTTAAACTAAAAAAAGGAACAAAATGAAGGATGTTTTACCTATGCACAGAATTCACAAAGTAGTCAGAAAAACAATAGTCAACAACTTGCTTTCTCAAAAGCTTCATTGGCATCAACAAAATCTTATACTTTTGCATAAACCTGGAGCTCAAAACAGTTGCAAGATTCGCTTCGCCACAAGGTAATGTGCACCCTAGACCATCATCTGAATTCTCTTCTCCAATTTCGGCATCATTCTCCACAATTGGGGACAAAACGTTTAGGATTCCCTTGATCGTCAAAATCACGCAAAAGAACAGAATCTGGCAACTCAGTTGAATCAGTATCGACATTATCACTACCAGCTTCATAAAGAGTTTCCTTCTCCTTCTCCTTGCCCCTCTCATGTTCCTTCTTCTTCTCCTTCTCCTTCTCCTTCTCCTTATCACCACCAGCTGCATCAGAAGTTGTGATTTCTTCATGGACGGGCTCATTAACTGGATTCTCATCTGCATGAACGAAATCATTGCCACCATCACAATTGCCACCGCCATCATCGGAATCACTTAGAAGATGAAATGTTGGTCCATTTTTTAATTTGTTCATCCACTTGACCCTCTTATTCAACTCCATCATTACAGCATCAATAGCCTCAAAAAACCCAGGAGCATTATAAAATTCTTGACTTGACGAAACTTCCTCATGCCTGGATCCTGGAGATTCATCAACAGTTTCGTTCTCCTTCTCCTTGTCCCTCTCCTGCTCCTTATCATTCTTTTCCTTTCCAACTTTTTGAAGTCTTTCAATCAGTGAATGATTTATCACTTCCATGTCTCTCTTGGAAATAACCATCGCCTCTTTAGAAGACTACACATAAAGAAACAAAGTTAAGGCATCCAAAAAACAAAAGTTTCACCATGAAAAGACCAAGTTTTAATGTTAAAGAAGCATGAAACAGCCTATTTCATAAACTTGCAAAAAAAAAAAGTACAATAGCAAGTACAAACAGTAAAACAACAAGTTTGAACATGAAAACACCAAGTTTATGTATATAAGTGCATTGAAACAGCCTATTTCATAATCTTGCAAAAAATAAAGTACAACAGCAAGTACAAACATGAAAATAACAAGTTTGAACATGAAAACCCCAAGTTTATGTATATAAGTGCTTTGAAAAAGCATAATCATTAACACCAAGTGTGAACATGAAAACACCAAGTTTTATCATGAAAACAACAAGTTTCTATATGAAAAATATCAAAAGATTGCATATGAAACAAGTTATAAAACACAGGGCTGTATATAAAAACACCAAGTTTACAAATCAAATCAACAAGTTTAAATATCATAACATCAAGTCTGCATATGAAAACTGGCTATTGATAAACAATAAAACTTACATCATAACCCAGTGCTCGTATTTCCTTGTTTGTTTGACTGCCTTCTGGAATACAATACCTCACAGTCCTTCCATCTTTTGACATCTCTTCTTCTCAAATTTCTTCTTCTCTAATCTGTTCCTCTCTAATCTCCTCATGTTCAGCATTTTCATTGCCTTCTATTAAAAATTCAACATCATCTTCGTCATTACTGATTGGATAAGAATCTGTTGACCTGAGATTTTTCCATACAACTTTTTCTTTGACTTATCATTCGCTCTTTTCTTAAGCTTTTCAACAGTCCAGTGTTGAATCAAAGGCCTTTGATATGGTTCTCTCACACCTTGAAACGGGAATCTGTGCAAGTATGCTAACAATAGCACAAGCATACACCCACTGCAGCCCCTCATGTTCTTCTTAGCCGTCTTATACTTACCAATGCCTTTGGCCAACCTCTTCAAAATAAAATCACACCAATCGAACTTTCTAATATTACCGACATCCCCAAGCATACCCAACAAAGACAAGTCAACATGCTTTGATATAATAGGAGCCAAAAGATGACCAACAACATGCAGAACATACAATCACTTGAACTTATCGCCTCCATCTTTCAGATCATCTTGATTTAGACGTTTTTCAATACACGACAAATGTATTCCTTCTTTGGTTTTCTTAAAATGTGCACTATTAAAATATTTCTCTCTCACAGCCAAATCTTCTTCATTGCTCAATGCACCTATTTTCAGATTCCTTGTGTTCCTTGGAAGGCAGAATATGTCAAAAACATCATTTTTTGTCAGCGTATATGACTCCTTATCATTGACTGTCTGCACATAAGTATCTGCATCAAAGTTCTGAACAAGAAAAAGAACAATCCCAACAGGTAGCTTCACCAATTTCAAATCCAATAAGGATCCAAACCTAATAGATTTGACATCTTTTATCTGATTATCAGATAATTTCAGCAATTCCACTTTACTTGGCGTACATGTATACATGTATGCAAAAACTGCTTTTCCTTACCATTAATTATGCACCCTTGACTACGACCCTTACAAATCTTTTCAGTGCTAGCTTTTCTTTTCTTAGTAGCTTTTCCCCCCAATACATCCTCCCTAGATTTTATTTGTTCACCATCTGATGATGATTATGATGATGATGATGATGATCGTTTAACATCAGCAGCAGGAGAATACTCCGATTCAGAATCAGTATTGTCACCAGGAGAAGGCTATAACAATAAAAACATCAAGTTTAAGTATAAAAACATCAAGTTTAAGTATCAAAACACAAAGTGACAGTTTTGTAAATGACAACATGTTTCTATATAAAAACATCAAGTTTAAGTATCAAAACACAAAGTATCAATATAAAAACCAGAAGTTTAAGTTTGTAAATGAAACAAGTTCTAAAACCCCAAAAATTCCTAATCATAGTAATACAAAATTCGAACAAAAATGCTAGAAATCAAACCAATAACAAACAAAATAGAGTGAGAATCAAGAGAAAAAAGCTTGAAAATCAACACATACCTAATCAAACAATACAAAATTCGAACAAAAATCCTAGAAATCAACACAATAAACGAACAAAATAGAGTGAGAATCAACACATACCTCCGTAACGCCCTTCCTCTTCTTCATTACATATCTCTTTGCTGTGGTAGTCACTAATTTTTTCAACGTCATTCTGCTTGAAATCGAGTGAAATCGAACGAAGGTTAGGTCTGAGGGTGAGAGAGATGGAGAGAGCGACGGCGACGGTAAAGGTTAGGTCGGAGAATGAGAGAGATGGAGGTTAGGTCGGAGAGTGAGAGAGATGGAGAGAGCGACTGTTAGAGATGGAGATAGAAAGAAGAAAGAGTTATCGTACCTTACAAAAGTGGAGTAAAAGACGGTTCACAAAAAAAAGCCGCGTAGAGATGTATGAACCAGTTCTCAAATAAACGCTTTATATACCTAGTTACAAAACAGGACTTTTTTTAACATTTGGGGGAAACTAGTTTCCCCCAAAATTTTCTGTTAGACTTTCTGTATCTTCATCATACAAATCACGAATACAAACATATCCAGGTGTACATGTGAACTGAGTTATGTAGTTGTCAATGATTGATTAAAAAAGAACAAGACATATCCAAGAAAGTAGTAGATCGTTAGCGCACTTGGGATGTTGGTTTTTGGGAACTGAAAGACTGATTTCTTAATTTCAGCAAGTGCACAGATGATGGGAGACCAACTACTACATTAAAACTCCCCATCTCATTGTCACACTGGGGACCAGGACCCTTTTAGGGTTCCACTAAGAGATTTAACTCAAATACTAATTTTATTCAATTTTCAAATATTATATACAATATTTGAAAATTGAATAAAATTAGTATTTGAGATAAATCTCTTAGTGGAAACCCTAAAAGGGTATATATATATATATAGGTAAGTGCTCAAATGAGAACCGTGAGAACTTGGATACATTAGGTTTTTACATACGGTATCCAATGGTTCACTTGGATACATTTGATATATTACTTGGATACATTAGGTAAAAACTAATGTATCTAATGGTTCACTTGGATACATTGGATACATTACTTTGATACATTAGGTAAAAACTAATGTATCCAATGGTTCACTTGGATACATTAGCTTCTTACCTAATGTATCCAAGCTTTCACGATTCTCACGATATTTAGGTTCTCATTTGAGCACCTACATATATAGGGTCGCGCTCCAATGAGAATCATTTAAAAATGAGAACCGTGAGAACCGAGCATAACCATTTGATTAAATACAAAATCAAGAGTTCAGATTATAGATACACTTGGATACAATAGCTAATTTTCAAAATACACATGGATACATTAGTCATTTAAGCTACTGTATCCAAGTGCAACACTTGGATACATTACTTATCTAGTTACTGTAACAAAGTGCAATATCAAAATTTAGGTATTGTATCCAAGTGTATCTAATTTATAGATAATTTGGACCCTTGATTTTGAATATAATCTAATGGTTATGTGTGGTTCTCACGGTTCTCACACAATTGTGGTTCTCATTTGAGCACCTATATATATATATATATATATATATATATATATAGGTAAGTGCTCAAATGAGAACCGTGAGAACTTGGATACATTAGGTTTTTACATACGGTATCCAATGGTTCACTTGGATACATTTGATACATTACTTGGATACATTAGGTAAAAAATAATGTATCTAATGGTTCACTTGGATACATTGGATACATTACTTTGATACATTAGGTAAAAACTAATGTATCCAATGGTTTACTTGGATACATTAGCTTCTTACCTAATGTATCCAAGCTCTCACGGTTCTCACGATATTTAGGTTCTCATTTGAGCACCTACATATAGAGGGTCGCGCTCCAATGAGAATCATTTAAAAATGAGAACAGTGAGAACCGAGCATAACCGTTTGATTAAATACAAAATCAAGAGTTCAGATTATAGATACACTTGGATACAATAGCTAATTTTCAAAATACACATGGATACATTAGTCATTTAAGCTACTGTATCCAAGTGCAACACTTGGATACATTACTTATCTAGTTACTGTAACAAAGTGCAATATCAAAATTTAGGTATTGTATCCAAGTGTATCTAATTTATCGATAATTTGGACCCTTGATTTTAAATATAATCTAATGGTTATGTGTGGTTCTCACGATTCTCACACAATTGTGGTTCTCATTTGAGCACCTATATATATATATATAGGTAGGTGCTCAAATGAGAACTTAAATATCGTGAGAACCGTGAGAACTTAATGTATCCAATGATGTATCCAAGTGCACATTGGATACATTAGTTTTTACCTAATGTATCCAAGTAATGTATACAATTATGTATCCAAGTCAAGTAATGTATCAAATCATGTATCCAAGTGAACCATTGGATACATTAGTTTTTTTACCTAATGTATCCAAGCTCTCACGGTTCTCACGATATTTAGGTTTTCACAGGAGCACGTCCCTATATATATATATATATATATATATATATATATATAGGGTCGCGCTCCTGTGAGAACCATTTTAAATGAGAACCGTGAGAACCAATCATAACAATTAGATTAGAAAAAAAATCAAGGGTCGAGATATTAGATACATTGGATACACTTGGATACATTAGTTAATTTTCGAAAAACAATTGGATACATTAGTTATTAACATAGTGTATCCAAGTGCAACACTTAGATACAATACTTATTAACCTATTGTATCCAAGTGTAATATCGATTTTTTTGTAATATATCTAAGTGTATCAATTGTTTCTAACATATGGGCCCTTGATTTTTTTTCTAATCTTATGGTTATGATTGGTTCTCACGGTTCTCACGATATTTAGGTTCTCATTTGAGCACCTACCTATATATATATATATATATATATATATATGTATGTATATATATATATATATATATATATGTATGTATATATATATATATATATATATATATACATATAACATTTCATCCGTCCCACTCGAAATAAAACGTTTTTCTATTTTCTGTGTCCCACTCTGAACCGGACATCTCAAAATAGAAACTTTTTATTAATGAAACCTACTTGTCATGCTCACAACAACTTTTATTTACTATTTTCTACTCAATTTCTCTCTCCTTCTTACACATAACACCAACTTTTCAAACAATTGTTTTTTACTAGAATAATAGTATTTTTTTTTTTAATCCTCGTATCGGGATAGAATATTTTATTTCGAAAGAGACAGGGGAGAATTATTTTTAGCCATTAAACCTAGTACATATATTAGCACATAATTTTTAACACTAAAATAGGCTTGACTAATTTAAATAAACTATAACTAATAAAACAAAACAAGTGTCCATATCGATGAAAGTTTGAATAATCAAATTAAATGAGAAATGAGCAGATAATTTAGCTTTGGGTGAGTACAATAGTTAGAGCTAAGGTTCATCTTCACACATGGGTGATTATTCTATTTTAAGCTTCCCAAGGTCCAAATCCAGTTGTAGTATAAATTGTACCAAAAATTACAATAAAATTATTTATTTTATAACGTCACTAAATATAAACTTCTTCTTCTTCCACTTGTGTACATACAACACGAGTAAACCACATTTCTGACATCCGTACTATGACAAGAATATCACTATGGCCTCCGTACTATCTAAACAACAAATCTAACCTACGTACTATTCATAAATTAATCAAATTGACCCAAATCGTTGATGGGTGTTATAAAAGTTAGCTGGCGTTACTAATTTGACAGACAATACAATCAAAATATTCAAATCACCCCCATAAATATAAAAGGGCTACAATTGAAAATTTTAATTTATACATTAACCCCCTTTTTCTATTTAGCCCCAACCTAGATCTACATCAATTTTGGAAACCCAAGAGATTTCTCAACCTTCTTCTTCTCCGGTCACTCCATCCCACCGACCACCAGCCGACCACCCTCTTCTCCTAGAATTTTCTTCTCCTTCTCATTCCCCTTCCTACCATCGCCATCAACTAACCTGTGCCTTTCTCCCATTCCCACCAGATCTTTCTAATTACAAGGCAACCAACAACAACCTCCACCTAAAACTCCGGTCTCCCACCACTTTCTTGTCTCACCTCCCCTCCGATCGAACCCTTGAGAGGTCCGCCACGAGAGGAGTTGAATCAAGCACAACATACTCAAGTTAGATCCCTAACTCCTCCTCCTCCTCTCTCTCTCTCTCTCTCTCTCTCTCTCTCTCTCTCTCTCTCAATGCGTTCCCCCTTATCGTTGGTCTCCACATTCAAAATTCCAGCACCATAATCGTTAACTTCAGGGCACCCAATTTCTCCGTCCAGCAAGATAAACTCCACAAGCCCTGATCGGACTCGACTCCGTTTTGCACTCTTCGCCCTTCACAGATTTCCCCAAAGGGTAAATTAGATTGAACAAATGTTTTGAATTTTGAAACAATTGTTTGGGTCTATTTTTCAAATAGGGAGTCTGTGGTGGTTTCTTTGGACTGATTTGTGCAAATCAGGATTTGGATTTCACTTTCGATATGTTTTTGTTTAGGTTATTTCATTCCTTGATGTTGTTGCTCGCATTCTTTTGTGAAGCAGGTAGAACCTTCATATCATATTCATGTTGTTGCTATTATATTGTCCATATTTGGGTATCTCAAGTGTTTTTAGTACAACTTAGATATGCACAAATAAAGAACTTGTTTTTGAATTTTAATTTCTGTGTTTGTGTTGGAGATGGATTGGTTTTGAATATCATGGGTTGGTGGTGGTGGTGGTGTGGTTGGACAACAGTGGTGATGAACTTGATTTTAAATTTTAATTTCTGGGTTTGTTTGGAGATGGGTTGGTTTTGAATCTCATGGGTTGGTGGTGGTGGTGGTGTGGTTGGACAGTGGTGGTGATGGACTAGGTTAGATGATGGTGGTGTTGGTGGTGATGTTAGGAAAAGGGTAAATATGTCATTATATTACTCAGTTAAGCGGTTTAGGAGTTTGTTTGGTTATGGAGCAATTTTGAACTTTTTCATAGTAATATATGTTAGAATATTAACGCTCGTTAACTTCAATGACATTGATTAACGATTTTGTTTAATGTTGCTAATTTATCAATAGTACGCATGTTACTTTTGTTGTTTCGGTAGTACAGATGTAAAAGTGAAAAAACTGAATAGTACGGATGGCAAAAATGTCGTTTACTCCATACAACACTAGTGTACATTAGATTCCCTCAGTCTTAAAATCCTGTCTTAAAATGATCAATTCACTTGTCGTAATTTTATACAATTTAAATTACATTATTAATTTACCATTATTAATATTATTTAATTATAAAAATTACAGAAAAAATATTGTTTTTTAGAATGGAGTTGAGTATATTTATTTCTTTATTGACAAAGACTTCTGTGCACCACGCATTATCCGTCTCATCCCTGAGACGGGTCGGTTTTTGACCCACCCGCCCAACCCACTGAACCGGCTCCAGACCCAGGGGTCGACCCTGCCACATGGCAGCCTCTCATAGGCCCAAAAAAAATTCTTTTTTCTTTTTTTATTTTTATATATATATTTTGGTTTTTTTCGGTTTGTCAAAAGTAATAGTTACTATAACTTAATGTAATGACTGTATTCATATAAAGTAACAGTTTGTGTACATAAAAGTAATACATATATACAGAAAAGTAACAGTGTTTTTTTCTATATTTTTTTCGTTTGCCAAAAGTAATACTTTTACAACTAAAATGTAATGAACGTGTTACTTATATGTAATAATGTTTATACATAAATGTAACACATGTATAGAAAAAGTAATAATTCAACCATTTACATTTTTAGAGCTAAAAACACTTGATTAGTGTTACATGTAAAAGTATTACATTATCTATAGAAATATGCTATAATTTCTTTTATTAAAGTGTTACATTTAGTTGTACAAACAATTACATTCATATATGAGTTGTTACTTTTCAAATGTTACTTTCTTTCAAAAAATTAAATCAAAATACACAATATTTTACATTTTTGCAAAAGCATTATTACATTTCAGTATAAATGATAATTACATTTAGATATTGTTGGGTTACATGTAATTATAGTTAGTATTACATTTGAAAAAATGGGTAAAACGAGCTTTTGTTTTTGTAAAACAGGTGTTACGTTATCTTATGAACAATGTTACTTTATATGTATACAGTCATTACATTAAATTATGGTAACTATTACTTTTGGTGAACGGCTGAAAAGCCGAAAAAAATAATATAAAACTCAAAAAAAAAAAAAAAAAAAAAAAAAATTGGACCTCTGGGAGGCTGCCACGTGGTGGGTCATACCCCATGGGTCGTGTGTCGACCCGTTTCATGCATGAGATGGATCCCCTTGTTCTTATGGGAGACCACATCTTCTTTATTTATGTGCAAAAATAATACTTCTATAAAAATAGAAGAGGATCTCACGGTGGCCAAACACTGATTTACAAGTAATACTCCCTCCGTCCCAAAATGATCTTCACATTTGACTATTCAAAATTTTCAAAGATATAAATATATGCTTCATTAGCCATGTTGTGTTTGTACACATTTAAGTCTCAATTGTAGAAATAGAAAGAACTTATTGGGACAATTAAAAATGACAAATGAGAAGATCATTTTGGGACGGAGGGAGTTTAAAAATGGAGAGGAGATCATCCTTACCGCGCGAAGAGATCTAGCTTGGAATCATCCCTGACTCAATCATCCCTCATTCTAATTTTATTAAACCTTCTTTGCCTAACTACTACTCCATCCTTTATTTTATATACACTCACTCACATGCCACCAAATAAACAACATTCAATTGTGATATCAGTTTACAGATTTTTTTAAATAAAGTTTAACCTTCATTTTCTTCGACAATAAGAATTCATGATGATGCAACAAAAAATAGAAAATAAGCTGAGGGGTATCGGAGCGGGAACTGACGAATCGTTTAGTGGTCCCAACTTGAGCAAGATGGAATTCGTATTAATGGACGGGCGGATCAAGTCGGGTTAAAAATGCTCAAAAATAAGCCCACTCGAAATGAACCATTGGAAATAAAATGATCACAAAATCTTGCGTAAAAACGCGTTTTACGAAATGCTTAGGAAAAACGTGTTTTTAAAAAACGCGCGGTGGCATTTTTGTAAATAGTCGGAACTTCTCGAACGGTTCTGGATATCAATATAAAGCCTTCTGGATATGAGCTTTGATAGTCAGAACCTTTGAAAGTGATAGCCAGAATCTTTGAAAGTGATAGCCAGAAAGGGTTCTGGATGTCAATAACAAGCATTCTCGATATGATTTTCAAGCACATTTGAAAAGATCATGACCAATAAGCTTTCTGGATATCAAGTTCAAGAGGTTTTGGATATAGATAATATAGTCTTCTGGATATAATTTATGAAGCATCTCCAGTGAGAAAAAAAAAGCTGAAAAAAACCTTTGAGACTGATATTCAGAACCTTAGAGACTGATAGCCAGAACCTTTAAAAAAAATGATAGCCGGAAGGTTCTTTTAAAAAAAAAAAATTGAAGAGCAGTTGCTGTGTTAGTAGATAGCCAGAAACAATGTTTAGGATGACCAGTTGGTTTGTTACGAAGATCCAGCATGTGTGTTGAGGAGCGCAAGATGATTATGAAAAACACGTTTTTCCTAATCGCTTGGAAAAACGCATTTTACAGGAGACTAACTCTAAAATGAAAGACAAGAAAGATTGAGGAGTGAGCTAAACTGTTGCGCAGTCCAATTACAAATATACTAGAAACAATTGAAGTGCTCCTAAATTTACAAACAGGTCTGCAAATAATTTTTACCTTCTTCTGCGAGTCTGTATTTTTCTTCAATTATTGATGGTATAAAATATCTTACAATCATAGTTGTTAAAGGCGCTCGCCCGCCTCGCTATTTTCGCGCCTTGAGGGGTCGAACGCTTTCGGAAAACTGGCGGTCGGTTTGTTGGCGTAAAAATTTTTTTTTTTTTTTTTTTTCTAAGAAACCAGTCGGTTTAGGAATCCTCGCCAGTTTAGGAAAGGATCCGATTTGGTATAAATCACAGTAGAACGCCTTAATTTCTTGACAAAAAGCGAGAAGCGAGAAGGAAATACCGAAATTGCCGACGACGACGACGATCGAGAAGCCCAAATTGCCGACGATCGAGAAACCGAAATTGCGAATTGCTCTTTGTGACTTGTCTCCTGGCGACAATGACCTTAACAACGACCTCCAAGTCTTCAATTTCTGCGTCGGCTCTTCAATTTCTTCGTTTTTTCCTGGTACGCCGTCGTCTGCGTCTTTTCTATTCTTCTTCTTCTTTTTTTTTTTTTTTTTTTTTTATATGTCCCTTTGTCGCGACCCCGGACCCCGCGGGCCTGAGACCGGGATCTGGACGTCGACTCTAAAACCAAAACTGTGAAATACCGAAGATAAAATTTTCATTTGATACCAAAAGGTGATAACACAAGGTTTTGAAAATCAACTTGAACAACAAGGTAAAACTAGTATAAACTCCATAAGCTTATACACCAAATTTACAAAATACACAAATCCTAATGACGTCAATGTTTGGTACAAATATCCGAAAAGGTTACACATTTATATAATGTAAACCAACCTATAACAACCTTCCCCAAAAGAATATATCCACACTCGACGTCCTCTTTCTCGTGATCAGCGAGACTAATCCTTAGCACCTAGGGGGTTAAGGAAAAACAAAGATAAAAAGAAAGGGGGTGAGATATCTCAATAAGTTACTAATGCAACTACATGACATGCTATGATGCACGAAACGATAAGCAATAATAAATATCACACAGCACATAGCATTTATCACATAACAGATAGCAGCGGAAATAAACACATAACAAAGGATATAGCCAAGGTTTTCCAAACCGGTACACCCAAATAAAGGTTCGCTGCGCAGCTTCAATAGTCAACAATCATCATCTTCATAATAGCATGAAAGCCGAAGAGAAAACCCCGGTACCGGAACCAATAACCATAAGAGTGTCACAAAGGACAAGAGCCATGACACAAAGTCATGCCCGGTAGCTAGATACATTCACAGAGGAAGCTAACTTGTCTTTTCCAAGGCCAATCTGGAAAAGGGTATAGAAGGGGGCAAAACAATGGTCAACATTATAATGGACTTGGCTTTGCCATTATAATCTTTCCCATCGCCCGATGCAACAAATATGCCAGCTGGGCTTCCAAATAAATGCTAAGTAATAATAATTTAGCATAAATGAACAACTTAAGGTTCCAAAGTAGGGAACCATTCCAATTAAATTACCACAAAGGTAAATCACTCTAAACAGCACATCAAAGATGCCCAACATTCCCAAACCGGTACTTAAATAAATTTCATAACACATTTATTCACAAAAGAATCAATTCCACTTAAATAAGTGTTCCACGGTGTTATTTTAAGTTAATTAGAAGAAATAAACCTCAACTAGTTAAGCCTTAAGTCTTAAACCAAGCAAAAAGGGCAAAATCCCCAACAGGCGGGCGGGCGGGCGCCTGGGTATAGGCAGGCGGGCGCCTGTTTGGCCAGAAGGTTTGGGTCGCTGGAAAAGGGGGGTGCAGGCGGGCGCTCGGGTCAAGGCGGGCGGGCGCCTGGTCTGGATTCCAGCCGGGAAAACAGAGCTGGGTTCCTTAAGTTCTTACCCATTTCTCACCACACTCAAAATCAAACACAATCAATCTCCCACCAAGCCTAAATATGAACCACAACAACTTATAACTAGGAGGAGGACCTAGATAACATCATTTATCAACCAGGATCAAGGTTTAATCCCAACTTTCATCAAAACACCATTTTCAATCAAAACTCAAAATAAATTCCCAATAAATTCCAATCTCAACCAAACTTCAAATATAATACATCAAGCATCATATAAACATGATATGAACATTTTAGCATAAAAATGAGGGAAAAGTAACTTACTTGATAAATCTCAAAGTTGACGGAATTCAATTCTTTTTTGTTCTACGCGATCCTATCGACGATCTAAACAAGGTTCATGATTTAAGAAATGAGAGATAACAAGGAGAAGATGAAGAAAATTAAGAGAGAAGTAAATGAAGAAAACTTACCCAAAACCAAGAGAGAGGGAGAGAGATGGCTGGGAGAGGGAGAGAGTGAGGGAGAAGGTGAGGGAGGAGAGGGGAGTAGGGGAAAATTATTTCAAAATGTTACATCTAGGCCCCTCCCCTTCTACTAACACAAATGCTACACTTCCTACTAACAATTAAGACCCAACAATACCACACTAACCCAAATGATTCAATTAAAATGCTAGGCATAAATTATTATAACACATAAAACGCACACATAATTATTTAAATAAATAATAATTTAAATAAATAAATAAGCAAATAATTAAATAATAATCATTTAATTACTAATAAAATAGAGCCTAGATTTCGGGTCGTGACATTCACCCCCCCTTAAAGAAAATTCGACCCGAATTTTAACGAGACTCACCTTAAACAAAAAGCCACGGAAATTTCCTCTCGATCTCATCTCAGAGCTCCCACGTCGACTCCTCGATATTATGATTCCTCCAAAGAACTCGAACCAACGCAATGCTTTTGTTCCTCAACTCTTGGACTTTGGCATCTAAAATCCGAACTGGTCGTTCCTCATAAGTCATATCGGGCTCAATATCCTCCGGTATCCTCGGTAACACGTGAGATGGATCATGAACGTACTTTCGAAGCATAGAAACGTGGAAAACGTTGTGCAATCGGTCTAAGGATGACGGTAACGCAAGACGTTACGCTAGAAGTCCAACCTTTCCCAAAATCTCAAACGGACCAATAAACCTCGGAGCTAATTTGCCTTTCTTCCCAAACCTACGAATACCCACCTTTGGAGATACTTTCAAAAACACCAAATCACCTGTCTGAAAACTAAGATCTCGCCTTCGGTTATCTGCATAGCTCTTATGTCGACTCTGGGCTGTCTTCAATCTATCCCGGATAACTTTAACTTTCTCAACCGAATCCCGAAGCAAATCAATACCCACGATTTTCGCTTCACCAACCTCATCCCAACAAATAGGCGATCTACATTTTCTTCCATACAGAGCCTCAAACGGTGCCATCTCGATACTAGCCTGATAACTGTTGTTGTAAGAGAATTCCACTAACGGTAGGTGCGAATCCCAAGAATCGGAAAAGTCTATCGAACAAGCTCGCAACATATCCTCCAAAATCTGAATAGTCCTCTCGGATTGACCGTCGGTCTGGGGGTGAAAAACTGTACTGAATCGCAAATCTGTACCCAAAGCTTCCTGAAACGCCTTCCAGAATCTAGAAGTAAACCTCGGGTCTCGATCTGACACAATGCTAATCGGAACCCCATGCAATCTAACGATCTCATTGATATAAAGGGTCGCAAGCTTCTCCATCGAATATCTGATGTCAATAGGCAAGAAATGGGCACTCTTGGTCAATCTATCCACTATTACCCAAACACTGTCATACTTCCTACGGGTACGAGGTAGTCCCGTAACAAAATCCATAGTCACATGCTCCCATTTCCACTCGGGAATCTCTAATGGCTGAAGTAATCCCGCGGGTCTCTGATGCTCGGCTTTGACCTGCTGACACGTTAAACACTTCGAAACATACTCCGCTATTTCCCTCTTCATATTAATCCACCAAAATTGTTGCTTCAAATCCTGATACATCTTCGTACTACCCGGGTGAATAGTATATCTCGATTTGTGACCCTCATCAAGAACTCTCTGTTTAATTCCATCAACATCCGGAACACACAAACGACCACGGAAAGTCAACACTCCACTCGAACTCAATGAAAAATCCTCAAAATTCTTTTCCTTCAATTTACCCATTATCTTCTCCAACTCGGGATCTTCTTTCTGAGCTTCCTTTATCCTCTGAATTAGGGTCGGAGATACCCTAATATTTGCAAAAATAGCCCCATGTCTCGATTCACGAGGAGACCAATCTCGAACATCCTCAAGCATTTTCCACTCACGAACCATCATCGAAGCCACATAAGATTTTCTACTAATCGCATCGGCTACCACATTCGCCTTCCCCGGGTGATAAGAAATCGTACAATCATAATCCTTCAACAATTCCATCCATCGGCGCTGTCGGTTATTCAACTCTTTCTGGGAGAAAAGGTACTTCAAACTCTTGTGATCGGTAAAATCTCAAACCTCGCTCCATAAAGGTAGTGTTTCCATTTGTGCAACGCAAATACAATAGCCGCCAACTCCATATCATGAGTCGGGTAATTCTGTTCACTAGGGGTCAACTTCCTCGAAGCATAAGCAATTACTTTCCCATTCTGCATCAACACACAATCCAAACCCTCTTTCGAAGCATCACTATAAATCACTAGGCCATCGCTCCCATTAGGCAAAGTCAAGATCGGTACGGTAGTCAACCTCTTCTTCAATTCCTCGAAACTCTTGTCACATTTCTCGGTCCACACAAACGGAACATTCTTCCGGGTCAACTGAGTCATCGGAGTAGCGATCCTCGAAAACCCCTCAATAAATCTTCTGTAATAACCGGCTAAACCAAGAAAACTTCTAATCTCTGTCACTGATTCGGGTCTCTTCCAATCCACTATGGCTTCAATCTTTGAAGGATCCACCGAAATCCCATCTTTAGAAATCACATGGCCCAGAAATGACACCTTCTCGAGCCAAAATTCGCATTTACTGAACTTCGCAAATAATTTCTCCCTCGCAAGAACGGATAAAACTGTCCTCAAGTGTTGTTCATGCTCCTCTCGAGATTTCGAATAAACAAGAATGTCATCAATGAAGACTACCACGAACGAATCAAGATAGGGATGGAAAACTCGGTTCATCAAATCCATAAACACGGCCGGCGCGTTCGTCAACCCAAACGGCATAACCAAGAACTCATAATGACCGTAACGAGTGCGAAAAGCAGTCTTCGGAATATCCTCCGATCGAACCTTCAACTGATGGTACCCACTCCTCAAATCAAGTTTAGAGAAAACCATGGACCCTTGAAGCTGATCAAACAAATCATCAATGTGCGGTAGAGGATACTTGTTCTTCACCGTAACCTGATTCAACTTCCGGTAATCTATACACAATCTCAACGAACCATCTTTCTTCCGCACGAACAAAACCGGTGCTCCCCACGGGGAAACACTAGGGCGGATAAACCCTCGATCAAGCAACTCTTGCAATTGAACTTTTAATTCCTTCAACTCTGCGGGAGCTAACCTATAAGGTGCTTTCAAAATTGGAGCCGTACCCGGCAAAAGGTCTATACAAACTCAATCTCACGATCGGGAGGCATATCATACTCGGTAGAGAAAACATCGGGAAATTCCCGAACTACCCGAACACTATCCAAACTAGGGATTCCTTCCTAGTATCAAGAACACTAGCCAAATACCCCTCACAACCACTATGCAATAATTTTATCGCTTTCAAATAAGAAATTAAGCGAACCCTTCTACTCAGAGGACTAGCCTCAAACACAAATTTAGGCACATCGGGAATAGAAAAAGTAACAGTTTCCTTACGGCAATCAACGGAAGCATGAAACTTGCTCAACCAATCCATACCCAAAATGACATCAAAGTCTTGGATAGGAAGAACTACCAAATCCGCACAAAGGACACGACCAAAAATAACCACATCACAAGCACGAAAGACTCGATCAGAAATCAAGCATTCTCCTATAGGGGTCGACACCTCTAGCACGTACGGTAAAGACTCGAATGCAGCATTTAACATGGAAGCAAATTGCACAGAAATGTATGAATGAGATGATCCTGGATCTACTAACGCTCGTGCGCTCACATTAGACACAGAAATAATACCTCCAATAACGGATGGATCATCGGCAGCTTGTTGTTGATTCATGGCATAAACCTTCCCTTGAACTTTGGGCTTCCCAGCGGCATCCCTTTTCTGACCCTGATTAGTACCAACCCCTGACCCGGATGACTGACCTCGGTACCTCGTGCAATCTCTCGCAAAGTGCCCCATTTCACCACAATTGGTACACTTGCCTTGCTTTTTCCAACACCTATCCTCTGTATGGCCTACCTTCTGACAAAAGGTATAAGGCTTCCTATTCTGCATCCCCGGAGTAGTACCCGGATTCCTCGGTGAGGTTTTCCCCTTAAACTGAAATGATGCTCCCGGGTTACCTCGGTTGTCGGAACGGTGTTGTGGCTCTTGCTTTGTGCTCCTTGCTTACTCGGGTTGGCCACCTCGGTCTTCCTCTTATGTTCCCCAATATCTTGCTCTATCAAATAGGCTCGGTCCACCGCATCTTGGAATGTCACAATCCGTTGAGCAATCAGTTGAGTACGGATGGAGGTCTTCAATCCCCGAATGAATCTCATAGCTTTTTGTTCCTCGGTCCTCACCAAATAGTCGCAATACCGGGCTAATTCTATGAACTTAGCCGAGTATTGTGCTTAGACAACACACCTTGCTCTAGGTTAAGTAGCTCGATCTCCTTTCGGTTTTGATCAACAACCGGAATGAAATGCTCTTTGAATTTGCGCACAAACAACTCCCACGCATACACCGTGTGAGTATCATCCCAACTAGCTTTAACACCCTTCCACCAATGTTCGGCGGCTCCCACAAGCTTATAAGCCGCGAACCGGACCTTGTCCTCATCCGTGCAACCAAATACCTCACAAATCTTCTCCATCGACTCAATCCACAATTCAGCTTTCCGAACATCGGGTTCCCCATTGAATTCAACCGGTTTCAACTTCAGAAATTGCTCCAATCCATAGCGGGGTGGTGCTGGTTCTACCCTCGGACCTTGATCATGTATGGCCTTCATGGCCGCCTCGAACATGCCTTGAAACATAGCACGTGCTTCTTCCCTTGTGTCATTCTGATTTGCATTACCGGTACTACCTTCACCACTCCTTCTACGAACCATTGTAACCAAGTACCTGCATAAAACATCAACCGTTAATCACTCCGCACACTACTACCCTCCTAGGTCATACTAGTCCACCTAGACTTATACTTAGAGCTAATGCCACAGCTCTGATACCAACTGTCGCGACCCCGGACCCCGCGGGCCCGACACCGCGATCTGGACGTCGACTCTAAAACCAAAACTGTGAAATACCGAAGATAAAATTTTCATTTGATACCAAAAGGTGATAACACAAGGTTTTGAAAATCAACTTGAACAACAAGGTAAAACTAGTATAAACTCCATAAGCTTATACACCAAAGTTACAAAATACACAAATCCTAATGACGTCAATGTTTGGTACAAATATCCCAAAAGGTTACACATTTATATAATGTAAACCAACCTATAACAACCTTCCCCAAAAGAATATATCCACACTCGACGTCCTCTTTCTCGTGATCAGCGAGACTAATCCTTAGCACCTGGGGGGGGTTAAGGAAAAACAAAGATAAAAAGAAAGGGGGTGAGATAAATCTCAATAAGTTACTAATGCAACTACATGACATGCTATGATGCACGAAGCGATAAGCAATAATAAATATCACACAGCACATAGCATTTATCACATAACAGATAGCAGCGGAAATAAACACATAACAAAGGATATAGCCAAGGTTTTCCAAACCGGTACACCCAAATAAAGGATCGCTGCGCAGCTTCAATAGTCAACAATCATCATCTTCATAATAGCATGGAAGCCGAAGAGAAAACCCCAGTACCGGAACCAATAACCATAAGAGTGTCACAAAGGACAAGAGCCATGACACAAAGTCATGCCCGGTAGCTAGATACATTCACAGAGGAAGCTAACTTGTCTTTTCCAAGGCCAATCTGGAAAAGGGTATAGAAGGGGGCAAAACAATGGTCAACATTATAATGGACTTGGCTTTGCCATTATAATCTTTCCCATCGCCCGATGCAACAAATATGCCAGCTGGGCTTCCAAATAAATGCTAAGTAATAATAATTTAGCATGAATGAACAACTTAAGGTTCCAAAGTAGGGAACCATTCCAATTAAATTACCACAAAGGTAAACCACTCCAAACAGCACATCAAAGATGCCCAACATTCCCAAAACGGTATTTAAATAAATTTCATAACACATTTATTCACAAAAGAATCAATTCCACTTAAATAAGTGTTCCACGGTGTTATTTTAAGTTAATTAGAAGAAATAAACCTCAACTAGTTAAGCCTTAAGTCTTAAACCAAGCAAAAAGGGCAAAATCCCCAACAGGCGGGCGGGCGGGCGCCTGGGTATAGGCAGGCGGGCGCCTGTTTGGCCAGAAGGGTCGGGTCGCTGGAAAAGGGGGGTGCAGGCGGGCGCTCGGGTCAAGGCGGGCGGGCGCCTGGTCTGGATTCCAGCCGGGAAAACAGAGCTGGGTTCCTTAAGTTCTTACCCATTTCTCACCACACTCAAAATCAAACACAATCAATCTCCCACCAAGCCTAAATATGAACCACAACAACTTATAACTAGGAGGAGGACCTAGATAACATCATTTATCAACCAAGATCAAGGTTTAATCCCAACTTTCATCAAAACACCATTTTCAATCAAAACTCAAAATAAATTCCCATTAAATTCCAATCTCAACCAAACTTCAAATATAATACATCAAGCATCATATAAACATGATATGAACATTTTAGCATAAAAATGGGGGAAAAGTAACTTACTTGATAAATCTCAAAGTTGACGGAATTCAATTCTTTTTGGTTCTACGCGATCCTATCGACGATCTAAACAAGGTTCATGATTTAAGAAATGAGAGATAACAAGGAGAAGATGAAGAAAATTAAGAGAGAAGTAAAGAAAGAAAACTTACCCAAAACCAAGAGAGAGGGAGAGAGATGGCTGGGAGAGGGAGAGAGTGAGGGAGAAGGTGAGGGAGGAGAGGGGAGTAGGGGAAAATTATTTCAAAATGTTACATCTAGGCCCCTCCCCTTCTACTACACAAATGCTACACTCCCTACTAACAATTAAGACCCAACAATACCACACTAACCCAAATGACTCAATTAAAATGCTAGGCATAAATTATTATAACACATAAAACGCACACATAATTATTTAAATAAATAATAATTTAAATAAATAAATAAGCAAATAATTAAATAATAATCATTTAATTACTAATAAAATAGAGCCTAGATTTCGGGTCGTGACACCCTTCTTCTCTTACTTTTCTGTCTTTTTTTTTTCTTTTAATTGTTCTTTGATTTTACTTCAAGTCAACAAGTCAACATCTTCACTTAAGTTTTTTTCCAGCAATAATATTGTTTTTTTACTCTTGTTATTTTGAAGACAGGGCAATAATGTGAACCATTAGTTTATTATTTTTATTTTTATTTGAAAAATAAGTCTTCATTAAATCTTTTGTTTTAAAGATTGTTAATGCTTCTAAATGTTTAAATTTATTTTGATCTCAAAATAAAATACTTACGATATTTATTTTCAGCTAGAAGAAGTACTATACTTTTATTTCAATAAACATGTGAATTTACTATCAATATTTTATATTTGCATAATATATTGTTCTTGTTCAGTTGTTGGACCGTGATTGACTATGTCGAAACGGAAGGATCCATGTTGGAACTACGTGACATTAAAAGATAAAAACAATACAAATAATACAACATGTATTTTTTGTGGGGAAGAGTTCAGAGGAGGGATATCAAGGGCCAAATATCATATTGTTGGCGGAAATCCCAATGTAAAAGACTGTGAAGATGTGCCTGATCATGTTAAAGAAGAAATTAAAATATTTATGGGCGAAAAGCAAAAAGCTAAGGAAAAAAAGATTATTGATAAAGATATTCATCGACAAAGGATAAGAGAAGAAACTATGGAAAGCTATGGGGATGAGCTTGATGGTGAAGAGATAATCAAACCAGCGAGTCACTCATTCAAAAAGGCAAAGATAACAACTAGAGGGCCAATGGACAACTTTGTTAGTCAAGGTGGTGGCCCTAGTGCAAATAGCATGAAGAAGCAAAAGAGTGAGAACGTGGAAGCTCTGAAAGTGCTTAGAAACAAAGCTTGCTCATCTTTAGCTAGATGGTTTTATGATGCCGGGATACCATTTAATGCAGCGAAGTATGATAGTTTTCAATAGGCGATTAATGATGTTGGTAAATGTGGTATGATGAAAGCTCCGAGTTACCATGAGTTGAGAGTTCCTTTACTGAAGAAAGAAGTGGAAGCGGTGAAGAACGTAATGGAGGACCATCGACAAGAGTGGAAGACATATGGTTGTTCGATAATGTCAGATGGGTGGAAGGACCAGAGAGAGCGAACCTTGATTAATTTTTTAGTCAATAGTCCTAAAGGGAGTATGTTTTTAAAATCAGTTGATGCTTCAGATCATTGCAAGACGGGAGATATGATGTGTGACTTACTCAGTCAAGTTGTAGAAGAAATTGGACCGGAGAATGTTGTCCAAGTTATAACTGACAATGCTTCTAATATGAAGAGTGCCGGTAAGTAATAATTTGATACTAGAATCAGTAATATTAGTATGTTTATGTGATTGTTCTAATTATTATTTTCTTCTTATTTTTATAGGTCAAAAGTTAAAGGAAAAATATAAACATCTATTCTGGACACCATGCGCTGCTCATTGCATGGATTTGATGTTGGAGGATATTTTTAACGTTCCAAGGATGAAGAAAGTCTTTGAAAGGGCTATGAAGCTAAATAGTTACATTTATGGTCGCCCGGGGGTCGTGAATATGATGAGGAAGTTCACCAAGTTGGATTTAGTGAGACCAGCAACGACTCGATTTGCGACAGCCTTCCTTACTCTCTCGAGGTACCTTAAGGTAAAGAAAGGGTTAAGGGCAATGTTTGTTTCTGATGCTTGGAGGAATAGTAAATTGGCAAAGGAAGAAAAAGGCAAACAAGCAACTAAGACTATCTTAGATGCTAGATTTTGGAATGTTGCTAAGGAGGCCCTTAACGTGTCTGATCCTCTTTTCGATGTCCTTCGATTAGTTGATGGTGAGAAGAAGGCTCCTATGCCATATATCTATGAAGCCATGGATAGAGCGAAGGAGACAATTGCAAAGAATTTTAAAAACAAAGAAGATGAGTATTCAGAGTTTTTCCAGATCATTGATCGTAGGTGGGAGGATCAACTTCACCAACCTTTGCATGCTGCTGCTTACTACTTGAATCCCGAGTTTCACTATAGAAATGAGAAAATTCACGAGGATCAAGAGGTTTGGGATGGTTTTGTTAAATGTCTTGAGATATTGATACCAAATACAATTATTCAAGATCAAATAACCCGAGAATTGAAGGCTTATACGAAAGCAGATGGTCTCTTCGGGACATCAATAGCTAAAAGGCAGCGATACACAATCTCCCCAGGTAATATTATAGTTATTATATATATAATATAAGTATATAACAATTTTTCAAGAGTTTTAATTTGTTTTTTTCTTTATTTTCTAGGAGAGTGGTGGAGGCTTTACGGTAAAGCAACTCCAGAATTGCAGAAGTTTGCCATGAAGGTTACTAGCTTGACTTGTAGTGCATCAGGATGCGAGAGGAATTGGAGTTTCTTTGAGCATGTACGTATACAAATTTGAAAAATTATGAGTTTGCAATAATATAAATTTTAATTCGTGTAGTCTTGTACTAATTTGTTTTTAAAAAAAAAAAAAAACAAAACTACAGGTTCACAGCAAGAAGAGAAATAGGTTGGATCAAACTAGGTTAAATGACTTGGTGTTTGTGAAATATAACAGAGCATTAAGAAGACGATACCAATGTCGAGATTCAATTGATCCAATTATTTTGAAAGAAGTTGATGAATGTGATGAATGGTATACTAAAGATGATGATGATGATGATGATGATGTGCTTGGTGGTGGGTTAACTTGGGATATGGTTAGCAATGTTTCTGGTGCTGAGGATCGTGCTTATCATACTAGGGAGAGGTCAACAAAATCAACTACGGCTCGTGGAAGTAACCGAGGTGCAAGTAGCTCAAGGCAAAAGACAACTATAATAGGTAAAAAAGGAGGACACACTTCAGGGATTCCCAAACCTACTAGGCCACCACCAACTCTACACCTCATTGATGAGGATGAAGAAGAGGAAGAAATTGAGTTTATCGAGAAATCAGATGAGGAGGACGAGAATGCACATGAGGACGATGAAGATGATGATATCGAAGACGTGGAGGATAAGGATGAGGATGAGTCTGAGGACGATGAAGATTTATACTCTTGATTGACCCGCTTTTGCACGACTTTAACACTTAATTTCATATCTTTATTATGTTTAAGACTTTAAATTATTTCACTTTCTTAAACAAGTAATTTTTTTGCTACTTTAATTTTGGTGGTTTAAAATTATCTTTTGGTGGTCTCAATTATGTTATGATACTATTATTTAATATTTTATTTTTGTTCATAAAACAATTTAATGTATGTTTATATGTTTTCTAATATTTATTAATTTTTTGTACTATTTTTCCGCCTTGCTCGCCTTTTTGCCGCCTTCCGCCCGCCTCGCCTCTCGCCCCTTGTCAGGTACGTATCGCCCGCCTCCCGCCTTTCACCTTTAACAACTATGCTTACAATGGAATGAGATATGTTTAATCGCCAAAACTTCAGAATAATCAAATGAGTTAAAGTATTACTATTGCCTCAATTAAAAGTATTGGCCGTGAAGTACAATTTGGTACGGAATCATATACGTAAATTAGAAAGGTGAAACAGCTTCAATATGTTTTTATTAATAAGTAAAAAGATAGTGCAATAATATTTGACGATAATAAAGTTTATCAATGCACGTACTATGAAAACGAAATAAAGTTATCCATGTATAAAGAAATAAAGTTATCCATGCATACACTATATTCCAAAAGTATCTTTGATCATTATTAATTTTAATTCTCCCCCATTATATTTATATCCCACATTTCTCTCTAGCTAAGTTAGAGAATATTCGTTAATGTACAAAGTCATTAAATACGTCCTCTTTGGTTTCCCACATAAGTAAAAGACTAAAACTTCCGTGAGACCTGCTACACCCGTCTCATTCATGAGACGGGTCGGTTTTTGACCCACCCGTTCGACCCACGAACCAGTTCCAGGACCCAAGGGTCGAACCTGCTCTCATAGGCCCAATTTTTTTTTTTTTTTTTTTGCTTTTTTTAAATTTTTATATTTTTTTTTTCGGTTTGTCAAAAGTAATAGTTACTATAACATAATGTAATGACTGTATAGATATAAAGTAACAGTTTGTATACATAAAAGTAATACATATATATAGAAAAGTAACAATGTTTTTTTTATGTTTTCTTCGTTTGCCAAAAGTAATACTTATTACAACTAAAATGTAACGAACGTGTTACTTATATGTAATAATGTTTATACATAATTGTAACACATATGTATAGAAAAAGTAATAATTCAACCATTTACATTTTTAGAGTTAAAAACACTTGATTAGTGTTACATGTAAAAGTATTACATTATCTATAGAAATATGTTATAATTTCTTTTATTAAAGTGTTACATTTACTTGTACAAACAATTACATTCATATATATGAGTTTGTTACTTTTCAAATGTTACTTTATTTCAAAAAATTAAATCAAAATACACAATATTTTACATTTTTGCAAAAGCATTATTACATTTCAGTATAAATGATAATTACATTTAGATATTGTTTGGGTTACATGTAATTATAGTTAGTATTACATTTGAAAAAATGGGTAAAATGAGCATTTGTTTTTGTAAAACAGGTGTTACGTTTATTTATGAACAATATTACTTTATAAGTATTCAGTCATTACATTAAGTTATGGTAACTATTAGTTTTGGTCAACGGCTGAAAAGCCGAAAAAATAATATAAAAACTCAAAAAAACAAAAAAAAAAAAAAATTGACCTCTGGGAGGCTGCCATGTGGCGGGTCATGCCCATGGGTCATGGGGCGACCCGTCTCATACATGAGACGGATCCCCTTGTTCTCATGGGAGACCACCTCTAAGTAAAATAAATAAATAAATAATCTTCCGAATTTTGAATAAAACATGTACTTGTATAAGCCATTCTCATTTGTGTTATGTTCTTCTTTTACTTTTACTAGTTGAGAGCCCGTGCTCCGCACGGTAACATTTTAGTGATATTTTTCTATAGAAGGTGATTAATTTTTATAAAGTGTGATATATAATAAAAATTGATAATTGATTTATTTAATAAAATAAAATTTTATTAAATAAAAGTCCAATTATAACTGGTATTACTACTATTATTATAAACTAATATTATTAATAATACTAATTAATTTCTATAGTAACTAATATAATTAACTAATACTATTAATAGTAATAATTAATATATAGTAACTATTATAGTTAGCTATTACTATTAATAAATAGCAAAAGTTAACATATATTGTAACTATCATGATTAACTAATACTATTAATAGTAATACTTAACCTATATATTAACTATTATGGTTAACTAAACTATTAATAATAATAGTTAACTTATATAATAACTATTATAGTTAACTAATAATATTAATAGTATTAGTTAACCTATATAATAACTATTATTATTAGCTAATAGTATTAACTAATAATAAGAATTTCAAAAGTCAATTATTAATTTGAGAGGTGATGATGTTGTTTCATGTAAATCAAGATTTTACTTGTACATGTTCACATGGCGACTCTATAGGGGTCTTCCTCAACTTTTATATATATATATATATATATATATATATATAGATTTCTCTTTTCAAAAATTGTTTTTATTTTAAAAAATTTGACTTTTTTCAAAGTTAATTGCAGCTAAGTTGTAGAGATTGCATATGCTACCACTGTTCCAAAATTAATAGCACAGTTTTTGTTTTAAAATGAATGATTTTTTTATCTCGAAATATGTCTCCAAATATTTTTTTTCCTTTTTTTTCAACTCTCATTTTATACTTGAAAAATATCATTTTGAAAATATATAGCAAGAACATTTTGTTAGAGCAATAAATAAGAATTGATGGCGAAAAGTAAATTAAACACAGGAACACAAATTTACGTGGTTCACCAATTTGGCTACGTCCGCGGGGATGAGAGAAAATATTGTTTTCAATCTGGAGAAACGTTTACAAGATCACACTAATGTATTTAGCACAAATTTTGATCACAAAATTCCTAATTGTGCTAAACCTTAGATCTAGAATTATTGATCTTTTCTCTGTGCAATCTAATTTCTGAGGTATATTCTATGTTAGCATGATAGCCTCTATTTATACTAGTAAAAACCTAATCGTGAAGACAGTAGGAGTCCGAAATACAATTCCCTAAAGGAATTAATTGAGTCCACACGTTTTCTGCTTTAAGCTGCCAATCTAGATTTGACTTGCCGACGGGCACGACTCGTGCTTGAGAGCACGAGTTGTTCTCTATCACGACAATTGTGCCCACGACTCGTCCTTGACCCTTCAGTCGTGCAGTTCATTCTGTTACTTCTGTTAAGTTCCTGACTAACTCCGTCAGTTTTGGGGGCTAAACTGAATGACAGTCCTAACATCCTAGTCCATTATGTCAAAAAAACCATTTCAGGGTCGGGCGCCTCCGACCTATTGGGTCAGAGGTGTGCGCCTTCCGCCTCCAAGGTAGGAGGCACGTGCTTCTGATCATCAGTTACAGTTTTTCCCCAAGAATCTCTCCCTTGGTCATCAATGTCGATTTTTCCCGGGAAATCTATGATTGTTGACCTTATTTTGACACCAAAAACATATTTTCTCACCTATAAATATCCTCCTCTTCATCCATTACAAAGGACCACAACTTTTGGAAAATCATCACAAAAAGAAAACCAAGTATCTTTGAGGCATCTCCTTATAAGTTCTTGAAGAACTTAGGTACTTCATCTCTCTCTCTCTCTCTCTCTCTCTCTCTCTTTACTTCATCTCCTTCTTCTTCTTTTATTAAGCGTGAAATCAACCCAAACATTTTGGGACATGACACCAAAGGTTGCTTCACTTCATTTAAGTTAACCAAGGAGTTATCTCCCTACATTTAAAACATCATTTTCTACCCCAAAAAATCATCTTTAAAAGCATAGGAAGAGCACCGTTTTTCATGTAGAATACTTATTTGTAAGACCAACACTAGTCGAGCGGAATGGGTGTTTAAATACTTCGTCCCATTCCGTAACTTAACCCCCGAACCTCATAAAAAGAATCTTTGGTTTCGTAACAAAATATTAGGCTATATTAGGTTTTTCTTATGTTCCTCAAAAAACATAGGTGGCGACTCTAAAATCAAGTTAGACATCCTAGGATAATCCACCGCTCTAGCCAAGCCGTGGGTTCCCCCGGGTATCTACAGAGAGCACGAGCCGTACTCTGTCACGACACTTGTGCCCACGACTCGTCCTTGACCCTTCAGTCGTGCAGTTCATTCTGGGGCACGACTCGTGCTGGTGGACACGAGTCATTCTCCAGCTGCTACTCCCTTCTTTGTCTTCTTTTCTGTTCTGTTATAGGCATTACGAAACCTTCTCTGTTGTATAGTCCTTTAATATGGTGTCCGACATTAAAAGGCATTATCCCAACACATTTCATAATTTTTACTATTGAAAATAAGTTTTATTAAAATGTTCTTTAAATTCAAAAAAAATATTTCATTTTAAGACGGAGTGAGAAAAATTTTAGCCCCTTAATTACAACTATAAACCACTTAATAGTAGAGAAAATATAAGGTTGGTCTCCCATAAAACGCGTTTTACCAAGTGATTAGGAAAAACGTGTTTCACAAAAAACGGCGAGGTATTGCTGTAAAAAACTTCAAATGATAATTTAAGGGCCTAAACGACGTCTTTTGGCGATTTTAAACACGGAATCAGGGGGCAAATTCCGATGACTTCTGTTTCTCTTCAAATTTCCTTTCAAAAAAACCCATCTGAATGTCACTTTCAAAGGTTTTTGCTATCAAAAAAACTATAACCGGCTATCAAATATTCTTTTCAGCTTTAAAGGTTCTTTCAATATGCTCTCAAACTATCAAAAAACTACAACTGGCTATCAAAAACACTAGAACTAACACTAAAAACTACTCACTTTAACTAAAAAAAAAAAATTTAATTTTTTTTTTCTCACTTGCACAATAAAAAACACTATCCATAACTTTTATTATTTCTATACAGAACCACTTAAGCTTCATACCCAGAAGTTTTACTGGTTATGACTTTGTTCAAATATCATTAAAATCATATCCAGATGGCTCTATTATTGATATCCAAAACCTTTTGAAGTTGATATCCAGAATTTTTCTTGGCCAAGACTTTCTTAAAACGTGCTTGAAACTCATATCCAAATGATTTTATATATATATTCAAAATAATTTGATGTTGATATCCAGAAAGTTTGTTAGTCATGACCTTCTTCAAATGTGCTTCAAAAATTACATCCAGAAGGCTTTATATTCATATTCAGAACCCTTCTAGATATCACTTTAGGTTCTGGCTATCAATCTCATATCCAGAAGGCTTTATATTGATATCCAGAACCGTTCGAGAAGTTCCGATTATTTACTAAAATGCCACCGCGCGTTTTTTAAAGAAGTTTCATATATTTACAAAAATGCCACCAAAACACGTTTTTCCTAAGACATAGGAAAAACACGTTTTACCCAAGATTTTGGCGAAAATATATACGTATAAGCTTCAATACACGCGTATATTGGTCGTAAACGAGTAACAAACATGTAGGGCAGTTGTGTTTGTAAAAGTGTGTAATTAGATAAAAGGTGAGATCATTAGACACAAAGTAAAGGAATATAAAGATATCATCACACATCTCTTTTACGAAGAATCTTCTATTATTCTTTTTTCTTATTAATCATGAAGCTGAAACATAAATACTTTGAAATAAAACCTTCCTAAACACGAAGATTTTGTACGCGGGGAGACAAAGCAATGACACCTATAAACGCAAATTAATTATTAGAAAAGGATCCGATACGAGTACTTAAGTAGGGTATTGTTATAAGATAAAGATAATAAAATAGACAAGAATCTAATATTGTATAGGATTGAGGTTGATTTTGTGTTAGTTGGATTGATTTGGGTCTTTTTGATCTTATTAATATAAAGGAACAAGCATGTTCTAAGGGATTGCTTAATTATAAACAAAATCGTTTGGAGTAATGTGGAATCAAAACCCTATAGTTTTTGCATGTGCTCTCAATCTACAGTAGATATTTATTCACTTTTTCCGAAGATTCAATTTTTCTCCACTCACTTTTGTCTTAGTTTTTTTTTATAATATATATTTAATCAATATGTAGATCATATGATTAGTACTTAAACAAAATAATTAAATCAAAACCCAATCAACACCATCCCTTATTTCCTTGTTAAACTCTATATGTGTCAGCTTTCATAGAAAGTCTTAATTATAAAGGGTTTTTACCAATAAGTCCTTGAGGTAGGTGTAGACACCCCGCCTTGGACCGCTCACCCCGATTGCACATTTGATTTTGTGTTTCTTCCTATTTTAAGTGTTTTTCGTTAGTTTATGTTACTTTCGTTAAGTTCATGTCTGACTCTGTTATGTCCAAGGACTAAACTGAATAACAGTGCTGACTTTTTAGTCCATTCTATAAAAAAAAAAACCATTTCAAAGTCGCGCGCCTCCGCCTTTATTGCATCCCGCCCTCAAGGCAGGAGGCGCGCGCATCTGGGCATCAGTTACAGATTTTGTCCAAGAATCCCTCCCTTGCTCATTTTACATGATTTTGCCCGGAAAATTTATTTTTGTGACTTCGTTTTGGCACCAGAAACATCTTGTTTTCAACTATAAAACCCCTCTTCTCCAACCTTTCAAGGGGGACACTTTTCAAGACAAGAAAACTCTAACAAAAAGATGACTTTGGAGATAACAAAACTATACTTTAAGGCATTTTTGAGTATTTTCCCCAAAGAAGAACCCGAAGCTTCTTGAAGTCTAGGTAATACTACTCTTTTCTCTCCTTTCTCTACTTCATCTCCATTCTCCTTCTTCTACTTTATCAAAACGTGCAATCACCCAAAACATTTTGGGACATAACACCAAAGATCACTTCACTACATTGAAGTTGGTTAAGGAGTTATCTCCCTACATTCAAACCCCCTTTTTAAATCCCTTTTATCATCATCAAAGAATAGGAAGAACATTTTTCATGTAGACTACGAACAAGCAAGACCAACATTAGTTGGGCGAGATGGGTGTTTAAGTACTTCCCATCTCGTAACCTAACCCCCGAACCTCATAACAAGAATCTCTGATTTTCGTATCAAAACATAGGCTTAATATTAGATTTTTCTTATGTTCCATTAAAAACATAGGTGGAGACTCTAAAGAATTAAAACAAAAATAGACATCCTAGGATCACCCACGCACTCTAGCCAAGTAGTGGTTCTCCGGGGGTATCTACAGTGGCGACTCCGCTGGGGATGGCTTGAGGGTTAAGCTTGCGTTTTGTTCATAGTCTGCATTTTCTAGGTATTCTGGTTCCTGATGGTGGGAAGCGTGCGCCTCTGGCCTTCTTGGTCTAAGGCGCGCGCGTCTCACATCAGAGACCAGAATCGCCCGCTTCCCATGTGTTCTTCCTATTCTTCTTTTTCTAAGCTAATCATCATTGTAGGGGTTCGAAAATATATTTAGGACCAGGGCAATCTCCTGAGTCCAAGTCTCTGACAGGTTTACCCAGAAGCGGGCGCCTCCCAGATACTCTACGCAACGCGCGCGCATCCCATGACACAGGTCAGAGGTGCCCGCTTCTGGGCGGTTTTCTAGAACAGGAACAGGTTCCCATAACAGAGCAGAATAATGGGGTGTGGGCACAGTTGCCTGCATCAGGACTGATTTGGACCATTTAACTGTTTTATTTTATATTCTTTTATCGGTCACACGGGTGATTCGAGAGTTGTAAATTACGTGCTTATTTGATTTTATTTTGTTAAAAAAAATAAATTGTCACTTGTTGGACCTCACACTACGTGCACTAATTCTTATCAATTGCTCACTATCGAGTCGCACAAGTTCATAACCCCAAACCCGTCGAGGCCCGTCCTAGAGAGTTTCAATCTCCACCCGACCTTGACTCTCTCGAAGCGGTAAACCTCAGCCCATGGCGTAGTTCATGACTACATGCCGGGGGTGACCTTTAAGCCTCTCTTTAGCCGAGCACAAGCCAACACAATTCTAGTTAGGGTCTGACACTCCATGACCAAGTCGGTTTTCATGTGCCGAGATTTCCCTAAACTAATGTTTTCAAATCATACATGCCATTTCCAAGAGAAACAAGTGGTTATCATGGACGAAATAAAACTCCGTCCCCGAGTTGTTATTATGGACGAAAATAAAAATTCGTCCCCGCAGTATGCTTTACTACATTAATTTAGTTTAATCCCGACACGTGTAGGATTCACAAACGTGGTGGAATCCGATGAGTATATGGGACCGCGAGAAGGTCTATATACTAGTGTGACGATTCCACTATTTTTTTAGAAAACCCAAAAGGGATTCCGTCCCTCCGACTTATATATATATATATATATATATATATATATATATATATATATAAATCTTTATGTGGTTTGAGTCATGTGCCCATTGTGTGTTTTAAGCCTCTTCATGGACCGAAAGTGTTACTCAAGACTGACAAGGGCCTCTTCTTCAATTTAGGTCCAATTGGTACTTACCGCATCTACCGAGATTCAGCAAACCGGCTAGTTCGTGAATTGATCACTCCAACATCTCCGATAACATCAATCGCCGACAACTCCAATACCAACAACACCATGTCTCTTGAGCAACTCTCAGCTATGGTCCAGACTCTCTAAGACAAAGTCTCCCCTCTCAATAAAGAAGCCCAAAGCAAAGATGATCTTTGGCAATCTCACCTTGACAATCAAAGGGAGGCTCATGAAGCCGAAATGGATCAAATAAAGGCTAAGCTCACCAAGCTTTCCAAGGGTAAAGACAAGGATGACAATGAAGAGTCCGAGTGGACCAAGGTTTTTTTTGAAAGCCCTTATGTAGTGCCCGTACTAAGAAAATGGGGGAACCAAGCACCGAAAGAAAGGATCACAAGATGGTCGATTCAATCATGGCTTACATTTACCAACGCTTCAACGGTCTCAACTTGGGGAAAGGATCCAACAAAAGCCTTTATCAGTCATCCGTCCTTATGAGCACAATGGCCGCTCTCCCCGACAAGTTCAAAATGCCCGACATCAGCAAGTTCAATGGTAACTCTTGTCCGATGGCCCACATCGATACTTACATATGGGCCATGGTTCTAAAGAAGGTCTCTCCAAAACTGATGGCACAATGTTTCCCTCTTACTCTCGAGGGGGTCGCAAAAGATTGGTATGCAACTCTCCCACTCACAATCCATCTCGATTGGGACGCTGCCATGCTTGCCTTCAAAAGTCAATACCAAGGCAACACCACTCACCGCCCGACAAAGAAAGAGCTTCAGAACACCACCCAAAGGGACAATGAGTCCTTTATTGATTTTACAACGAGGTGGAATGACAAACATGCTGAAATAGTCGAGAGGCCTAATACCAAGGAGCAAATGGACATCTTCCTCAAGTGTCTCAAGATTGATCTCCGCACCCATCTAAGTGGGGCTTGCTACTCCAACTTTTCTCAAATGTATGAGGCAGGGGTCTGAATGGGTGACTTGCTCAAGGAGATCAAGAAAACTGCTCCTAGCTTCCGATACAAGGTCGCCTCTAACTCAACAAAAGAGGATTCAGTCAATGCTGTCACTACCGACAAGGGGAATTACAAAAAGGTTCCTCCACCCCAAGGCAAGATATTTCAAAATGACCGTGTCTACACTACTCTTCAAGGCATGACTCACACTGAGGCCTTTGAAGTCCTCAAGGCCAAAGGGCAAATTACACCTCTACAAGGATACAAGCCCAACATGATCCACGCCAACCATGCTCATCACAAATGGTGTGACTATCATCAACACAGTGGCCATCTTACCGAGGAATGCTTTGTCCTCCGTAACATCATCCAAGACCTCATCGACAAAAAGGAATTCATAGTTCCTAGTGGGGGTGATGTCTATGTAATAGAGTTAGGCAAGTTTGAGGAGACCACTCATTCAATTCCCATTGTGAATGAGGGCTCCAACAATATGAATGAAATTGATAATTCTTGCTACGTTGTGACTTATGATGAGATAATGAAGTAAGTCTTAGAGAATAGGAAAAAAGAAGCAAAACGGGAGAGTCAACATGCTAACACGGTCCGGACGGGTCATAGGAAGCAATTCCATCGCTTCTGCGACTAGCACCTCTTCTCCAAGATCGCAGACTCGCGACACTCCCGAAGATCCTTTATTAGTGAAACTCAATAAAACTCAAGAAAACATATCCATTTGGGACCTCATCGCATCTTCAAAGAAGCATCGAGACCTCGTCATCAGCAACCTCGATGACATATCAGTCTCTCCTGACACAACTCCCAAAGATCTTACTGCTTTGATAGGCCACATACATTTTGGCAATGTCATTACCTTTGTCTACATGAACCTTTCACCATTTGGGTCCAACCACAATGAGGCCATGTATCTCAAAGTAAGGGCAAGAGGGAGACCTATTTCAAGAGTCTTGGTTGACGGTGGTTCTGCACTCAACTTAATGCCTAGCCGAATCATGGGCATACTGAGTTCAGATTTACAGCCCTCTACTCAAGTAATCCGAGGTTACGACAGTACTGCCCGCACAGTCATGGGCATGGTGGAAGTGGACATTGAATTTGGGAGCATGGTTATATCTGTCCCGTTTCAAGTGCTCGATGTCCCCTCTTCATTCAATTTGCTTTTGGGCCGACCATGGATACACAGTTCCAATACCGTCCCTTCAACTCTCCATCAATGTGTCAAGTTCCGAAGTAGAGATGAAATAGTCACCGTCATGGCAGAAAATGTCACTATCCACAGAAATGGGGAACCCGTCCGCCAAGTTCAGCATGGGTTAGAAGACTCCACCTTCTCCGGCGTCTCAATCAAAGCCATCGACAACGAAGGGGGGAAACGGACCATGGACCCTCGGCAATCACAAAGTCCTCCGCATGATGAGGAAGATGAATTACTTCCCCGGTTTAGGCCTAGGGAAACATCAACAAGGAAGAATCCAACCCGTGGAGGTTCCATTTGTCACAAACAAGTTCGGATTGGGGTATGAACCTTTCGAAGACGATTTGAAATATGAGCTAGCCGTCAAGAATGAAAAGACCCGAGCTCGCAGGGAAGGCCGTCACTATGAAATCCCCAATTTGAGGCCTTACCGCAAGACTTTAAATGGCTAATTTGACCGCCAGGGGGAAGATGTCCCATACATAATATTTCCCGAGCCATGGATCAATAGCAAGGGATCAGAAAGCCCGGCCTCGAAATCTTTGCCGATTGTGAAATACAGAAGCGTGAAGAGGAACCAACTCTAATGTCACCCCGAGAATGGTGGGGGAGGAAAGTGACCATAGAGTCCGAGACAGAGATTACCGCGGGGGAAGAATTGACTGATCTAGCCTCCATATTCAAGGAACTAGCCATCATGGATGAATGCCAAGTCAACGCCATCTCCGATGACATCGACACGAGAAGTGAGCCTATCAGCGAGATCAAGCCGAGCACCGAGCCAATCAACAACTAGTATTCAATAAAGGGGCCCGTGGTATCCGAGGAATTCTTGATCGAGAAAATGGGTTGCATTCCACGCAAGGCGACAAAGGAAGATTTATTGACATTCACTTTCGAGTCCGAGAGTGTTTCTGACACCCTCACCCAAGAGGATATGGAGGCATTAGCCGAGCGTGTGTTCCCTTTCTTTGTTAATGAAAAATTTGATCTTTCTGAGTACCCCGAGATTGCAAACATCATAAATGATGAATTAACTAATAATGAATTTAATGAACAAGTTAATAACTATTCAAACAATGATGAAATAGACCACGAAAATGAAACATACTTAAATAAACTAGCTCAACAGGTCCGTAGTCGTGGCGAAAATGGTCAAGGGGCTGATGAAGAATTGCATGTTGTTAATTTGGGTACCGATGAGGAGCCGAAGGAAACCAAGATCGGAAGCTTCTTCAAGGAGGAAGAGAAAGACAGATTGACTGCACTGCTCAGGGAGTTCGTGGATGTTTTCGCATGGTCATACAAAGACATGCCGGGTTTAGACAAAAAGGTCGCCGAGCACAGGATTCCGATTAGAGACGAAGCTAAGCCAGTCAAGCAGAAAATCAGAAAGATCAAGCTAGAATGGTCTCTACAAGTCAAAGAAGAGATAGAGAAGCTTCTCAGTATAGGCTTCATCAAAGTTATTGACTATCCGACATGGCTAGCAAATGTGGTGACAGTCAGAAAGGCTAACGGCAAGATCCGTATTTGTGTGGATTTTCGGGATTTGAACAAAGCTTCTCTAAAGGATGACTTTCCACTACCCAACATCGACATGCTAGTCGACTCCACTGCCGCCTACGAGGCCCGCTCATTTGTGGATGGCTTTGCTGGGTATAATCAAATTCTCATGACTGAAGAAGATCAACACAAGACTGCTTTCACAATACCGTGGGGCACCTTTTGCTACACAGTCATGCCATTTGGGTTGAGGAACGCTGGGGCTACTTATCAAAAGGCTGTGACAGACTTGTTCTACGACATGATTCACAAAGAAATTGAGGTCTATGTGGATGACATGATCATCCACTCAAAAGGAACCGACGTTCAACACTTGATCGACCTACGCAAGTTCTTTGAAAGGCTTCGACAACACAAGATGAGGCTCAATCCCACAAAGTACACTTTTGGGGTTATCCGGGGCAAAGTTCTTGGCTACATGGTCACCTAGAGGAGAATTAAAGAAGATCCCTCGAAAATCAAGGAAATCATTGACATGCCTCCTCCGAAGACACATAAAGAAATCAAAGGTTTCATGGGCAGACTTTAGTACATCAGTCGGTTCGTGCACCAGCTTACTTCCATGTGCGAGCCAATATTCAAGCTGCTCAAGAAGAATGTGGCTCTAGAATGGACCGACGCTTACCAAGAAGCCTTCAATTAAGTGAAGCATTACTTGACATGCCATCTAGTTCTGGTTCCACCACACAAAGAGAAGCCTCTCTTGCTCTACCTCACAGTGAATGATGAAGCCCTAGGGGCTATGCTAGCACAAGAGCAACGAGACTCCACAAAAGAGAATGACATTTACTTTGTCAGTCGCCGATTTCAAGGAGGTGAAAAGAACTATTCCATCTTGGAGAAGTCATGTGCAGCATTGGTTTGGGTCACTCAAAAGCTCAAACATTACATGGAAGTCTTTCCAATCAAGCTAGTAGCAAAAGTGGACCCGTACCGCTACATCTTCGAAAAGCCTTTTATGTCAACAAGGATAGCCAAGTGGTACTTCATGCTCACCGGCTATGATATCACTTACGTCACACTCAAATCCATCAGGGGGAAAGTGTTCAGTGATCAGCTTGCTGAATTTCCGTGTGAAGAAGTGAAGGGGGAAGTCTTACAATTTCCCAACGAGGACTTGATTTGCACTACAACTGAGGAAAATAAGCATCAACTTTTTTTCGATGGTACAGCCAATAAGCACGGTTATGGGATAGGAATGTTTCTTGTCGATCCAAAGGACATCTACACTCTGATTCCAATCTGTCTTGAATTCGAAGCTACCAACAACATTGCTGAGTATGAGCCATGTATAGCGGGGCTAGAAGCAGCCCTAGAAAGAAATATCACAGATCTAGAAGTATTCGGTGACTCCCTGCTCCTTATCAATCAGACATCAGGCAAAGGGAAAATCCAAGACCCGACTCTCCAAGAGTATGGTCAGCACCTCGAGGAGTTAGTTGAACAGTTTCAAGACATCACGTTTAATTACTTGCCAAGAGACAAGAACCGCTTCGCCGATGCCCTATCCACCATAGCCTCACTGGTCGAAATGCCTAAGGGAAAAATGGTGAAACCCTTCAGAATTTCAAGAAGGACTAGTCGGGTATACTGCATGAGTATTGAGATCAATGAAGTCCAAAAAAGCCCCCCGTGGTACACGGACATCATGAACTTTCTCAAGGACGGCACTTTACCTGAAGACAACAATAAGAAAGCTCAAGTGGCATTACAAAATTTAGCCACAAGATATGTGTTGATTGGAAACTGAGTCTAAAAGAGACATCACGAAAGGATCAACCTATTATGTGCAACTAATACCAAAGCTCAAGAGATAATGCATGAAGTCCACGAAGGCGAGTGTGGACCCCACATGAATGGGATCATGTTAGCCAAGAAGATACTCCGTATTGGCTACTATTGGACCACTATGGAAAGAGACTGCATCGAGAAAGTCAAAAAGTGTGCCAAGTGCCAGTTCCATGCTAATATGCAACATGCTCCACCTTCACAACTGTACAACATGACCACACCGTAGCCATTCTCTTGTTGGGGCATAGATATCATCGGCAAAATCCATTCTACGGGAAGCAACGGACAATCATTCATTCTAGTGGCCGTGGATTATTTCACAAAGTGGGTCGAAGCACAAGCTTACCGAGTTCTCAACGCCAAGAAAGTGGCCGAATTCGTGAAGAACATCATGTGCCGATACGGTATTCCTCATGAGATCATCTCCGACAATGGTTCACACTTTGAGAAGGAAATGGATGCACTCTTGGTCGATTACAAAATTACCAAGCACAAGTCATCCCCGTCCCGTCCCCAAGCCAATGGTGTGGTCGAAGCAGAAAACAAGACGATTGAGATCATCATACAGAAAATGGCCTCAACAGGAAGGGATTAGCTCAAGAAATTACCACTAGCACTGTGGGGCTACCGCACATCAATCCGGTAAGCAACGGGAGAGACCCCGTACACATTGGTTAATGGTTCTGAAGCCGTACTTCCAGTCGAACTAGAAGTTCCCTCTTTACGGGTCTTACTCAAAAATCAAGTCAGCGAGGTTGATTGGATGCAAAGTCGGTATGAACAACTAGCCCTACTCGATGAGAAGAGGCTAAGAGCATTTGAACGCACAAGAGCCTATCAACAAAGAATGGCAAGGGCTTTCAACAAAAATATGAAGCCCCGAGACATCAAAATAGGAGACTTGGTCTTAAGACAGCATCCTCCCAATGCCATGAATCCCCTTGGGAAATGGGGGCCCCGATGGATCGGTATGTATGTGGTCAAGAAAATACTAAGAGGCGGTGTAGTGCGACTCGTAGACTTGGATGGTGATCAATTGCCAAAGGAGGACAACCTCGACAAGCTCAAGAAATTCTACGCTTAACAAATGAGGACTATAAAAAAAAAAAAAAAAAAAAAAAACGCTCGCTAGGTTGAAAACCCGCAAGGGAGGCCTAGGCAAAAATTAGAGCAAGTGCAAAAAAGAAGCCCCCGAAAGGGCGGTCTAGGCAAAAAACAGGGTGCACATAAAAAATGGTCTTCATTTGTTTGAACCACGGAGACCTGTGCTTCCATACTGGAAGAACGTAGGCAACATTCGGGTGCGGTCTAAAACAATATTATTTGCCCGATCATTTCATAAACAAGATGCAATTTTATTCAATTCTTGAATCATTTTTAACCATTACAACGGATAATGTTGAGCATAAAAGACATTAAAACATTAAAATCCTAACAAGTGGTCTATTAGTTACAATCTTGGGGTACTAAGAAATGTCTAATCTTTCTTCGGTTTGGGAACCCATTGCTTTTGACTAGGGACCTTGACCTTCTTGATTGGGGGCGGAGCACTCCCGGAACCACCAAGGTGAGAAAAGACGCTAGGACGGGACGGAGCGTCATTAACAACCTTCCCCTTACCCTTGTCGAAAGAAGCCTTAGCAGGGGCTTTAGATGGGCGCTTCCACACATAAGGAGAATTGCCTTTGCCTTTTCCCTTCTTCTTCTTGGGCAAATTGCGTGTCCTAGGGTCTTCAACATGAACCATCGGCTTCAAAGGTTCAACGACAACTTCATTCGGTCTTCCCAAGCGGTCAAAGACACTAGGGCATGCCTTCACGATGGGGACGGGCTTCAATTGTTCGCCTTCGGGGACGGACACTTTCACTTCAAAAGAAAAGGTCATGGGGACCATTATTGGCAAGAATTTGGAGCTTAGGATAATGGAAAATATTGCAGAATATTGATGTGTGAACAAACTGGTCGAAATGGGTTCAAATTTATAGTTGTTGGAGAATCAAGTTCAGAAAAGAAAGGGGTTGTAAATCAGTATCCCAGACGCGGGCGCCTCCGCCCTTGGTGTCGAGATGCCCGCGTATCTCATGAGCAAATCCAGGCACGCACGCCTTTGACAGACGGACAGAACAAACCCTTGTCAGTTCAGTAACAGCCAGGCATTTCAACGCCTTCAACCTGCAACAAGTTCGGAATCCACAGCAACAAAGCGACATTCAAAAGCGATAACAAGAACACTTTGGGCACACATTTGATTGTAAAGGGTAGACATCTAGGATCGAGTCTAAATAAACACATAAAAAAATGTAGATAAGTAATTAGGATTGTAAATACTTGTTATTTGTTATTACATGAAAAATAAAAATTGTTCCAGTCTCTCAACCTCTCCATCAAAGAATGTCTAATCCGAGTCATCACCAGCAGCACTGTGCTCATCCCCATCACCGCTCTCAGTCTCCTCATCATCATCAGACTCCTCAACTGTGATCTTATGGCGGCGTCTCTTTGGCATCCTCGCCGATGAACTGGAACCACCACGGCTAAAGCTCCTACTCAATGTCTGCCTCGCCGAATTGACAGCCTCATCAACATCTAGAGCAGCATCTCTACAACAGCGCCCCATACCGCGAGCTCCCCGAGAATCACCTCTGACAGCACCAGACACTATACCGGCAGCATCCCTGGTCAAATTAGCCATGTCTCTACACAGCTCCAGTACCTTCTCCTCCAGGTGACGTAGTCTGCTCCGCATCCCTTTGTTCTGGCGGCCTATATGCATGTAAGAAGCCACGGGCACCAGTCACAGCAGAAACAGGAAACTACATCAGTGTACTGAGTAAAAGAGATAGGAACAGAAAATGGGTCAAGAGAAAAAAGTACAGAAAGAGTAAAGTCATACCACAGCAGTCTGAGCAAGAAGCTCCCTCTCTGGTGACATCTCCTCTGGGACAATCTCCCTCTGCTCCTCGACAACCCTAAAGTTCGAGTAAGTGTAATACAAAGGGGGCAAGGGAGGATCAAAGCAGTAACCAGCACCCGTGGGGTAGAACTGCGCCGAGGTCGATGGAACAGGCTGTATCCTCCGAGGGTCAGCATACATGAAGTCCTGCATTAAGTGGATCGCTCTGAAAATACCATAATCCTGATGAAGGAAGATGAAAGGGGAAGCATCAACCCCTGCCATATACATGGCCCGATCATCCTCAGATAACGCCTCCCAACAGCCAGGACAAAGAGGAGGACAGTCTGGAACTGCAGACCTGGGCGGGTTATAATAGTCCACCACCTGACTCCCGTGCTGCCAGTATACCCGCTCCCCCAGATACATAGCCATACACTCCACAGAGCTCATCAAAAGCCTCGAGTGAGTGGGAAACAGGGTGTCCTCTATGCTGCCATATATCAGCCTCCATGGGAACAATGAATGGGACACAGACTCGGGCCTCGGGTTATCAAGATACTACCGAGCCGACACCAAGCTGATTGGGGCTGTACCGGTCTTCATATTGCGGGTCTTGTAAGACCACCTCGCACAGTCAGGGTACTGGGGCTTACCCTCCCTCTCAATCCAAAAGTCTCTCATCCCCAGAATGGCAAAAGCCCACAGCTGCAAACAGAAACAATGACAGAATTAATGACAGTCGAAAATACAGACAGAAACATAAATATGAAAAAGGAAAAGTGGCTAACACACCTCCCAAGCAAGAGAAAAACCCGTAACCGAGCTCCTAGTCGAACGACTAGTCAGATCCATGCCATGATAGCAGGCAGCCAAACTCGTTGCGCCCCAGTTATACTAAGCAGCCAGGAGGTACAATAGGGATAGGGAAGCAGAACATCCCCCGGTCGCGAACAGAGTGTGGGACAGAGTAAACCAGATAAAGCAACGGGCCACTGCATCGACCCTGTCAACAGTAACACCTCGGGTCTCAGCCGCGAGGATATCAAAATAAGCTCTGATCTTCCCCCACATCACCCGGAAGCTCTTCACTGCAAACTCGCAGTCAACCAAGGCTAGAAGCAGGGCCGGTGTCCTAACAGTTCCTCTCACATTATAGGGGACGACTACCCCAGAAAAGGGTAAGCCAGTCAAAGCCGTAAAGTCGGTCGGGGTCATAGTCACTTCGCCTATCGGCAAGTGAAATGTGTGGGTGATATCCCACCATCTCTTTCTCAATGCCTGGATCACGTCCGGATCATTCTTCAGAGAAGGCAAGCTAGTGATAAAAGGGTCAAAGCAAGTCGCTGAAACCCGAGCCTGAACATTCTCAGGAAACTTCCTCCATATAGAGACAGGCGCTTGAGTCCCGCCTCGGATTTCAGATAAACGAGCCCATCTCTGAAAAGAAACAAAAAGGCAAAAGGAGAATTCGTCAGCATAACGGCTAGAAAATGGCCAAACCCAACGTGAAGAAATTCAACAACATGGCAAAATCACAACGTGCAAGCAAGTGTGTGAGCATGAAAATGGGTGTCCAAACACTCATTTTGCGACAAATCAGCAATAACAACAACATGCAGCCATGATCGACAAAAAAGGGTTACTGCAGCAGTATTACGGGCAACAATGATACAGCCCCAAAATGCCAAAAAAAATAAAAAAAAAATTGACAGAAAAGATGTGGAATTCTTACCAAGCCCGCAGAAACGAAGTGGGAAATGTGAGTATGCGACTCGGGTTCAAAAATTGCCAAACCCTCCATATTCTAGGTCGAATTTTTGTGAGGAAAACACCTCCAAACATTATATATATACATACATATATATATATATATATATATATATATATATATATATATACATATATATATACATATATATATACACATATATACACATATATATACACATATATACACATATATATACACACACACACACATATATACACATATATACACATATATGTGTATATATGTGTATATATATATGTATATATATATGTATATATATATATATATATATATATATATATATATATATATATATATAAAGTTTTGCAACATAAACAAGCAAACAGAAGGACCCAATTCACAATAGCAAAATTTCAAGAAAACCAGATTAATAAAGTGATAAACTCAAACAAGCTTGAATGAAATAGAAACTAAAAAGTATCACAGAGAACCTAGTTACAGAGAGAGACTTAAGATATGAAAGTTTGGTGTTTTGGGATTGAGAGTAAAACTGGAGTAGCAGAATCCGAAATGAGTTGGGCAAGGTTTAGCTATTGAATTTTTTTCCAAGGTGGCGGCGGCAAGTTTATATTTGGATGATTCATAGCTCTTGTGCCAAATTGTTGAAGTCAATGCATATACTCCCTCCGTCTCACCTCACTTGAGACCCTTGAGGTGAGCACAATAACTAATAAAAAAAAAAAAAAAAAAAAAATGTGTGGTAGAAAATGAAGAGAGAGAATCAAGGTTAGTTGAATGAATTGTGTGGTGGAAAATGAAGAGAGAGAATGAGTGGGTGGGGTAGATTGAATATAAACTTATAAAAAGATTGCCATTTTGGGAGTCTCAAGTGAAATAGGACGGACTAAAATAGAAATAAGTTTCAAGTGAGGTGGTAAGGAGGGAGTATTACTTTATAATGGGAAAATGGAGTTGTTGAAGTAGTTCAGGCCATCTAAGCCATGGGTACACTTGGGATTTAAGAGTTCGCAATCCTAGCGAGCTTTCTATTACACCAGTCATTTCTAAATGAATGTCTAATTTTTATTTTGAGTCATTTTTTTTAAAAAAAAGTTAAATATAAGCATTTTTAGTAGAATAAGTACATAAAGTCCTTTAATGATCTCGCTATGTTGGTAGACCCTTAATACCAGCCGTACCAACCATACCAAATAAGTTGGTATACCGACTTTGAGTTGGTACCGGTACTCATTTTAGTGTACCAACTTCATCTTGGTTGGTACAAGGTACATGTGAAATATAGCAAGTATACCAATCATGCCAGCCCTATGCAATTGGAGTGAGAGGTATAAGACGAGGTGTCTATACTCATTTTATCGTGTATAAATAAAGATTTGATTATTGAATTCTGAATTTTATATTTCTTATAATTTTTTATAAAAGTTGTACAATTTTCATTACATTATGCAAGAAAATTATCTTGTTTTAATGTAAAAATGAGAAAAAATCGAGAAAAGAAAATAAGAAATATATTTAGGTACTAATAGTACATCATTTTGTGAGATAGCTATGCATTGGACCTACATATATGTACTTCATTAGTGGCTTATAAAATATTAACCAATAACAATTGTTGGATTTCATATTAGACTCGGATACGAGTAAGGAAAAGTGTGGAGTACACACTTGTTTGACTGTTAGATGCTAACAATCATGACTGTTATATGCTAACCATCATTACTGCTCCTAATTGCCATCTGTTTATAAACAGATTTTGGTCTCATTTGAAGGCACGGAAATATTCCAAACAATTCTCTAAGTTTCGATCTGTATTCTTTGCCCAGAAACAGAAAGTTTGATTGTCTTATCTAAATAAAGATTTCATGCAACTCAGGCAATAAAGGGTCGAAATACTTTATTTGGAAAGTGGATTATACACGATTCAGTCAAATATCCAAAATTATCATCTCACCCAACCCCAATTTCTAACACATTTATGTATTGCTATAATACAATACATATCTTCTATTTTCTAACATCTCCGTATAAAATTCTTTAAAAAAAAAACATCTCCGTATAAAATAAAGAGGGTGTCTCATGTACACCCGCCGCACAGCGTGCGACGGGCCAGGTCAGCCACCTTTTTTTTTTTTTGCCACCCCCAACTTTTTTTCCTCCCAACAAAAGTAACACTTGTTATAACGAAATGTAACACATTTTTCTTTCAAATGTAACACTTTTTTTAAAAAAAATGTACCACAATTTTGCTGCAATAGATTAAAGATAACATAAAGATTGACAACTAAACTAATGTCACACTCTTTTAAAAGGAATGTAACACTCTTTTTTTCAAATGTAATACTTTTTTTTTCAAAATTAACATAAGATTGACAAACTAAACTAATGTTACATTTTATAAAAAATGAATGTAACATTTTTTTCTCAATTGTAACAGTTTATATTCTTAAATGTAACATTATATTTGAAATGTAACAATTTTTTATTGAGAAAGTAACAATTGAAACGCAAACCCATTTTTTTTTTTGTAAAATTGATGTTACATTTTATTGTAAAAAGTGTTACTTTTTGAATATGAAACTGTTATTTTTATTAGAACATGGTGTTACATCTCAGCTGACAAGCAACTCAAACTTTTTGTGTGTAAAAAAATGTTTTTTTAATAAAAAAAAAAATCAAACCATATCATGACCTATGTAGTTTTATTCGTCTCGTCGAGACGAACACAACGGTATTTTTAATTTTTTTTTCTAAGTTATAAATCTCAAGATATAGCATTTTAAAGTTAATGGGGATTTTTTTTTAAAAAATGGACACGTGTCACAACGGGAGAGGGGGAAGGAGCTGGAGCCGGACGGGTTTTCATGGAGCGGGCGGGCCGATCCGTAGGCATACCCGCCATACGGGGTGCGGCCGCCGCATTTAAGAATTTGCCTAAAATAAAAGCTTTATACTAATAATTAATTGTTTTAATTTACAAAAATTTAGGGGGAAACTAGTTCCTCCATACGTTATAAAAAGTCATATTTTTAAATATATGAACTCTGTGTGTTTAAGGCCTAAACTCACTGTTTTATGGCTTATAGTCGCATTTATAGTCATTTTAAGGCCGAAACTCACTGTTTTAATGCCTAAACTCGCTAATTTATATTCTAGGTGTTTTAAGGAGTAAACTCACTGTTTTAAGGCCTAAAGTCGATATTTTAAGGGTAAAATTTTACTAATGTGGACTTTTTATAACTTATAAATGTAATAGCAAATTCATCTTTTAGATATTAATCTAAATCGTTTACATAATTATTTTCTGTATATTATCTGTTTCTCTTTTTGTTAGTTGATTTTTTTATCAACATATCATTAAATTCAAAATGGTTTAAATAATGTACATAATAATGAGGTTATATTTAGAGTAAACTAAATTACTAATTCTAAGCTCTAAATAGTTAAAACCGGGTATAGGGAAGAAATATGGAGGAAAATAAAATCAGTTTATTTCCCTTGAATTTGCCGAGTATATACATACATTATATACAAAGACTTTTCCTTTGAGACTAAGTCTAATCCCTACAAAATAGCTACTAAAATATATCCTACATATTTACATCTTTATCAAATAGGTAACCTAACTAATTAAGGATACACACAAAAAGAAAGAGATATGCCGAGATCTTGAGAATCTCGGTTATCTCTTAACACCCCCCCCCCTCAAGTTGGAGCGTGCAAATCACAAACGCCCAACTTGCCTAAAAGATGTAGAAACTGTCGACTGCCCAATGCCTTAGTAAGAAGATAAGCCAACTGTGAAGTCGTATGAATATAGACAGTTGTGATGACACTTGACTGAACATCATCGTGAACAAGATGGCAGTCAACTTCAATGTGTTTGGTTCGCTCATGATGGACAGGATTTTGGGCCATATGCAACGCGGATTGACTATCACACAGAACAGTCATAGGAGCTGAATGGGAAATGCCGAACGAACCAAGCAAACTACGCAGCCATTTTAATTCACACGTGGCACTCGCCATAGAACGATATTCTGCCTCGGCCGATGATTGTGAAATAGTAGTCTGTTTCTTGGTTTTCCAAGAGATTGGAGAGTGTCACAAAAAAACAAAATAAGCGGTAAGAGAGCGCTGAGTAAGAGGACAGCTTGCCCAATCAGAGTCACAATATGCTCGGAGATGAAAAGTAGAATCAGAGCGCAACAAAATACCTTGGCCCGGACGATTCTTAAGATACCGAACAACACGCATAGCGGCTGTCCAATGAGCCTTCTTAGGCCGAGTCATGAACTGGGCAAGAGTATGCACACTGTAGGATAGCTCCGGGAGAGTAATAGTAAGATAGATAAGTCGACCCACAAGTCTCCTATAAGCCTCAGGATCTTGTAGATCATCATCTTCAGTCAAAGCCAAACGGTGATTCTACTCAATAGGAGTAATGGCTGGACGTGCTCCAAGAAGACCAGCCTCAGAAAGTATATCAAGCGCATACTTGCACTGAGGCAAAAAATACCGTCCGGATGTGTCGCCACTTCAAGCCCCAAAAAATACTTAAACGCCCAAGGTCTTTCATGTGAAAGCAACTACTAAGATAGCCCTTGAAGCGGCTAATGGCAACCGGATCATTCCCACCAATAACCAAGTCATCAACATAGACAAGAACATGTATCTCAGTAGCGGAAGTCTTGAAAGAGAACAAAGAATAGTCGAAACATGATTGGACAAATCCATACTTCTTCAATGCCATAGAAAGTTTGGCAAACCAACAACGAGGAGCTTGCCGAAGACCATATAATGATTTTTTAAGTTTACAAACCATCCCAGAAGATGAGTCCGGATGTCCTAAGGGTACCTTCATATACACATCCTCACTAAGATCACCGTGTAGAAAGGCATTGTGAACATCCATTTGATGAAGTTCCCATCCTTTAACTGCAGCAACGCTAAGAAAAACTCATACCGTAACCATTTTGATGGTGGGTGCAAATGTTTCCTTGAAGTCAACACCTTCAACTTGTCTATTTCCTAATATCACCAACCGAGCTTTACAACGCTCAATTGTCCCATCAGCATTGTACTTGATTTTATAGACCCATTTGTTACCAATCACCTTCTTATCAAGAGGCGCATCCACCAACTCCCATGTTCCATTCTGATCAAGAGCATTAAGCTCTTTAGTCATAGCCTCGCGCAATTGAGGAAGCATAACCGCTTCACTATAATGTTTTGGCTCAACACCTGAGTCAATAGCAGCCAAAAAACAACGATGTGCAGACGAGAATTTAGTGCAATTGATAAAGTGTGATAAGGGATAACGAGTACCTGAAGATTTGGATTGAGAAGATGGACGGGACGGGGGTGTAGCTTGAGTGGTGTGCACATGTGATTGTCCCAACTCATATTCAGAAGCTGGATATCTGGTAGAAGGAACCTTAACTCTCTGACCACGTCCCAAATTTTCTGGTTCAATCAATTCGGCAGGCTGTTCAACCTGTTCAGACAACTTTGCTGGAATCTGTTCTGTCAACTGGTCAGTCACCTGGTCAGTCAGTTGGTCAGAAACTGGGCCAGGAACTTCATAAGCAGCTGGTATCTGTGCTGCCAACTGTTCGGTCACCTGTGCAGTGGGTTGTGCAGTCAACTCACCAGTCACATGTACATCTTCTTCACAATCCTCCATATCGGAAGAATAAAGAAAAATATCAGAATCCGTGTATGCTCCATCCTGGTCAGCCCGACTGTGAGAAAAAGGGAACTCCTTTTCCAGAAAAATAACATCCCGAGAAACGAGTAATTTATTTTCATCAAGTCATACACATACCATCCTTTCTTACCAAGAGGGTACCCCAAGAACACACATCGCCTACTTCGACTTGCAAACTTATCATTATCACGCCGGGAATAATGGACATAACATAAAGATCGAAACACCCGAATATGTGAGTAAGAAGGAGTTTTCCCAAAAATAATTTCATAAGGAGTTTTCCCATTTAACAATTTTGAGGGGGTTCGATTAATCAAATGCCCACCGCTAACACACACTCCCTCCAAAATTTGACCGGTAATTTTGCTTGAAACATTAAAGCACGAGACACATTCAAAATATGTCTATGCTTTCTTTCCACCCTTCCATTTTGTTGGGACGTACGCACACAAGTAGTGTGGTGTTCAATACCATGTTCAAGAAAATATTTTTCCAAACAACTAAATTCCGTCCCATTATCACTCCTAATTTTCTTAACTCGTTTATTAAATTGCCTCTCCACCATGGCAAGAAAATTTTTCAAAATTTGAGAAACATCACCCTTGGACTTGACCAAATAAACCCACACCGCACGAGAACAATCATCCGCAATGGTTAAAAAATAAACAGCACCACACAAAGCAGGTTTCCGATAATCACCCCAAATATCACAATGGATTAAATCGAAAATTTCATTAGAATTACTTTCACTTAGTGAAAACTTATCCCTACTTTGCTTAGCCTTGCAACAAATCTCACAAACATCTTTATGAATACTACTACGATAAGAGGTTGCAGTTAAAAGTTGGGGCATATAGAACATTTTTCAAAACAAGATTCGTGGAAATCTCAACATTTCCTTCTTTCGTGGCTTTCATGTATCTCCCATTAGGCAAACCAATACGATCTGCCTTAATATCATGAACATCACTGAGCAAAGATATGTCCCCTGTTATATGCCGATTGGCTCCACTATCGACAAGCCAATGTTCATCATTCATCTTACCAGTTGCTTTGCCAGTTGTGCTGACAGTTGTCGACACCTGTGTTTGCATAAAATTCTTGAAGTTGTTCCATTGATCTGCTGTGAATCCCAGCGCTCTAGCCTGATCTGGAACCCCTTCGATACTAACCTCTGCATTGTTGGACCTTGTGCTCGGCTTCCCTTGATCTTTTCTTCCCGAAGAAGATTGGCTTCCGCCTCTTGCTTTCGCTGGCTTTCCTCGCTGGTCTTCCCACCATTCTGGATATCCTATAAGCCTGAAGCACGAATCCACACTGTGTCCTTTCCTCCTGCAGTGAGAGCAAGTGACATTGCTCATATCCTTCTTTTCTGTCAAGCCAACTGACGAGCCATCTGTGCTCACAACTGGTATGTCAACTGTCCTATCAACTGTTCGAGCGACAAACTTGCTGGAGTCGGAAAATCTCCATGTCCGCCTCCCAGCACTTGTTCTTCCCTTATAGCATTCAAATAAGCCTTATTCACAGAAGGCAGTGGCTCCGTATTGACAATAGAGGTTTTCATGTTTTCAAACTTTGGAGTTTCCAACCCCATGACGAATTGATGAACCCGTTCCTCCTCACGTCTTTTTACCAAAACAGCCCCAATATTGCACTTACAACCCGAACATGAACATGTTGGCAATGTCTCAAAGTCATTGAGAGCATCCCATATTTTCTTTATCCGCCCGTAATAAGAAGCCACACTTTCATTCTTCCTTTGTCTGTAGTTTGCGATATCCGCCTTCAACTGTTGAGTTTTCGGTCCATTCCCCAACGAGAATCGTTCTTTCAAATCATCCCACAAAACCATCGCTTCGTCCACATAGGTAATAGTGGAGCGAAGAGTTGGTTCTATCGTATTAAAAATCCATGAAACAATCATGGAATTCACCGTCCACCATTGGTCTGCTTCATCAACATCGTCAGGACACGGGATTCTGCCATCAATGAATCCGTTTTTCGTCTTCGCTCGAAGCGATCCTTTGAAAACTCGTGCCCATTCTTCATAATTCTCACCCTTCAACTGAATATGGGTGATAATCATTCCTGGATTGTCACTTGAAGAAAGAAAATAAGGAGATCTCTTTTCTTCCTTGATCTCCTTACCTTTGGCGGAATTTTCAACTCCGGGTTTCTGAGCTTCATCGTCGCCGGCCATAGTCTTAAAACCGGGCTCTGGTGCCAAGTTAAAACCGGGTATAGGGAAGAAATATGAAGGAAAATAAAATCAGTTTATTTCCCTTGAATTTTCCGAGTACATACATACATTATATACAAAGACTTTTCCTTGGAGACTAAGTCTAATCCCTACAAAATAGCTAGTAAAATATATCCTGCCTATTTACATCTTTATCAAATAGGTAACCTAACTAATTAAGGATACACACAAAAAGAAAGAGATATGCCGAGATCTTGAGAATCTCGGTTATCTATTAACATAAATCATAAACAATAAACTCTAAATTCTAAACCTTAAATCATAATCCTAAACTATTTAAGTTGAAGCCATTGTGTTAGAGCCAATGTGACCTGATTTGAAAGGCTCAAATTAGTTCTTCTTCTCTTTTATATTGCTAAAAGGGAAATGAGCTTATTTAAGTAACGATGTTTTTTTTTTTTTTAGAAAGTTGGTTTCATTTAAATAAATTGTCATCGTGTTACAAACCCTACTGAGTCTATTACAGATATATTTCCCTACCTATTACAGACCCTATGGATCTATTAGAGAACATGAAACAACCTAGTCTATCGAAACAGCTAGCCTATTACATAAACCAGGGAAACAACTAAGTCTTATGGGCCATGAGGATAAAGGCTTTCGAAACAGCTAGCCTATTACATAAACCAGAGATACAACTAACCCTTATGGGTCATGAGGATAAAGGTTCTCCACTTGCTCCATGTAGGAGTCGAACCTGAGACCTCTCCCTAAGGGAGGACTCTACGCACACACCCGGATACCGCTAGGCCAAGAGGCCTTTGGTAGTATCGATGTTTCTAACGTGTGCCTTTAGAGCACATGATAATACGTAAATATGGCAATGAATATATGTAATTATAGCATGTTTACTTAAAAAATCACAATATATAACTTAAAGTTGCTATAATTACATAGATTTACTACTATATTTAAATTTTATTGTGCAACCTTAAGGCAAATGTTAGAAAAACCGTTTAAGTATGTGCTTGTTTATTTCCATTTATTTATGGGAGCTTTTGACTTTTGACTTAAAATAAGTTATAAATGTAGTTTTTGTTTTGACTTATAAGCTAAAAGCTCATAAGGTACAAGTCAATTATAGCATAAATAAGTAAAAGGTAAAAAACCAAGAAAATATCACTTTTACTCACTTATTTAGAAACATTCCTTTATTCACTCCTCATGAAAATTCTATAACCCAAATTACCCTCTCTTTCCAAAATACATCTCTTTCCAAATACTAGTAATTTTATGTTTGTGTTTAATGTTCAATGCCAAATCATTTTATTACTAGCTTAGATTTCAAGTACATCTTCGTTTTTTAATTGTTAATAACAGAATTGTGAATATTGAAAATTCTCTCATTGAATTTGTTTACTTCTCAAAAAAAATAAAAATGTATACTATTTCAATAATAGCTTGATGATTAACTTTTCAATGAAAATATTAATTGTTCTAAAATAAAAAGCTGATTATCAAAATTATTTATAAAATTTGTTTTTGATATAAAGTTAATAATACTCTCTCCATCTCATAAAAATAATTTCATTTGGTAAAAATAATTATGAATTTATATATTTTTCTTGAACTGTAAACGTAAAATTTAATTTAATTTAATTATGTTGATAAAAGTATAAGACTACATTTCATCTCAACAAAAAAGATTTATGTGATTTAATTCTAAGGTAGTGGCATGTATATGTATTAATTTTTATATTAAGATTAAGGGTAAAATTGTATTCTTATCGTAATTCAGCAATTTTTAGCTTATCTAACAAACAAATACAACTACTTATGACAACTCATAAGTTGTTTCAAATCAGCCAAAACAAACAATATTTAACCCATCAGGTATAAGTCATTCAGCCATCAGCTACCAGTTATCAGCTACAATCATCAGCAATCAGCTACGACAAACGAGCCTTATATATTCATAAAACTATATATTCATAAAACTGAAGGAATCACTTTTGTGATCTGATTTTTGTATCATTTGCTTGGAAGTTGTTTGACCTACATAACTTTCCGTTCTAAAATATCTGTAACTAGATCTTTAAATTTATCTATAAATTATTATATATATATATATATATATATATATATATATATATTAAAGTTGGTGAGGAGAGCCATGGTGTTGCCATATAGACAAGTCTTAGAGAAAGGTTGCATTTGGTGTTGCCACATCATTACCACTCTTATAAATAAGAGACTTTTCAAATTCTTTTTCTTAGCTAATAGTATTAGTTACTATATAGGGTAACTATTATAGTTAACTACTATAATAACTAATACTTATAATGGTAATGGTTACTATAATAGGTAACTATTATAGTTAACTACTATAGTAACTAATACTTATAATAGTAATGGTTGCTATAATAGGTAACTATTATAGTAACTAATACTTATAATAGTAATAGTTACTATAATAGGTAACTATTATAGTTAACTATTATATAGTAACTAATACTTATAATAGTAATAGGTACTATAATAGGTAACTATAATAGTTAACTATAATAGTTAACTATTAATACTTAACTATTAATAGTTAACTATTACTCCCTACATCCCAGAGTAAGAGTCTTACTTTCTATTTTGGTACTTTCCAGAGTAAAAGTTTTTTTTTCCAAAAATAGCAAAGAATATTTACTATTTATTTCACTCATTTTCTCTCATAATTTACTTTTATACTCACAAAACCAATCAACTTATTATTCCATACCACTCATTCTCTCTCCTAATTTACTTTTACACTCACAACTCTTACTTACTTTCATCATTTTTTAATCTCCGTGCAAATGAGAGGTATGAATCTTACTCCGAGACAGATGGAGTAATATTTAACTATTATAACTAACTAATACTATTAATAGTATTAGTTAATTATAATAGTTAAATATAATTGTTAACTATAATAGTTACTATATAAGTTAATAATTATTATTAATAGTATTAGTTAATCATAATTGTTACAATATATATTAACTATTACTATTAATTATATTATTTAATCATAAAAGTTACTATATATGTTAACTATTACTATTAATACCATTAAGTTTTTTGAAATATTCATACAACAAACTTAAACGTATTTCTAAATTAATTAAAAAAAATATTACAACTATGTACAACCAAAGGTATGAATTTTTTTTGACTAATTTAAAATATACATATATTTTCAAATAAAATTATTATGTTAATTTATCAATTAAAAACATAAAAAAAAAATACAAAAACACTAACGGAATAGATTCCCGCGCGGAGCACGGGTTACCTACTAGTATTTAAAAAGTCATATTCCTCCTGTCCAAAGTAGCTGCTGGACTTTTCCTAACTTTTAAGAAAAATAATCAATCATAGCATGTGTAATAACCGGCAATTATGGCCCATTTATTTTATTTTCGTGGGACTCTTTTATTTATCTTGGACTCAATTAATTAATGAGTAAGCATTGGGTTTACTTTGGGCTTTAGGAAATTAAAACCCAATAGGATATTGAAATCATTTTCAATTAGGGAATTAAAACCCTTTTAATATAAATACTCCCTAACCCTAAGACCCTAGTTTTATTTTCTAAATCAAAAGAACGGGAAAGAGAGGGAGCGGCGCAGAGAAGAGGCGCAGATAGAGAGCTAGAGCCGGAGAAGGAGAAGAGAAAGAGAGAAGGTGAACGTTTTCATCAAGGTAAATCGAGAACCCATAAATCCTTATTCTCCATCTTTATTAAGCTTTGATCATTAGGAATTCAAACCCTAATAAGATGATGATCAACTAGGGTTGTCTGGGAATAGTTCAAGAAGAGGGGGTTGTGTGCGTGTGTGTGTTGGTGTGTGCTGATGATGTGCGTGTGTGTGCTGTGTGTGCGTGTGTGTGTTCAAATTGTGTGTGTGTGTGTTATGCGTGTATGTGTGTGTGTTTTAAAAGGTGAAAACAGTGTGTGTTTATGTGTGTTTTAGAAAGTGAAATCAGTGTGTGTTTAAGTTATGTGAATAGTAAACTGTGAATAGTAATCTGTGAATAGTAAACTGTGAATAGTGAAGCTGTGAATAGTGTTTTGGCGGGTATAATGGAACCCTAAAACATATTAATTGGGAATAGAAACAATGAAACCCTAGAGGTATTTTGGTAAACTAAAAAGGGTATTTTGGGAATACAAATAAAAGGTAGTACAAACCCTAGAATGAATATCAACCTTAAAAAGGGATTTAAGAAGATAAACCAATAAGGTTAAGAAGGTAAAAGAAAAGTATTTGGGGACGGAAGTAAATAGTATTACTTGTCCTAAGACTATTTTATGCATGATTGTAGATTCGTGCACGAGGTTTGCTAAGTGGAATAACGCAAAGCCAAGGTAGGGATTACGTTCTTTAAGTATTTGAGATTCATCCTTTAATGTAGGATCCTCATAATTCTTTCAAGAGTAGCTACTAATGGCCAGTAGCATTTGAAATCCGATGTTGATATAACGTCTATTGATTATCTTACCCTTGATGTATGTTGTTCAATGGGTATCCAAGTGAATTGAAATTGCCTTATGTATTCTTGTACCTGGAATACTATGTGAGCTATAACTGTATCTAATTTAAACAGGTGCAGTAGCTTTGTCTGATTGAAAATGACTTAGCAGGAATTAGTCTGATCGAAAAGGACTAAGATTGTTTAGTTTGATTGAAAAGAACTTAAACTTTTAAATTGTTACTTGATGAAGTAGTTTGATTATCATGATATATCATAATAAAGGAGCACCCTGAAAAGGTGTAAGGTCTCTTATTCTTTTAACACCCTGAAAAGGTGTGACACCCTGAAAAGGTGTTTGTAACTCTGGAATTGACGAACTCGTGATAGGGCCATGATTCTTTTAAGTATGATAACTGTATTTTGAAAGTGTACAGTTTAAGTTTATCGATACTAGCCCTTCATTGAAAATATTTGTTTAGCTCCGTTCTTTCGGTCATCTCTTCTTAGTACCCGGAGAGATCCCGTATGAACTTACTGAGCATTGTTTGCTCACCCCTTCTTATATTATTTTCCCCATGTAAAGACTAAGGATCTAGATGGATTGCGAGGAAGGGCAGTCCGAGGTTTTATGACATTAATTTGTTTTGTGTTGAGCTAGTGGGTTGTACTAGCCGTTGGGATTTAAATATTAGTTATGCTTCCGCATTGTTTGAATTATGGTTAATTAAACTAGCCGTTGAATGAACGTTGGTTTTGAATTTATGTTGACGTTTGGGATTTTTCCTAGTTTATGGAATTTATTTATTATGTGAATGTTTGGGTCGTTACAGCATGTGAGTTTGTGAGTGCTTTTTTTATGCTTATAATCACTTTCAGAGATCAAGAATCACTTTATTTGTGTTTGGATGTCAAAACTGATTCTGATTTTAAGTTACTAAACGTAGAAAACTGTGTTTTGACATAAGCAGCTATGACCCAGCTTTTGCTAGAAGTGATTCAAAAAAATTGTTTTTGTATGATTTTTTACATTAATAACCTTCCTTTTATATGTGCATTTACCATATTGATATGTATAGTAAGATATATTTTTGGAATTTATTTTTCAAAATCAATTTCGGACATGTGGTATCCAAATATATTCATAATTGATAAATTACTGATAAAATAATCATTTACATTGTAATCACTTTTAATGAATCACTTTTTGAGAACCAGAAGCAATCCCAAATCGCATCAAATTTACTTTTATTAGTTGAAACTCTCAACTCCATTACCTGAAATAAGAAAACATTGTATACAATGTCATCAGTTTCGAAGCAAGGTAAAAGTGGAATTTCAATGCTATCAACTCAAAAGCCACACTTATTTGAGACAAAAAGAACATGTTAAAAAAAAGACGGCGTTTTTAGACCGAGTTGGTCTCTTGTAAAACGTGTTTTTCTTAATGGTTAAGAAAAACGTGTTTTTCAAAACCTACAGAAGCCTTTATATTAATATCCAGAAGGCTTTATACTGATATCCAGGACCCTTCTGGCTATCACTTTCAAAGGTTCTGGCTATCAATCTCATATCCAGAAGCCTTTTATATTGATATCCAAAACCAGAGAACCCTTCTGGCTATCACTTTCAAAGGTTCTGACTATCACTTTCAAAGGTTCTGCCTATCAATTTTAAAGGTTCTGCTATCAATCTCATATCTAGAAGGCTTTATATTGATATCCAGACCCATCTGGCTATTACTTTCAAAGGTTCTGGCTATCAATCTCATATCCAGAAGCCTTTATATTGATATCCAAACCCGTTGAGAAGTTCCGATTATTTACAAAAATGCCACCGCGTTTTTTTTTAAAACACGTTTTTCCTAAGTGTTTGGAAAAACACGTTTTTCTCAAGATTTTGCGTTTTAGACCAGAGGGAGTATTTATTATTTTTTGACAAACTAAAAAAATTAACAATTAATTATTTGAGATAGACTATGATTTATTTATATAAACTTTTGAAATTTAAATTTGACCATTCTTGCAATTGGGTTGCTTCATGCATCAGACATCAACCTATATTTTTGGACCTGGCAAGTTGCGAGCCACAAGATCAGAATGAACATGGGATTGTTGATAATTAGATATTCATAGTCCCAAAAGAGATGTTGCAGTTAATGTTGCATTTACTCCCTCCGTTCCTATTTATAAGTCTTTATAGACTCTCAATTTTATCTTTTTTAATTGTCATTTTAGCTTTTATTTGGTTTTTTAGACCAAAATGCCCATCTTTAATGTCAAGTCTAAAGAAGAGTTATTGCTTCCTTGGTTTGTGTAAGGTAGTTGAAGAGAGAAAGGAGTCTTTATTTGCATTAATTTACTAATTAAGAGATAGAAAGGGTAATTTGGGAAGTTTAAAGAAGAGTTATTGCTTCCTTGGTTTGTGTAATTTTTGCTAAAACGACTTATAATAAGGAACGGAGGGAGTAACTTATTAATATTTTGTAAAATATGCTTAATTTGTTTGTATATTGAATTACTGATTGTGCTGTAGTAAAAGTGTGCTAAATTTATTTCTTTATTTAATGAGACATATATGTCTCAACTCTCAACAAATAAAAAAATGTAATATCTATTAATAAAGGGATGGAGTATACTATACATAACAATTGCATTGTTGGAAACAAATGATGTCAATGTTTATGTGCTCGTTTGTTGCAACTTCAAACCTTTGAAAGTGAGTGATTGCGATAGAATAAAACATACCCTCCCAGTCCCAGAGTATTTGTACACTTCTTAAAATGGCAAAGAATTTTTACTATTCCTCCCATCATTCTCTATCCTGCTTACTTTTATACTCACAACACCAATCAACTTACTATTCTCTTTCACTCATTCTCTCTTCTACTTTACTTTTACACTCACAACACTTACACCACTTCTTCTATTTCTTAATCTTCGTGCAAATGAAAGGGTGGACATATACTCTGAGACGGAAGGAGTATTTTTATAAGGATTTAGGGTTCTGGTTTCGTAATTGTCCTTATTGTAACAAATTAATCCCAATGATATTCTTCCCAACAGGTAAACTCGTCCGATCATAACCAAGAATTCTTTTCCATACGATTGGTAATAATGTTTGAGTTATCGCCTTGGATGGGTTGATGGTTTTTTGTTATGTACTCATCACTTCAAAGCTGATTATGAGTTATAAGCAACGCTTTTTTTATTAGTTTTAGGGCGGGACTCTTGTGAGACGGCTCACACAGCCAAGCCAAGCCAAGCCGCTGAGCCAGCCAAGCCGAGCCCAGCCCTTTTAAAAAAAAAAAAAATTGCTCTCCAACTTTTTTTTCCCTGTCATTTTTTGCTTGCCAGTAAAAGTAACACTTTTTATAAAGAAATGTAACACTTTTTTTATTATATTTAACACTTTTTTTCTTCCAAAAATGTACCACAAATTTACCGAAATAGATTAAAGATGACATGAGATTGACTACTAAACTAATGTAACATTTTATAATAATGAATGAAACTTTTTTTTTCTCAATTGTAACACTTTTCTAGGGTTTTACATTCAATTGAAATACAAAACCTGATTATATACATGATTTTTTACTCTTTTTGAAAGAAAAAAAAAGTAACATTTACTCTATAAAACTGTTACATTCATCTATATAATAAATTACAATCTTATATGCATTGTGATACACTTCAATTATTACTTTTTCTAACTACAAAAACTATTTTTTTTGTGCAAAACTGCTGTTACATCTTACAATAAAGTGTTACTTTTTAAGACTAAACTATTACTTTCTTCATAAAAATGTGTTACGTTGTTTACGACGAGCAACTCACTTTTTTTTTGTGTGTTAAAAAGTTGTTTTTCTTTAAAAAAAATGAAACCATATCATGACATATCTAGTTTTATTCGTCTCGTCGAGACGAACACAACGGTATATATAGATTTTTTTTCGACTTAAAAATCTCAAGATATAGCATTTTAAAGCTATTGGAGATTTTTTTTTACCCACGACACGTGTCGCGATTTGAGAAGAGGAAAGAACTACAAGCTGGCGGGTCACATGACGGGTATGAGTAAAATCCATGGGTGGGATCCGTCTCACAGGTGAGACAGTCTCACCCAAGTTTTTGCCTTAGTACTGTTAAATTAAGGCTCGAATTATTATTTAACAACTTAGTTTTAGAGCAACTTTATTAAAGTACAAGCAATTTATAAAAACAAAATATTTTCTTTGAATTTAACAGGTTTTATTATGGAACAAAAGAGCAATTGCTGTGAGTTCACATGTCTATTTTAAACAAAGCGAGGATTCTCACTCTAGCTTTACAACTCGTATAATATGACCCACAAATCATGCGTGAAACAGCTCAATCAGATTTGCTGCATGGAAACTCACATTTAATTTTATAAAAACAAATATGTCAACAAATTAATTGACCAAATAAAATTTACCTTACCTTTACATCAATAGAAATTAATTAACATTTGGTAATAAATATTTTAAGATTCTGGTCTGCAAGCAATGAGAGAGATATATGATAACAATTAAGTGAAAGTTTCCAAGTTAACTGATTTGATTATATTACCCAAGAAATTAAATGTATTTACCCTAGAAGACAGACAATCCCTATAAACTTGCTAGAAGATTTCCAGAATCTATAAGCCATATGTGACTTGATCCAAACATTAAGACATTTGATTCTTTGTAAATTAAGGTTTATCTTTCTAAATTAGTCCATCAATGAATTCTTGTAATTTAAATCCTTTTGAAGGTATTGTTTGCTAGTATTTGATCATGAAACTGACCTGCAAATTATATGTAATTATTAAGAACGATAAAATCCCAAAGACACAATCTTATGAAAAGTCTGTTTTACAATAAGAGATGTGTAAAACATGTTTTAGATTAAGAGATTATGTGTTACATTAAAGGATGAAAATAGGTTTTACACTAAAACGAGTGTAAAACAAGTTTTTTTTTGGAGATTTTCACAATCCGAAATTATTTTTACAGAACATTAACATAATCTCTAGAGATCTGACCTAATCAATGATAAACTATCTCTCAAGTCTAAATCACGGTCCCTATATGATCTACTCAAAGTAATGCATAGATAACGACTATACTTGTTACTTGCTTCGACAACTAAATTTGACCAAATTTAGTGAGATAAAATTCACGAAACGAAACGCGCCATAAAGGGAGAGTGGGGCAAATATATTTATTGCATTATTACATTATACGATTAAAAGACGATCAATAGCAAGTGCTAGTCTAGCTCCAAAGTCCCAAAACCAAATAAAATAATGTGACAAGGCAAGTTTATATAAAAAGTTGTCAAAAAGGAAAAAAGGAATAAAATAAAACTGAGGGCATGGGAAAATCCAAGTATATATAGAATTCATGGGGATATAGTTATAGTGCATATCTAAACACAATCTGATACAGCTATGCAATAATTAACTGTGGATGGTTCAAAGAGTTGACAGCTTTAAAAGGAGGGGAAGTTGAAGATCTAAACCAGTTTCAAATCACACACAAGAGATTAAGCTGTTTTTGCTAGGAAGAATTTGCTTTTTGGTTAAGAAATTTTTTTATTTTATATATCTTTCAATTCTTGAAAAAGAAAAGGATAGAGAGATGGGTAGTGGTTATTTTGGGGATTTAAACATGGGAAATGACCATCAAAGATCTGGGTCATCCTCTTCTTCGTCGAGGAAAGGAAAAAAAGGAAGCTCAGATAAGCCTAAACAGCCACAAAGAGGGCTTGGTGTTGCTCAGTTGGAGAAGATTAGACTTCATAGCCAGATGGGTTGTAATAGTTACCTTCCTAACCCTACCCCTAATTACCCTCATCAGGTATTTCCTCTCTCTCTCTCTCACATGAGTATGTGTTTCTCGAAAAGAATTAATTGGTTGGAATTTGATTATGTATATGCAGGAGGATATGAGAATTCAAACAGCTTATTCATCGTCTTCATCCTTCTCGTACAGCTCGCAGTCAGCAGCTTCTTATAGTTTGCAAGGCCATCAAAGCATCATGGTATGTTAAGTTTTTACTTCAATTAGAATTTGTAAGAAATTACCCCCCTTTGTTTGATAGATTTGAAGTCTCACAAACCTTAAAAGATATTCATTCAAGCAAAAGATATATTATCCACTTTGAGAATTAATACTATGAAATTTCTGCTTTTATGTAATAATATCTGGAAAATCTACTTGTTTTACTCAGATGAATTTGGGAGAATTCGATAGATCAAATATCAGATATGGTGATTCCCAGGCTGCCACAAACCAAAGGTACGGATGAATATCAAACAACCTTATAAAAATGCACGGGCAAATTATTTTTTCATTTTGTTGCTCATCATCACCAGTTAATTAAAGACATCATTTCTTAGTTCCTTATACTGTGGGGAAATCTTCTGATTAAAATTATGTTAAACTGGAAAAAAAAAAAAAAACAGATGGAATGCAGGAAATACATTTTTAGAGGCGCAGCACTATGCACAGCCAGGCATTACAAGACATCTCCTAAACCTAGAAGTAGAGGTATAAAGATATAGATATCCATGTAATATTATTTTTCGTATATAAATTTATTTTCTCAATGTGAAAGATGTTTAATTAACATCTTTTTCTTGAATTTGGTTTCAAATTTGTAGGAGTCATTGAGGAAGAAGAAGAAGAAAGACCGTGGCGATTCAATGGGTTCGGGCAGTCAAAACTCAGACTCAAATGGCAGCCAAGAATTAGATTTGGAGCTCAGACTTTCACTTTAGTTAGTTTTCTAGCTTATAAATTCTTTAGGATGATGCAAAATGTACGGATTCTATCTTTCTCCTCTTACTACTTATAATTATTCTGACATGGAAAAAAGGAAAAATGAAAAAAAATCTTCATAATGCATCTGATTTGCAAAGTTACAGATGCAAATTCGCAACTTGAAAAACACTTGTGTTACAATTTCAATATCTAATGCAATGAGATTATTGACCTTTTGGGTGAAAGCCAAGCGATTTTTCTTGTCACAGTTTATCAAATTAATTACTGTTTGTTAATTTGTCTTTTGATTTCTAAGATTTTATCTAATTACGCTATAGTAAACCTAAATTTCCTAGGATACATTTGTTTGAGACAGTTGCATGCAGTTCCGTTTCAGTTTCATCTGATTTGCATTTTAAGAAAGTTACAAAAATTCACTCTTATTTTTATTTTATTTTTCTATTTTTTTTTATCGGATATAACCAGATCCACCTAAAACTGCCTTCAAACTATGCTAATTTGTAATGCCAGATATGTTTTTTTTTTTTTTTTTTGATGCATAGATATGATCCTTCTGTGAGGGATTAGTTTCATGTTTGCTTTGAGAAAATCTTAAGAGGATTTCGGAAAAAGAGAAATACAAAGATGTGGTCATCTAAGGCATCTAGCTAAGAATCAGTTGGGATGATTCTCTGTAGGAATAATGTCAATAATGAAATCCATTTATTTATATTGAAAAAATTAGGTGAAAGATATGGAGAGAAGAGAAGAATATGAATTCTATACTCCAGTAAATTAGGTTTTCCATGTAGTAAGGATGTCAATAATTAAATCCTTTATTTATTGAAAAGATTGGGCCATCAAAGTTAGTACTATTTATTAAAGATATCAAAAAATATTTCTATGTTTATGATTGTATATTTTTTTAGAAATTGTATTTTTTACATTATTAATAAGTTTACTATTGTATTATATATTTACTTTCCTAATAGGATCATCATCGTATAGTTACCCTATTTAATGTATATAGAATAGCTAGGGAAGTATTCTACATCTTATATAAATATGTTACTCTTGTGATTAATAATATTTGAGACTTTCATAAATATATTTTCTTCCTTGTATTATTGACTTAGTAACTGTCTCTACTTATTCTATTTTGGTATCACAACTTATGATCCATAATGGTCTATTCTCTGCCAAGAGCCGTCCAAACCCTAATTAGCTTCTGCCTTTCATGCAAAATCTGAAGCCGCCATACCCTAAACCGTCTCAGTTAACACCTTCTTGCATCAGATCTCCCTCTGCAACCCTACCTCAAACCTGGCCAAACCCTCCCCAATCCCGGCCATGTATCAACCCCAATATCGACGCATGATGCTCTCTCTGTATACATGTCCTTACAACTCCAACCCCACCTGTATCTACAATTGTACACACGACAGAACCCACAACCTCTTCCTTCACAACCGTCTTCCTAAATCATAAACCCTAACCCCTCTACTTCAGCCTTTCTCTAGAAGCTTCTGCCTTCCAAAAATGCCACTACCATCACCACCCACGGTGGTGCAAACCTCTCTAAAACCCAAACTCAATTTATCGTTGAGACGTAGTCCTTGAGACAGAAAATTTTCATCATTGCAATGTAAAATCATCATTGCAATGTAGTTGCGATGTATGATCGTCATTGCGACGTAAAATAAATGTCATTGCAACGTAAAATAGTTATTGCAATGTTGTTGCGATGTAAAATAAAACCCTAACCCTCATGTACAAAATGACTCCAGGTGATCGACTATCAAAGCAAATTCTGATTCATCTCATTACATATCAAAATTTAATTTATCCAAGGATCGTACATTCGTTATTGCAACGTAAAATCATCGTTGTGATGTAAAATAAAACCCTAACCCTCATGTCCAAAGTGACTCCACGTGATCGACTGTCAAAGAATTCCCGGTTCATCTTATTACTTTTTAAAATTGGATTTATCAAAGGATCGTCTATCTTGCGAGGACATATTAATGATATCAAAGAATCCTTCTATACTTACAATTGTATATTTCTAGAGATTGTATTATTTACATTCCTAATAGAATTATCATTGTATTGTTAACTTACTTTATGTATCTAGAATAGTTTGGGAACTACTCCACCTCTTGTACAAATATGCTACTCTTGTGATTAATATTTTTTGAGTCTTTCATACTATTTTTCTCTTTCTTGTATGATTGTCTTCGTCTCTCTCTCTCTCTCTCTCTCTCTCTCTCTCTCTCTCTTTATTCCATTACTATTTGTGTTCCAAAAAGATTGTTTATTTTTGTTCTTAATTATGAAAAAGAAGTATTGATTATGGAAGGGAGTGTAACGAGGTTAGATTTACTGTGTCAATCATCTGTATGAAAAAATGTGGTCATAAGTTAAAAGGCTAGTTTGTCACAGCTTGGGGATGATGATTCATGACTAATAGCTGATAACTGGCATGTCCCTCATCTCCAGCCAAGCTCCATCCCTGATTCACTTGAAATCTCATCCACAATTTCAACCTACAATTTTTTGCGTTCTCACCCACGAAATCCAACCCTGTCTCTTGCTATCTTTCAAAAGCAGGATGAGACTTGGTGGTTGATCATTGGGCTATGGACCCTAGGGCCCCTTGCCCAAATAACAAACCCATAAACACCCAGGTCAGATTCAAAATTCCATAGAAACCCACATACACTATCTCATCCCAGGCCCAAATAGATCCCACATCCAGCCCATGATCCACGCCCGCCCATGACCCACGTCCGCCCAGCCAACCCGCCCATGATCCACGCCCCCTTTTATCCCAAAAAAATAAAAACAATTTTATTGTTGGGGGTAGGGATTGAACTTGAGAACTACCATTGACAAACCAAATCTTAGCCACTAAGCTAACACTTTTTGTGTTCTAAACATTACATATTTAATATTAGTTTTAAGAATAAGGACTGAAAAATGAAATTTACAACTAATTAATGAAATTTTAGAATATTTACAAAAATATTAAATTCAAAAATGATTTCAAAAAATAAAAATTTTCTAATTATTTTATTTCAAAGGTTATAAAAATATGAAATGCATAAAAAATAAATTATAATTGTGAAATACAATAATTGGAAGCTTTTACATTTTTTTCATTATTACCTTCTAGTAAAGTCACTTATTTATATAAATTCCACCAATCAATTCACTTATTTACATATATGTCACCAATTAAGAGTACAAAAAAAAAACAATTTTTTAAGTTTTCTTAAAACACATAAAATGTCTCATATTTTATTAACTAGTCATCTCATATACTTAGATATAAGACTAAATTACACTTATATATAAGGTAGACGAGTATTTTTTTTATTTTCTTGCAAATTTCACATTAAAAAAATCATAAAAAGTCTCATATTATATTAACATGTACACTCCTATATGTATGTATAAGACTATAATTACTCTTATACTTAAGGTATAAGAGTTATTTATTTTTAACAATTTTTCACATTTCATAAAATCATTTAAAAAAAGTCTCATATTTCATTAATATTAACTCATATATTGGAAGTATAAGACTAGATCTTGTCTTATACTTGAGGTATAAGAGTAATTACTTTCACTTTTTTTTCTTCACATTTTCTTAAATACCCTATACCTAAGATATGAGACTTGTAAATGGACTTTTATAACTCTGCTATTATGAGACCTGTAAATTATCTCATAATATCAGAGTTATGTGGCCATTTAGAGGTCTCATAATAGAGTTATGAGCCATTTTTAGGTCTCATAATAGAGTTATGAGTCCATTCTCAAGTCTCATAGCTGTCTCATAAGTTCATTTTCATTTTTCTAAAAGACTTGATGTAATGTGCTGGTTTTTATGACTATAGTTTTATTTTTTACGTATACTATGGCTTTGGTATAAGACTATGGTCTCATGAGGCTGTTATGAGACATGCTAATAGCTCTCATATTTTATTAATATTAACTCTTATACTGAAAATATAAGACTAGATCTACTTTTATTTATCAACAAGTTCACTCCTATACTTAGGTATAAGACTAGTTCCCTCTTATAACTAAATTGTAATTATATACTTTTTTAAAAATAAAAATCATAAAAAGTCTCATATTTTATTAACTAGTCTGCTCTTATAAGACTAGTTATGTCTTGATGTACAAGAGTATTTATTTATTTTTTCACAATGTTTCACATTTTCTGAAAAAATATTATTTTTAAAGTCTCATATTTTGTTAATATAAACTCTTATACATGAAGTATAAGACTTGATTTTGCCTTATAATTGAGCTATAAGATTCATTATTTTCTATTTTTTTTCAAAAACCATAAAAATGTATTTTTAATTAAAATTGACCCTTATAGTTTAACTATGAGACCCATTTTAGTCTTATAATTTAGGTGAGATGTATGACTATAATTACTATTATATCTAAAGTATAATTGTGAAAAAAAAATCACACTTTTTTAATTTTTTTAATCATAAAGAAATCACATATTTTATAACTACTCCGCTCTTATACTTAGGTATAAGAATAGAAGTACTCTTATACTTAGGGTATAAGAGTTATTAAATTTTTTGTTTTTCATAATTTTCACATTTTTAATAATAAGAGACTTATTTACTGTCATTTATGTAAATAAGTGCCTTAACTGAAGGGGAATAATGAAAAAAATATAAAAGTTTCTCAAATACTATATTTGACAATTCAAATTTAATTCCTTTTTAGGTCTTAATTTTGTTTTCTAAAAACAGATTTAGATCTTTGATATTTTTTAAATCTTGTTCATTAATTTTTTATATTTTTTTTTTACAAAATTTGATGTTTTTGTGAATATTATAAATCTCATTAATTGATTGTGAAATCTCAATTTTTATCATTTATTTTGTCTAGAGTTATTATTATTATAGTAAATATTGTATAACTAAGAACAAGCAGTGCATTGGTTCAGTGGCTAAGCTACAGCTTTACTCAAAATTGGTCTTGGGTTCCAAACCTAGTGGAAACATTTTTTTTGGGTTATAAAACGGGCTGGAGGGATTTGGATCGGGTGGGCTTAGTTCGGGTTGGCGGGCCTGGTTCCTGGAGGGATTTGGATCGGGTGGGCGGACCTGGTTCCTGGATCTGAAGCAGTGGGCCGCTGGCAGTGGGCTTGAGTGGTAGGTTTTGGGTTTGTATGGAATTTTGATCTGGGCATTGGGTTTAAGTGGACTTTTAGATCTCACCTGGGTTTTTATGGAGAATGATTTGGATTGAGGGGGCCTTAAGGAATTATTCCGTTGATCATTGTGCTACTTGGCTTCTATCTAGAAGTAGAAAGTTGTTATGATTGCAAATGAGGCCTTCTCAGCAGGCTGGAAGGATGACTCATTCTTCCATGTTCAGCGTCCATTTTCCATGAAGAAAATGAGTCTTTTTACATTGGACCACGACCTTTAACCAGGAGAATAATTAAAAAAAAACAACACACAAATACTACTCATTTTGACTCGAAATAATGTTTTTTATATTGTTGACTAATATGCATGCAAGAAATACCAAAGGTCTTGGTTGGTTATTTGAATAGTCTAGTACATTAATAATGTGATTCAAGTAGTACATGTATCTATTTAAGATAGGATATAGATCATATAAAGTCTAGAATTTTCGTATGTCAAGTATAAATAGGGATGTTATGTAAGTTGCAAAGTATGATTTAAAGAAATATAAAATAGCCTTCTCATCTACACTTCTAAAATTTTATGTAAATGACTCTTTAGACTTAGGCGTGTTCATGCCTAAGTGAAACGTACATTCTGCCCTACATTATCAAATTTCCTCCACCACAAATATACTATCTTCTGATCCTAAAAAATGGTATCAGAGGTTTGGTTCTGTTGAAGTTAGTTCAAAAAGAGAGAGAGAGAGAGAGAGAGAGACAGAGAGAGAGAGAGAGAGAGAGAGAGAGAGAGAGTTAGTTTGGCAAAATGGCCAACTCAGTGAGTCACCATTTATCCCAATATTTTTCGGTAAGAATTATGATTACTGGGTCATGAAGATGAGAACAATCTTTATTTATAAAAAAATTGTGGGAGTACGTTGATGACGACTTTTAAGAACCCAAAAATCTAGGGGCGTTAAATGATGAGGCAAGGAGAAAATTGAAGGAGGACCGAAAGAAGGATGCAAAGGCTCTTTCATTTATTCAACAAGGTGTGTCATCAGATTTGTTCTCAAGAATAATGATAGCAACTACCGCAATAGAAGCTTGGGAGATTCTTGAAAAGGAGTTCCAAGGCGATTTGAAGGTTAAAAATGTCAATCTTCAAACTTTTAGGAGAGAGTTGGAGAATATAAAAATGAAATAATATAAAAATTTGCAAGATTATTATACTATGTTAATGGATATTATTAATCAAATGTGTGGGCTTGGTGAAATAGTTGAAAATAGTAGAGTTGTTGAAAAAAAATTTGTTAGTTTGCCTCCTCAATTGGGTGGTATGGTGTCGATTATTGAGGAACTAAAGATATTTCTTCATTGATGATATAAAATTTTATGGGTTCTTTTAAGGTTCATGGAAAGTGATTACAAAGACACTCTGAAAAATCTGTAGAGAGTGCTTTCAACTCTAAGCTCAATTTTGGTTCGAAAGATGTTGAAAAAATAGTTGAATGTAGCGGTCAAAGAGGTAGAAAATCATTTAGAGGCGGTCAACATGGTGGGAACCAAGGTAGAGGCCATGGTAGAGGTTTTAGAGGTGGCGGAAGACATAATTTTGATGGTGGTAGGAAAAGTCAAGATCAAGGAAGAAATCCACAAAGTTCTCAAGGTTATAAAATTTACGGAATGAATTGCCACAATTTTGAAGATTGTTGGTTTATAGGCAAGCCGAAGTATTACCGTTGTCAAAAGTTTGGTCATAAAGAGAAAGATTGTAGGGTGAAGAATCCACAGCAAGCAGTCAAATTTTTGGAGGAGAAAGAAAGTGAAGGCCACATGTTTTATACTTGTCAAAGTGCTACTGAGTACAACAATGATGTGTGGTACGTGGATAGCGGTTGTAGCAATCACATGATGAGTCACAAGTGAAGATAGGAAATGGAGCTTTGAAAAGGCACAAGGAAAGGGTATTTTTTTGGTGAAAACAAAGAAGGGAGAAAAATACATTCATGATGTCTTGCTTGTTCCGGAGTAAGATCAAAATTTATTGAGTATTGGGCAGCTTGTGGAGCATGGATATGTGGTGAATTTCAAGGATAATTGTTGCAAGATTTATGACAAAAATGGTGCACAATAGTTGGTGGCATGTATCAAAATAGAGTGAAATCAGAGTTTTCCTCTTGTTTTCAAGTATGGTGAAAATGTATCTTTGAAGGCTCATATTCTTGAAGATTCATGGTTTTGACATAAAAGACTTGGGCATTTGGATTTTCATAGTCTCAATTTACTTCAACAAAAGAATATTGTTTAAGGAGTAATCTGCTTTTCTGCCCCTCGAACTATGGCCCCAACATCAATTTGACACTCGTACTGCTGAAACACTAAATGTATGATGCGTACTATGGTTTTATTAACAAAATTAACCACTTTACTATTCAGTCGTTAACTTTTTCTAACACATGTTATTTTTTTCTAACGAGCATTAATTTATTTTAACGGATGTTAATAATTTAACAAAGGAATTATTACCACCTAGTCCCTCATCTTAAGTCAAACTACCACCTAATCCAAGAGCACAATTTTAATTTACCTAAATGACAGAACTACCCCTAAGACCCAAACAAAACCCAGTCCCCTCCCCTTATTTGACCCACAGAGACACGCACACGATCTCACTTTCTCCCCCTCCAATCTCTCCGGCAACCCCCTCCCCGGTGACCCCCTCCCCAATCTCTCAGGCGACCCACTCCCACCCATCACCTCCGGCAGCCCCCCTCTGATCCATCACCTCCGGTAACCCCCTTACCATCATCCGCCTCTTTTCCGTCAAAACACATGCCCAAGCCCGATCTAAAGATCTCTGTACACCGATCAGCCAAGATCTGCTCGTCGTAGGTCATCTTCTCCAGTAAATAAACCAGATCTAGTTATATTTCCTGGCGATCTACTTTCTCTCTCTTCTACCCAATCGCCGGCGCCGATGATGATGATCTGAGATCAATTTTTGGGATTGATTTTGGATATGTGTTCAATTTGGGTTTGATTTCAAGTTTCGATTTGGGTTTGATTTTAGGTTTCGATTTCAGGTTTGATCATCGGGGTTCGATTTTCGGTTTTAGTCATCCGGCGCTGCAGGTATCTCTGACGGCTTTCGCGTCTCTATTCCTTGGGATTTCGCTTGCTTTGATGATGTTTGGATCGGCTATTTTTGTGATTGGTTTCATATTGATGCCCTGGGTCATTTCCTTGGTATTGTTGTTCTACTTCGCCGCCATCGTCTCTAATTTGTCCGACTTACTCGCGCGATTATCTGTCCTCCGCCCTCTAATGACGTCGCCGGTAAGGAATTGTCTGCGTGGATATAACAAACCAGTCATCTTCAAAAGAAGAGGATCAATATTAGTGTGTTCATTCGCCTTGGTTGGGTGGAGTGGTGACTGGGTGGGATGGTTTGTGGCGGTGGTGATGGGGCGGTGTTGGGCTGCGAAGGGTGGGGTGGATGTTGGGTTTGGGAAGATGATGGAGATAACAAAAGTTATTTTGTTAACATAAATTATTAACATCCGTTAAAATAAATTAATGCTCGTTAGAAAAAATAACGTGTGTTAGAAAAAGTTAACGACTGAATAGTAAATTGGTTGATTTTGTTAATAAAACCATAGTACGCATCATACATTTAGTGTTTCAGCAGTACGAGTGTCAAATTGATGTTGGGGCCATAGTACGAGGGGCAGAAAAGCAGATTACTCATTGTTTAAGGTCTTCCAAATATTAAGGAGATTTATGAAATTTATGAAGGATGTTCACTTTGGAAGCATCATCGTCAATGTTTTCCGAAGAGTGGTACTTGGCGTGCATAGGAGAAATTGGAGTTGATTCATATAGTTGTCTACGGTCCAATAGAGAATCCAACTCATGCCAAAAATAGGTACTTTATTCTCTTTATTGATGACTATTCTCGCATGACTTGGGTTTATTTCATGAAGCACAAAACTGAGGTGTTTTATATTTTTAAAAGTTTAATCTCTTGTTGAAAAACAAAGTGGGCATGTTATTAAATTCCTTAGAAGTGATAGAGTCAATGAATATGACACCGTGCTCTACTGATCTCCTAAAAGGGTACTAACTACTTGATCTGAGCTGTGCCCATCTGCGCCAGATATGACATCCATGCGGACCTAGTCATCCCCACAAATGGTTCCACCATCTTCCTACTCTGACAAGCCCAAGGCGGCACCTTCCCAAGAGGCTCCTCCAACACCCGCAGTCTCTACTGCAACCACAAGTGTAGAAGCCAAGCACTACCCCGAGACATCTTACGAGAACCAGAAGCCAACTCTATAATACCGTGTAAAGTCTCCCCGAGCATAATAGGAATGATACTACGGCCATCCCTAGCGTGGTCCACCATGTTAATACTGTTGGGTTTCGTAGTAACATGCGCAGCGGAATAAAGCATTTAAAATTTTTATGAAACCCAAAGCCATAGATCCGCTCATATGATTATATCAAATACATACAATATGAATACTAGAATACTAACCCTTGATGCCTTTAAATTTGGTCTTTGATCTTGGTGGAGAATTCGAAGCTTGATCACGAGCAAGTAAGAACACGAACTTCGAAGATGATAAATTTCACCCTCTATCGGTATCCACACCACGAACGAAGATCAAGAACACTTGATCTTGGTTGCTAGACCAAATTGAGAAACATGCTTTCTCAATTGTATTTTGACTATATGGAATTATGTGATGATATTCTTGTTCTTCAATCTAGAGATCTCTTAGAACAAGAAAAATAATGCACGTATTGAATCTATGCGTATCTATTAGAGAGGGATGCATTTTTTGAGGCTCTCAAAACTCTTTGGAGGCACTCATAATGTTATCACACTTACTAGGACTGATTAGGGAAACTAGAGATAGGTTTTATACTTGTTACACATATTCCAAATAGGAAACAAGTGGTCAAACCTGCAAGAAAACGGAACAGGGAGTTTCTGGCCCGAGACCGCCTTGCCCGACCAGGTATAGCAATATGCCCGACCGGGCGCAGCATATAGCCCGACTGGGTACACAAGGCTGCCCGACCGGGCGCTCCCCTTTTCTAGTTTTTCCGGTTTTCTCCTCTAAAACCCTAAAAACCCTTAAAAGTCCTTCGACCCATAATTCTAATTAAGTCCTTTTAGATTCGTTCTAATGTGTGTGACCCTATAGGATTACACTAAGTTGGCAATGGGTTCAATCATAAACCCATAAGATATGATTAGGTTCTAGCAAACTGTCATACCTACCCAAATAGCATAACTAGATACAAGTTCGCATTCCATTTAGAACATGTCATAATCCCTTTATCCACGATGTCATTGAACACAAGTCATGGTCAACAAGTCAACTTGTCTTTGTTCAATACTTTCTCGATTCCGGATATGTTGATAATCCAAACGACATTGATCCAATCAATTCATTTGAGTCCAGCCGAACATTTTCATCAACATCATTCCTACGAGAGGCCTAAGCTTGACATCTCTCCGAAGAGGGACAAATCCATCATGGCTTATTATTCTTCCCTACATGAATCCGATTATGCCAATCATACCTTTTATAACTACCCGGTTAAAGGTAACGTTTGAATATGTCAAATATAATGTTCATCAAGTGGAAGACTATAATAACTACATGTCTAAGGATTCAAATGACATAACTAATATGAGAGATATATATGACATTGACCATGATATAGATCTCATAAAGCAGGTCATCTCCGGTACTTAACAAGTACCCATAAATCTAACATGATCATTCCATGATCATTTGGCCTTTATACTAATACCAAACAAGTACTTGGGACGGAGATTATTATAAGTAAACATGAACGACAATAATAATCAAAACATGACCATCATGTTTAGCTTGTAGAAGTCCCTTTGTTAGCGGGTCCGTGACATTGTCATCAGTTGGTACTCTGCATATATTCATATCTCCGCTATCAACGATCTCTCGAATGATATGAAAACGCCTAAGTATGTGTTTGGATTTCTGATGTGCCCTTGGTTCCTTTGCTTGAGCAATAGAACCATTATTATCACAATAAAGGTCTATTGGATTAGCAATACTAGGAACCACTTCAAGTTCAGTAATGAACTTCTTAATCCAAACAGCTTCCTTTGCAGCATCCGATGCAGCAATATACTCAGCTTCCGTTGTAGAATCAGCGGTTGTACTTTGCTTGAAACTCTTCCAGCTTACAGCTCCACCATTTAACATAAACACAAAAACCGATTACGACCGACTATCATGTTTGTCGGTTTGGAAGCTTGCATCTGTGTAAGAATTTACAACGAGATCATCTTCCATTCCTCCATAGACCAAAAACGAATCTTTAGTCCTTCTCAAGTACTTAAGAATCGCTTTTACAGTCATCCAGTGATTTTCACCGAGGTTGGATTGATATCTACTTGTCATGCTCAAAGCATAAAATACATCCGGCCTAGTACAAATCATGGCATACATGATGGACCCAATTGCCGAAGCATATGGAACATCATTCATATTCTCACGCTCATCTTTTGTCTTAGGACATTGAGTCTTGCTTAGAGAAATTCCATGTAACACTGGCAAGGTTCCTCTCTTAGAATTTTCCATGCAGAATCTTCTAATGACTTTGTCAATGTATGTACTTTGGCTTAAACCAATTAGCTTCCTAGATCTATCTCTGTAGATCTTAATGCCAAGTACATATGCGGCTTCACCCATATCTTTCATTGCAAAACACTTTCCTAACCAAGTTTTTACAGACTGAAGTGTAGGAATTTCGTTTCCAATGAGCAATATGTCATCCACATATAGAATAAGGAATAGCACTATGCTCCCACTAATCTTCTTATAAATACAAGGTTCATCTTCGTTCTTGATGAAACCAAACTCTTTGACCGATTCATCAAAACGGAGATTCTAACTCCTAGAAGCTTGCTTCAATCCATAAATGGATCTTTGCAATTTGCATGCCTTAGAATTTTGTTCAAAACGTTCTGGTTGTGTCATATACACATCCTCTTGTATTTTTCCATTTAGGAAAGCGGTTTTGACATCCATTTGCCATATTTCATAGTCATGATATGCGGCAATGGCAAGCAAAATTCTTATAGACTTGATCATTGCTACGGGTGAAAAGGTTTCATCATAGTCAATACCATGAACTTGCCTATAACCTTTCGCTACAAGTCTAGCTTTGTAAGTATGCACCTTCCCATCCATGTCAGTCTTCTTCTTGAAGACCCATTTGCATCCTATGGTTTTTACACCTTCGGGCGCATCAATCAAGTTCAGAACTTGATTGTCTTGCATGGATTATAATTCGGATTCCATGGCTCCAAGCCATTTCTTAGAATCAGGAGAATACATCGCCTCTTGGTAGGTGGTTGGTTCATCATTATCAATGATCTCCACCTCATTACTATCCGTTATGAGAAAACCATATCTCTCGGGCTCAGACCGTAACCTACCAGATCTGCGAGTTACTTGTGTACTTTGAACAGGTTCCACAATTTCTTGTGGGATTTGTTCTTGTTCCACCATTGGTTCAATGTCATTTTCTGGGTCTCGAACCTCTTCGAGATTTATTTTACTCCCACTGATTTCTTTGGAGAGAAACTCTTTCTCTAGAAAGACACCAGTTCGGGCAGTAAATACCTTGTTGTCCTCTCGGTTGTAAATCTTCATGAAAGACAAACAAGTTTTCTTTCCGCTCTACATCTCATATGGAGTCTTTTGAACCGATTTTGTTGGAACACGATTTAGTGTGAAAGCAGCGCTTTCTATAGCATAACCCCAAAAGGATAAAGGAAGATCAGCTCGGCTCATCATTGATCGAACCATGTCCAACAAAGTTCGATTCCTCCTCTCGAACACACCATTCCATTGTTGTGTTTCGGGTGGAGTTAATTGTGAAATTATTCCACAATTCTTTAGATGATCATCGAACTCATGACTTAAGTATTCTCCACCTCGATCCGATCGAAGTGCCTTAATACTTTTACCAAGTTGTTTTTCTACTTCATTTTGAAATATTCTAAATATTTCAAAGGCTTCACTTTTATGTTTCATTAGGTAAACATACCCAAATCTACTATAATCATCAGTGAAGGTTATGAAGTATTGAAATCCTCCCCTAGCATTGCTACTTAATGGTCCACATACATCGGAATGTATCAACCCCAATAAGTCGCTTGCCCTTTCACCTAGCTTGGTAAAAGGTGTCTTAGTCATTTTTCCAAGAAGACACGACTCGCATGTATCATATGACTCAAGGTCACATGAACCCAAAAGACCGTCCCCATGGAGTTTTGAGATACGCTTCTCATTGATATGACCAAGACGGCAATGCCACAAGTAAGTATGATTAATATCATTAGGTTTAGATTTCTTATTACATGATAGACATTGTCATTATTTTCATTCTTGACATCCAAGACATAAAGGCCATTAAATGAATTAGCAATACCATAAAGCACATCATTTAAATAAATAGAAAATTTCTTATTTTCAATAAGAAACTTAAAACCTTTATTATCCAAACAAGAAATTGAAATAATATTTCTACTTAAATCCGGTACATAATAGCAATTGTTTAAAACAAGTATTAAACCGGAAGGTAAAGTGACTTCATAAGTTCCTACGGCTAATGCAGCAACTCTTGCTCCATTTCTCACTCGTAGGTCCACTTCACCCTCTTTAAGCAGTCTCCTATTCTTTAGTGCCTGCACATTTAAACAAATGTGAGAACCACATCCGGTATCCAATACCTAAGAATCAGTGGTAGAAAGGAGAATATCTATCATATAGATACCTAAAGTCGATACAGTCCCACTGCTCTTCTTCTTCTTTTGCTCTTCCTTAAAAGCCTTGCAATTACGTTTCCAATGACCAATTTCTTGACAATGGAAACAAATTGCATCCTTTTGTGAATCGGGTTTTGCCTCTGGAGCCTTGGCAACCTTTGCCTTGCTTATTTTGGGTTTGAAAACTTTCTTACCCTTTCCTTTGGCACTAGCCTTCTTTCTATCATGAACCAAGAGCACAGGAGAACCTTTCTCCACAATCTTTATCTCCGCAGTTTTAAGCATACCATGCAACTCGGAGAGATTCTTATCCATTCCATGCATGTTATAATTCATTACAAACTGATTATAACACTTAGGCAATGAATTAAGAATGAGATCCGTGGCTAGCTCCAATGGGATTGGATAGCCAAGTTTCTCAAGATGCTCTACATAGCCTTTCATTTTAAGCATGTGAGGACTCACTTGTTGCCCTTCACTCATTTTGTAAGAAGTGAATGCAACAATGGTCTTGTACCTCTCTTGCCTAGCTTGCTCTTGAAACATGGCTCTTAACTCCATGCCTATCTCATAGGCTTCCAAATGTTCCAAACTTTGTTGGAGTTTTGAGCACATAGTAGCAAGCATGAGACAACTTACATCTCTAGAATCATTACGATGTTTCTTGTAACTGTCTCTTTCTGCCCTAGGGGCATTGGCTTCTGGTTCAACAGAGGCCCATTGAGAATGTACTACTTATCTTCTTGCCTAAGAACTATTCTTAGGCTACGGATCCAATCCATAAAGTTCGTACCATTCTCTTGGAGCTTATCCTTCTCAAGGATCGATCGCAATGAAATTGATTGAGTGTTGTTAGTCATTATCTACAATTATGCAAAATTTTAAAATTTAATAAGTACCATCTTTCATTAAAGAAATTTATAATGTATTTTTCTAAAAAATACTCTCACTAAATTATACAACCTTCTTATACATCCAATGTATGATATAATTTAAATGGGCTAAGATCCAACTTTAATTTAACTTTGAGTCCACGGAGGTGGACCGCTCAAAATTAAATTAATTAGGTAGATAATCATGTCAATCATATCCCATATGACTCTTAGATCCTTTCTTGAGATTCTTTAAGAAATCCAATTTCAAAAAGCATGTTAAATCTCATCTTTGCCTAGGCCCAAAACTGTTTGACGCCTAATTAAGTCCAACCATTTTAAACGTATAGGAACCATTCAATTTAATGCACCTCGCGGAGGCGAACCCACATTAAATTAATGAACCTCATCTTGCTCATTCATGAATAAAATTAATGCACCTCGCGGAGGCGAGCCCACATGAATTCACCCATGTACTTACAAGTGTTTTAATCGTGGCATGGCAAAAAGGACTTAAAACTTTCTTGAAGGTTTATCACATATAGCACACAACACATTTATGAGCACATAATATAAACATGTTACGTATCAATTTTAGCCACTAAATTAATCATCATTAATTTAAACATAATATTTATGTGTCATTAGTTTCTCTATAATTATGAGGATGAGACTCTTTGAACTTTGGTTATCATCTCCAAATCAAGACAACAAGAAGTGCGGCCGACACTAAGACATAAGGCAACCACAATTCCGCACTAATTCAAGAAACCAAGAAAGTAGTCCATGTGGCCAAAACTAAGCAATAGATTGTCTCGATGAACGTAGGCCAATTGCATCCACAATTCCACATGGATCTCCAATCTTTGAATCAAGAACTTTGTTTCTCAATTTTAGCAATCATGAACTCTTCATAATTCTAACTTCGTTTTATCTTTGAAACTTTGATTGCGATCAAATTTGAGAAACACAATCTCGATGAACATAGATTAGCCATCCAAACTTTGAACCAATCTTAGAATCACAAGACTAAAACAAATAGGAAAATCCCCAAGATCCACACCCAAAACCCAAATCCCGCCCCCGCGCCAAACCCTAGGTCCCGCCAGGTCAAGGAATGGGTCCGGTCGGACCTCTCTGAAAATCCCAGATTTTTAAAGTTCCAAAATTTATCTCAAAATTGTTTTTCCCGATTCAATTAGGATTTGGTGTTCTTGGTGATCCAATCACCATGATCATCAAAACCTTGAATGAACAATTCATGAATCCTTGAATTATCAAAACTTTGATCCAATCAAAAATTGATAATCCAAACAATTTTAAATCCACCATAATTTTTATTGCGATTGAATAGTGCGATTAAAGTTTATAAAACAATAAACCACATAAAATCATATAACACATAAACATCATAATCCAATATTCACATCATGCTAGGCACATAAACAAACAATTTATATACACACAACATGATCTAGTATTGAAATAATCAACATGAACGGGGCTCTGATACCACTGTTGGGTTTCGTAGTAATATGCGCAGCGGAATAAAGCATTTAAAATTTTTATGAAACCCAAAGCAATAGATCCGCTCATATGATTATATCAAATACATACAATATGAATACTGAAATACTAACCCTTGATGCCTTTGAATTTGGTCTTTGATCTTGGTGGAGAATTCGAAACTTGATCACGAGCAAGTAAGAACACGAACTTCGGAGATGATAAACTTCACCCTCTATCGGTATCCACACCATGAACGAATATCAAGAATACTTGATCTTGGTTGCTAGACCAAATTGAGAAACACGCTTTCTCAATTGTATTTTGACTATATGGAATTATGTGATGATATTCTTGTTCTTCAATCTAGAGATCTCTTAGAACAAGAAAAATAATCCTCTCAAAACTCTTTGGAGGTACTCATAATGTTTTCACACTTGCTAGGACTGATTACGGCAACTAGAGATAGGTTTTATACTTGTTACACCTATTCCAAATAGGAAACAAGTGGTCAAACCCGCAAGAAAATGGAACAGGAAGTTTCTGGCCTAAAACCGCCTTGCCCGACCGGGTATAGCAATGTGCCAGACCGGGCGCAGCATATAGCCCGACCAGGTACACAAGGCTGCCCAACCGGGCGCTCCCCTTTTCCAGTTTTTCCGGTTTTCTCCTCTAAAACCCTAATAAACCTTAAAAGTCCTTCGACCCATAATTCCAATTAAGTCCTTTTAGATTCGTTCTAATGTGTGTGACCCTATAGGATTACACTAAATTGGCAATGGGTTCAATCATAAACCCATAAGATATGATTAGGTTCTAGCAAACCATTATACCTACCCAAATAGTATAACTAGATACAAGTTCGCATTCCATTTAGAACATGTCATAATCCCTTTAACCATGATGTCATTGAACACAAGTCATGGTCAACTTGTCTTTGTTCAATACTTTCTCGATTCCGAATATGTTGATAATCCAAACGACATTGATCCAATCAATTCATTTGAGTCCGGCCGAACATTTTGATCAACATCATTCCTACGAGAGGCCTAAGCTTGACATCTCTCCGAAGAGGGACAAATCCATCATGGCTTATTATTCTTCCCTACATGAATCCGATTATGCCAATCATACCTTTTATAACTACCCGGTTAAAGGTAACGTTTGAATATGTCAAACATAATGTTCATCAATTGGAAGACTATAATAACTACATGTCTAAGGATTCAAATGACATAACTAATATGAGATATATATATGACATTGACCATGATATAGATCTCATAAAGCGGATCATGTCCGGTACTTAACAAGTACCCATAAATCTAACATGATCATCGCATGATCATTTAGCCTTTATACTAATACCAAACAAGTACTAGGGACAGAGATTATTATAAGTAAACATGAATGACAATAATAATCAAAACATCTCTTTATTAATATGAAATGAATGATAACAATTACAACGTTTATTAAACGTGCCTAGGGCACCAACACCAACAAATGCATCCCATTGTTGCCACACCTAGGTAGGGAGGAAACAAGACTGAAGCAAAGAGACTTAGGGTGAGACAATTCAAATTCGCCTCAGAGTCCACCACATTGTTAAGGAATCTAATAAGAAGCTCACAGATTTCAACATCGGCACCCAAGAACAAGCCTCTAGCCTTCTCTACTGAAATCCTGAGCAGTTTGGAAACACGAATCTCCAAAGGGACCTGGTATTGTGGCATAGCTACACGGTCCATCTCCTTTCCACTACAAAGAGCCACAAAGTCTTCATACGTGGGGGTGATCTCATTGTAAGAGAAGTTGAAGATATGGTTGTCCTCATCCCAGAACTTAGCGGCAGCACGCAGCATGTTCCTGTCCACCTTAACCCTGAAAAGGGACCAGAGGCACTTGATCCCGAACTTCCTATCGAAAGACGCATGAGTGGACTTAGAGAGCTTTCTAATCCTTATCTTTAGGCCTTTGACAAAAAGATGCTGACGTTCTTCAGAAACCCTGGGATGTCTCTCCATTATGAGCAAAGAGAAAGATATAATTCTAGAGCAAAAACAAGGAAAATTGCTGTCGGTCTCATTTTTGCTGCAGAGGCTGGGGTATAAATAGATTTTGGAGTCCAAATCCTGATCACACAAGGAAAATATGACAAAAGCGTGTCATAGCTAGGACTGTCCGCGCGGCCAGTCCACATGACTGGCCACACGACCACATAATCCCTTGATGGCAGATTTCAAGTTCGACCCCAACTGGACTCCTCCTACGCCGGAACAGACCCATTTAAGACATTTTAAGGGTAACAAACCACGGAAAAAAAAAGAGCCGAATAAAGAGCATGGAAATATCCCCATTATGTACATAATCCTCGCTTTACCCCTAAGGCTCATGCATAGTATTAAATGTAAAGACATAAATACTAAATAAAAATACTAAGTAAAATACTTGCCTTAAAAGGCCCCATGTACATAAAAGCAATAAATAAATAGTACATAAATATGTTTATCTGTCTCTCTCTCTAAGCAAACAGTGCAGGAAAAATAAAGGCTACATCTAGTCTGAGTTTTCCTCCTCCTCTTCCTCCTCATCCTCATCACCGGCATCATCACTGCCCCACTGCTGCATATAGTGGGACCTACCATCTCCAGAACCTCTACCTCGGATAGACCTCTGACTAGCACGAGAAGAGGAAGCAGCCTCAGTAGGCAATCTCTCTCGGCGCTGTGGTGGGACCACATCCCCCTAACGGCAGGTACAAGCATCGGCCAGACTCCTGAACAGACACTCAAATATATTGCCCCTACGGACAGAGCGAATATAGTCCTCCCGGGTTACCTGAGACAAGTAGCACAGATAAGATGACAAATTTGAAACTGTGGGTGCAAGACATAAATAAAATACTAACAATGGCATACCGTGGCTCCAAGGGGAAGAAGTTGGGCCCCAGAAACCTCATCAGCATCAAATGGGGTCAAGTCAAAATCAATCTCAGCACCTATGGACTAATCAGTACGTTCTCGACGTACTACGCGTAGTCACCACTGCTCTGGTACAGACTAGCCAGAGTCCTCACGGTATAATCTCCGCTCGACCTGAGCCTAGAAGGGTACAACATGTTCCAAGGAGGATCACTCGGAGCCCATATCAATGGGTGCACACCATGCTGCCGGTACACCCTCTCACCTAAGTACATCGCATCACCAGTCAGCCCCACCAAGAAGCATCTCGAGGCTGTGAACTCCTAAGCATGGCCAAGCTCAGCTAAGACCCTCTCTGACCAAGGAAAGAGATGAGAATCCTCATCAAGCCGTCCCCACAACTTCGCCACAAAGATCTCTAAATATGGCGTCTTCCGCACCTTTCCGTGACCCTCAACACAGTTCCCCTCTGCCCAGAACCGCATCAACGGAACCTCTTTCTCACCACGCATGCCAAAAGGGGGAAAATGAAAGATCTCGTAGACCTGCACCTGTGGAAAGCAGAATTTCAGTCGAAACAGTTCTAAACAAGGGACAGACATGGAATAAAAAGAGCGGTCAAAAAATACCTCAAAGGCAAACTAGAAACAGTCAAAAGATGAGGTGCTGGACCTCGAGCATACATCTAGATCCCGGTACATCTCTGCCAAGCCAGCTCCGCCCCACGACACCTGGCTCAACTGATCTAAGTTGGCCAAGGCACCCAGCAAATAGAACTGATAGAAAGTGCCGGCATAAGGGAACAAGGCATGCGTCAGACTATACCACAGAATATCCCGCGCCAGGCAATCCACGTCGCTGACCCCCTCAACAAAGCCCTGAATGGCTCCCTCAAGAAAAGTCCTCAATCGGCCAGCCTCAAAGCTATAACCCTTCGCACGCGCCCTAGGTGCATGCCAAGCAACTCGACTTGGCGATGAGGGTCCTCTGCCAAATCCTCGTCAAAGGGTAATGACAGTAAATTCGGTGGGAGTAACAGTAACCTCTCCCCAGCTGAAGTAGAACGTGTGTGTGGTGTCCCACCAGTACTCCCTTATAAGCTCCACTAGACCCATCACATTCTGGGTCCCGCTGATAGCCTCCATAACATTGAAGAAAGGACCGAAGCCTAAAGCACGGATCCTGTCCTTCACGACACCACCCGGTGGCAACATGGCCCAAATCTCCACCACCAACTTGGTGGACCCGCGAGATCTCTTTTTCTACAGGTAAACACAGTTGCTTTACCTACTAGCAATTAAATACATATGTGAAAATATAAAGAGTACTATGCTTTATTTCCTAAATACATATATTTGCTGTCCCCAAATTAAAATATTCAACAAGTACCCAAATCAAATAATCTACAATGATTAACTATCCAAAATAAAGCAAACAAACAATCTTAAAAAATACAAAAAATACAAAAATACGATACTTACATCCGTCGTCTCCACCAAATTTTCCCCGGACTAATATTTGTCAGGACCCACGTACAACTCGAACCTCTGCCCCATGACAAAATGCCAGGGCGATAGTTTTGCACCTTCATTCTCCCCCTTGGTTGTTGTTCCTCATTGAGAGGCGGCTCCGCGCCTTGACCCTGCTTAAAATTCTACTCAGCACCATAGAAAAATTGATCTGCCATAGCAAAAATGCGCTAAAATCACTCAACAATAGTGTCTTACTCTCTCAAAATTGCCCCTTTCTCTATGCTCAAAGAAGAAGAGAACAGCCTGCGGCTGTTTATAGGGTCTGTCAAACAGAAGGACTGTCCGTGCGGCCAGTCCTTCCAGGGTGATGTGGCACAATCTCAGCCCTTCCTTGTGTGTTTCTTTCAGCTATCCTTGTTGGTGTTGTATGCTCTAGGCATGTTATGAGAACAATTAATGTTATCTATTGATTATGTTTTAATAAAGATATTGAATTTTTGATTATTATATCCTTTGCATGTTTATTATAATAATCTCCGTCCCTGATAATTATAATTAATTGTTAGTATAAGTTTAATTAATAATCATATGATGATTATGGTGTATGGGATATAATTAAACTTATGGGTATTTGTTGGAAAACAAATACTGGACCGACCCGTATGAGATTTATGTCATGGTCACAATGTCATAATTAAGCCTCATATATGGAGTGTAAATTTAGAAAAGTTGGAAGCAGAGAGGCAGGAGTGATCACATTCGATGGAAAGATTGTCCAAGCTTCCGAGTTCTTTCGCTATCTTGGATCTATTATCCAAAAAGATGGATAATTGGATGTAGATGTGGTTCATAGGATTAAAGCAGGTTGGTTGAAGTGGAAGAGTGCCACAGGGTTTCTTTGTGATCGTGGCATGCCAAATAGATTAAAGGGAAAATTCTATCGTACGGCAATTAGGCCTGCACTGCTTTATGGCACTGAATGTTGGGCCGTGAAACAGTGTCATATTCATAAGATGAATGTAGCGGAGATGCGTATGCTACGATGGATGTGTGGGCATACAAGAAAAGATCGATTGAGAAATGAGGTGATCAGGGGTAAAGTAGGAGTTGCGCCCATTGAGGATAAAATGAGGGAGCATCGTCTAAGGTGGTTTGGTCATGTGAGACGGAGACCGAGTGATGCACCGGTTAGGAGGCCTGAAGAGTGGAGAAGTGATAAAATGGCGAGGGGTAGGGGAAGACACAAGCAAACTTGGATTAAGGTGATTGAAAATGATATGAGTTTTACTCGGAGTGGATGAAGATGTGGCGTTGAGGATGCCGGAGTGGAGGGCGAAAATTCATGTGAATGATGGGGGTTGATCGTACTTTTTATTTTTATTATTTATTTATTTATTTTATTTTATTTTATTTTCTCCATCTTTTTCCTCTCTTTCTCTCTCTCTCTCTCTCTCTCTCTTGCTCTCTCTCTCTCTCTCTCTCTCTCTCTCTCTCTTTCTCTCTCTTTCTCATTCTCTCTCTCTCTTCCTTTTATCACGATGACATATGAGGATTCATGTTAGCCGACCCCAAATTATTTTGGGACTAAGGCTTTGTTGTTGTTGTTGTTGTTGTTGTTGTTATAGTTATATTACTGGAATGTTTAGATTTGAGGTTATTACAGTCTTCCACTTGATGAACATTATGTTTGACATATTCAAACGTTACCCCTAACCGGGTAGTTATAAAGAATATGATTGGCATAATCGGAATCATGTAGGGAAGAGTAATAAGCCAAGAAAGGATTTGTTCCTCATCAAGAGAGATGTCAAGCTTGGGCCACTCGATGAATGGTATTGATGAAATGCATGGCCGTGCTCAAATAAGATTTGTCTTATCAATACATTCAGGATCGAGAAAGCATTGGACTATGTAAGTTGACCATTGACCATGGCTTACTTTCAACAGACATCGTGAAACAAAGAGATTGTAATATGTTCTATAATGGATTAACGAACTTTGACAAGTTATATCATTTTGGTAATCATGATGGCCTGCTAGGGTCCGCTCATGATTTATGAGACAAAGTGTGTTTGGGCTCATTGCCAACTTGATATACTCCTATGGGGTCACACACAAGAGAACAAATTGTTAAAAGGGAAAAATGGCTATGTTTTGGTCTGGCACGACTGTGCCATATATCGACCAAGGGCAACTGCTGGCGGATTGATTAGCACGACAGTGCCAAAATATCAAGCACGACCGTGCTATGCTTGGCATGACCGTGAAAGATACAAAGTACGACCGTGCCAATATTGGGCGGCTGGGAAGGCATGCTCGAAGGCATTGGCACGACCGTGCCAGTTTTGGGGCTCGACCGTGCCAGTAATGTCGGCTAGGAAAATCTTGCAGCTAATTAAGTGAACGGATTTGGGTTTCCTAAGTCCTTAAGGGTTAAGGACTTATACCCATATAAATATCTCTTTACCATCCATTGTATATGATTGATTCACTTGTTTGGAGAAACATAATTATTGATTGAGATTGAGAATCAAAGTTAAATAATACATAAAATCATATAGTCCCTTTTTGATCTAGCAGTCAAGATTAAGAAAGAGTTCTTAATATTCGTTCGCGTGTGGATATCGATAGAGGGTGATTCCGTTATCATCTTCATGTTCGTGTTCCTGCGTTCGTGATTCAAAAGGCACGAAGAACCTAAGACTCAAAGATCAAGAAACCAAGAAACACTTCAAGGGTTAGTATTCTTATATTCATAGTAGATGTATTTGTCATAATCATATGAATGGATATATAGGCTTTGGGTTTCATAAATTTTAAATGCTTAATTCCGCTACGCATGTTACTACGAAACCCAACAGTGGTATCAGAGCCCCGTTTATGTTGATTATTTCAATACATAATCATGTTGTGTGTATATAAATTGTTTATGTGCCTAGCATGATTTGAATATTGGGATTATGATGTTTATGTGTTATATGCATTTTATGTGGTTTATTTTTTTATAAACTTTAATCGCACTATTCAATCGCAATAAAAATTATGTTGGATTCAAAATTGTTGGGTTATCAATTTTTTTATTGGATCAAAGTTTAGATAATCTAGAGATTCATGAATAAATTTTTTATTCAAGGTTTTGATGATCATGGTGATTGGATCACCAAGAACACCAAATCCTAATTGAATCGGGAAAAACAATTTGGGACAAATTTTAGAACTTTAAAATATGGAATTTTCAAAGGATCCGACCAGACCTAGTAGGCGACCCGGCCGGACCTCCGGGTCTTGTGCGGGTGCGGCCTTTAGGTCGCGGGTATGGATCTTGGGGTTTGAATTTCCTATTTGTTTTAGTCTGTTGAATTCTGAGATTGGTTCAAGGTTTGGATGGCTAGCCTACGTTCTAGAGACTTTGTTTCCCAAACTTGATCGTAATCAAAGATTCAAAGATAAAACGAAGTTAGAATTATGAAGAGTTCATAATTGCTAAAATTGAGAAACAAAGTTCTTGATTCAAAGATTGGAGATCCATGTGGAATCGTGAATGCAATTGGACTACGTTCATCGAGACCATCTATTGCTTAGTTTCAGTCACATGGAATACTTTCTTGGTTTCTTGGAGTAGTGTGGAATTGTGGTTGCCTTATGGCTTAGTTCGGCCGCATTTTGTTGTCTTGATTTGGAGATAATAACCAAAGTTCAAATAGTCTCATCCTCATAATTATAGAGAAACTAATGACACATAATACCATGCTTAAATTAATGGAGATTAATTTAATGACTAAACTTGATGTGTAACATGTTTATCTTATGTGATCATAAATGTGTTATATGCTATATGTTGTGAACCTTCTTTAAAATTTAAGTTTCGTGCCAATCCATGATTAAAACACTTGTGAGTACATGGGTAGTTTTATGTGGGCTCTGCCAAAGCGAGGTGCATTAATTCTATCCATCTATGAGCAAGATGAGGAAAGAGTGATTCCTATATGTTTAAAATGGTTTGAATTAATTAGGCTATCAAAAGACAAAGTTTTGGGCCTAAGGCACAGATGAGATAAAAATCATGTTAGACATATGATGTCTAAAATCTCATAAAAGATCTAAGAGTTATATATGATATGATTGACAAGGAGTTGTCTACCTAATTAATTTAATTTTGAGCAGTATCGCCAAAGCGGACTTGAAATTAAATTAAAGTTGGATCCTAGCCCATTTAAATTATATTATACATTGGATGTATATGAAGGTTATATAATTTAGTGGGACTATTTGTGAAATACTAATATTTGCAATATCTTTAAATTTAAGTTGGTACTTATATATGATTATATGTTTGCATAATTGTAGATAATGGCTCAAAATTCAAGTTCTTTATCATTGCGATCTATCCTTGAGAAGGAAAAGCTTCAAAAAAATGGAGCTAACTTCACGGATTGGATCCGTAGCCTTAGAATTGTTCTAAAGCATGAAGATAAGCTTTATATTCTTGAAGAACCCCTTCCCGAAGATGAACCTGAATCATCTGCCCCCAAGGATGAGAGAAACGCCTACAAGAAGCACACGAGTGATTCTCGTGAGGTGGGTTGTCTCATGCTTGCTGCCATATGTTCTACGCTTCAGAAGACTCTTGAACACTTGGAGGCATATGACCTTGCTGTTGAGTTGAAAGACATGTTTCAAGAACAGGTAAGGCAAGAAAGGTTCGACATTATAGATGCCATTGTCTCATGCAAGATGAGTGATGGGCAGGCTGTGGCCCCTCATGTTCTGAAGATGAAAGCTCACTTTGAGCATCTAGAGAGGCTTGGCCATCCCATTAAGGTTGAATTGGCCACCGATTTTATTCTTAATTCATTGCTCATAAGCTATAATCAGTTCGTAACGAACTTTAATATGCATGGGATGGATAAGTCCCTGTCTGAGTTGCATGGGATGCTAAAGACAGCAGAAAAGAAAATCGGTAAAAAAGCCGCTCCTGTGCTCATAGTGTCAAAGGAAGGAAAGGGCCAGAAAGGCAAAGGAAAAGGGGGTAAGACAAAAGTTGTCAAACCTAAGATTGGCAAGGCAATTGTTGCCAATGCTAATGTGGCTAAACCTGATTCCCAAAAGGATGCAATTTGTTTCCACTGTAATGAGATTGGTCATTGGAAACGGAGTTAGAAGGTTTACAAGGAAGAGATGAAGAAGAAGAAGAGTAGTGGGATTGCCTCTACTTCAGGTATCTATGTTATAGATATTATCCTTTCTACCTCTAGCTCCAGGGTATTAGATACCGAATGTGGATCTCACATTTGTTTAAATGTGCGGGGACTAAGAAATGGAAGGCTACTTAAAGATGGCGAAGTGGACCTACACGTGGGGAATGGAGCAAGAGTTGCTGCATTAGCCCTAGGAACATATGATGTCATTTTACCTAGCGGATTAATTCTTATTTTGAACAATTGTTATTACGTTCCGGATTTAAGTAGAAAATATTATTTCAGTTTCTTGTTTGGATAATGAAGGTTATAGTTTTCTTATTAAAATTAAGAAGTTTTCTATTTATTTAAATGAGATGCTTTATTGTACCGCATGTTCATTTAATGGCCTTTATGTTATTGATGTTGAAAGTGGAAATAATGAGAATATTTATAATGTAAATAAGAAATCCAAACCTAATGATGTAAATCATACTTATTTGTGGCACTGCCGTCTTGGTCATATTAATGAGAAGCGTATCTCAAAACTCCATGGGAACAGACTTTTAGATTCACATGATTTTGAATCATATGAAACTTGTGAGTCTTGTTTACTTGGAAAGATGACAAAGACACATTTTATTAAGAGTAGTGAAAGGGCTATTGACTTATTGGGACTCATACATACTGATGTGTGTGGACCAATGAGCGGCAGTGCTAGGGGAGGATATCAATACTTCATAACTTTTACTGATGATTTTAGTAGATATGGCTATGTCTACTTGATGAAACATAAAAGTGAATCCTTTGAGATATTTAGAATATTTCAAAATGAAGTACAAAATCAACTTGGCAAAACTATTAAAGCACTGCGATCTGATCGTGGTGGAGAATATTTAAGCCAAGAATTTGACAATCATCTGAAAGATTATGGAATTTTTCACAATTAACTCCACCCGGAACACCACAATGGAATGGTGTGTATAAGCGGAGAAATAGGACTTTATTGGATATGGTCCGCTCCATGATGAGTCAAATTTATCTTCCTTTATCCTTTTGGGGACATGCACTAGAAACCGCTGATCTAACACTAAATAGAGTTCCAACTAAATCTGTTCCGAAGACTCCAAATGAGATGTGGACTGGAAGAAAACCTAGTTTGTTTTTCATGAAGATTTGGGGTTGTGATACTTATGTTAAGAGAATGATCTCTGACAAACTTGCACCAAAATCTGACAAATGTATTTTCGTGGGTTACCCCAAGGAAACTAAGGGATATTAATTTTACAACCGCACGGACAACAAAGTGTTTGTTGCACGAGATGGTACATTTCTAAAGAAAGAGTTTCTCTCCAAAGGAATTAGTGGGAGTAAAATTAATCTCGAAGAGGTTTGAGAACCCGAAAATAATATGGAACAGACCGTTGGATCTGAACAAGTTTCACAAGTAGTTGTGGAACCTAATCAGAATACTCAAGTTCCTCGCAGAGCTGGTAGGGTGCGATCCGAACCTGAGAGATATGGATTTCTCATGACGGATAGCAATGAAGTAGAATTCATAGTTGATGACGAACCTACTTCCTACCAAGAAGCGATGTCCGCTCCTGATTCAGATAAATGGCTTGGAGCCATTGAATCTGAAATTAAGTCCATGTATGATAATCAAGTTTGGAACTTGATTAATGCGCCCGAAGGTGTAAAAACCATAGGATGCAAGTGGGTTTTCAAAAAGAAAACTGACATGGATAGAAAGGTGCATACTTATAAAGCTAGACTTGTAGCAAAAGGCTATAGGCAGATTCATGGAATCGACTATGATGAAACCTTTTCACCCGTAGCAATGATCAAGTCTATAAGAATTTTACTTGCCATAGCCACATATTTTGACTATGAGATATGGAAAATGGATGTCAAAATAGCATTCCTTAACGGGAACTTACTTGAGGATGTTTATATGACACAACCTGAAGGTTTTGTAATTCCAAAAAATTCTAACAAAGTATGCAAGTTGCAAAGATCCATCTATGGATTAAAGCAAGCTTCTAAGAGTTGGAATCTTCGATTTGATGAATTGGTCAAAGAACGAAGATGATCCTTGTGTATACAAGAAGATTAGTGGGAGCGTAGTATTATTTCTAGTACTATATGTTGATGACATATTGTAGACACCCCGCCTTGGACCGCTCACCCCGATTGCACATTTGATCTTGTGTCTCTCCCCGTTTTAAGTGTTTCTCGTTAGTTTCTGTCACTTCCGTTAGGTTCCTGACTGACTTCGTTAAGTCCAGGGACTAAACTGAATGACAGGGCTGACTTTCTAGTCCATTCTGTCAAAATTGCCTTCTCTGAGTCGCGCGCCTCCGACAGGAGGAGCCAGGCGCGCGCGCCTCCCGCCCCCAAAGCAGGAAGCGCGCGCCTCTGGGCGTCAGTTACAGATTTCTGGCTAGGATTCCCTCCCTTGCTCAATTTACAGGATTTTACCCGGGAAGGATTTCTTGGTGACTGAGTTTTGGCACAAAAAACACCCCTCTTTCACCTATAAAAACCTCCCTTTACCTCCATTTTCAGGGACCGAAAATAAAACTTACAAAAACTATACCAAAATCACTTTCTAAAGGTTCTCCAAGGATCTCATCAAGCAATATTTGAAGTTCTTCAAATTGTAGGTAAAAGTCCATCTTTTCCTTTCTCTTCTACTTCATCTCCTCTCTCTCTTTTTACTCTAATCAAATGTGCAATCACCCAAATCATTTTGGGACATGACTCTAATGATAACCTCATCTCATTGAGGTTGGTTAAGGAGTTATCTCCTACATTCCAAATCCTATTTTAAACCCCCTTTTTATGACTTAAAGAAGAAGAAGAAGAAGAACGTTATCATTCATGTAGATTTTGATCAAGCAAGACCAACTTTAGTTGGGCGAGATGGGTGTTTCGGTACTTCCCATCTCGTAATCTAACCCCCGAACCTCAAAACAAAGAATCTCTGTTTTTGTAATCAAACTTAGGCTATAATCAATAGGTTTTTCTTATGTTCCTCAAAACATAGGTGGCGACTCTAAACAATCTAAAACAAGTTAGACATCCTAGGATCACTCACGCGCTCGAGCCTTAAAGCCGTGGCTCCCCGGGGTATCTACAGTGGCGACTCTGCTGGGGATATTTGAGGGTTAAACTTGCATTCTAATCAAAATCTACATCTTTTCTGGGCATTCTGATTCCTGATGGGGGAGGCACGCGCGTCTGGCCTCTTAAGCCTAAGGCGCGCGCATCCCGCATCAAGAACCAGAATCGCCCACTTCTTCATGTTCTTCTTCTGCCATTCTGCACTAATCACTTCTGCAGGGGTTACAATATGAACACAGGACCAGGGCAATCCCTGAGTCCAAAGTCTGACATTCTGACAGGTGTGCCCAGAAGCGCGCGCCTCCCATAAGCATTGCGCCATGCGCGCGCGTCCCACATCAACACTCAGAGGCGCACGCTTCTGGGTTGATTCCCAGAACAGAGACAGGTTTTAGTGACTGAGCAGAACAGTGGGGTGTGGGCACAGTTGCCTGCATCAGAACAGAATTGAAGCCTCGGACTGTTTTAATTCTGTGTTTTATTTACCGGTCACACGGGTGATTCGGGAGTTGTAATTTATGTGCTTATGTGTTTTGTTTGTTTTCTTTCTTTTAAAAAAAAAAAAATAAAAATAAAAAAATTTGTCACTTGTTAGACCTCACACTACCACTACATGCACATATTCCTATTAACTGCTCACTATCGAGTCGCACAAGTCCAACCCCAAACCCGTCGAGGCCCGTCCTAGAAAGTTTCAAGCTCCACCAGACCTTGGCTCTTTCGAAGCGGTAAACCTCAGCCCGTGGCGTAGTTCAAGACTACATGTCGGGGGTGACCTTTGAGCCTCATATTCAAGCCGAGCACAAACCACACAATTCTAGTTAGGGTCTAACACTCCGTGACTCAAGTCGGTTTCCATGTACCGAGATTTCCCTAAACTAATGTCTTCAAATCATACATGCCAACTTGTTGAAACGGACGCAATAAAAATCCGTCCCCAAAAGTGGTTATTTTGGACGAAAATAAAAATCCGTCCCCGCATGTATGCTTTACTACATTAATTTAGTTTAATCCCGATACATGTAGGATTCACAAGCGCGATGGAATCCGATGAGTATATGGGACCGCGAGATGGTCTATATACTAGTGTGACGATTCCATTATTTTCTTAGAAACCCCAAAAGGGATTCATTCCCTCCGACTTATAAAAAAAAAAAAAAAAGAGTCTTTTTTTATGTGGTTCGAGTCGTGTGCCCAACAGTGTATTCTAAGCCTCTTTGTGGACCGCAAGTGTTACTCAAGACTGACAAGGGCCTCTTCTGCAATATAGGTTCAATTGGTACTTACAGAGTCTACCGGGATTCAGCAAATCGGTTAGTCCGTGAAGAGATCACTCCAACAGCTCCTACATCAACCATGACCGGCAGCAGCAACACCATGTCTCTCGAACAGCTCTCAACCATGGTCCAACTCCTCCAAGAGCAAGTCTCCACCCTTAATAAGGAGGCACAAAGCAAAGACGACATTTGGCAATCCCACCTTAACAGCCAAAGGGAGGCCCACGAGGCCGAGATGGAGCTAATGAAAGAAAAGCTCACTAACCTTGCCAAGGGGAAATGGGAGAGCCAAGTTCCGAGAACAATGAGCCCAAAATGGTAGATTCTATCATGGCCTACATCGACCAAAAATTCAATGGGCTCAACATGGGGAAAGGCTCCGACACAAGTCTTTATCAATCATCCATCCTCATGAGTACTATGGCCGCTCTTCCCGATAAGTTCAAGATGCCCGACATAAGCAAATTCAAGGGCAACTCTTGTCCTATGACTCACATTGAGACTTATATTTGGGCAATGGTTCCGAAGAAGGTCTCCCCCAAGGTGATGGCTCAATGCTTTCCTCTCACTCTCGAGGGGGCGGCAAAAGATTGGTATGCTACTCTCCCGCTCACTGTCCGTCTCGATTGGGACTCCGCCATGCTTGCCTTCAAGAACCAATACCAAGGCAACACCACTCACCGGCCCACAAGGAAAGAGCTCGAGAATACCACCCAAAGAGACAACGAGTCCTTCATTGACTTCACAAGGAGATGGAATGACAAACTCTCCGAAATTGTTGAGAGGCCGAACACAAAAGAGCAAATGGACATATTTCTCAAGTGTCTCAAGATTGATCTCCGCACCCACCTAAGTGGGGATTGCTACTCCGACTTCTCCCAAATGTATGAGGCGGGGGTACGCATGGATGACTTGCTCAAGGAGATTAAGAAGACCACTCCTACTTACCGATACAAGGCCGCTTCCAACTCTACAAAAGAGGCCTCGGTCAACGCCGTCACCATCGACAAGGGGAATTACAAAAAGGTTCCTCCACCCCAAGGGAAGAAGTCTCGAAATGACCGTGTCTACACGCCTTTCCAAGGCATGACTCAAACCGAAGTGTTCGAAGTCCTCAAAGCAAAGGGTCAAGTCACACCCGTGCAAGGGTACCAACCCAAGACGGTCCACCCCAATCATGCTCACCACAAATATTGTGGCTACCACCAATATAGTGGGCACACCACCGAGGATTGCTTCGTTCTCCGCAATGTCATTCAAGAACTCATAGATAAGAAAGAATTTGTAGTGACTAATGACAAACATGTCAATGTAATAGAGATAGGAGAACTCGAGGGGACCACCCATTCAATCCCAATTGTGAATGGGGGCCCCAATGTTATGAATAAACTTGACAATTCTTGTTATGTAGTGACTTACGATGAGGTAATGAGGGAAGTACTAGAGAATAGGAAAAAGAAACAAGATGGGAACGTCAACATGCTAACTCGATCTGGTCGAGTCATAGCAAGCAACCCTTCCACTTCCGCACCGAGCTCCTCTTCTCAAAGGCCGCAAGCTCGCAACACTCCCAAAGATCCTCTACTTGTCCAACTCAAGAAAACTCAATCCAACATCTCTATTTGGGACCTCATTGAATCCTCAAAGAAACACCGAGATCTTGTCATCCGCAATCTCGATGATACATCAGTTTCTCCCGATACTACTCCCGAGGACCTCACGGCAATGATCGGTCACATTCATTTTGGCAACGTCATCACCTTTGCCGATATGGACCTTCCACCATTTGGTTCCGACCACAACGAGGCTATTTACCTCAAGGTACGAGCAAGGGGGAGGCCCATCTCAAGAGTCTTAGTGGACGGTGGTTCCGCACTCAATCTCATGCCTGGCAGAATCATGGGCATACTGGGGCTTAAGGATTCCGATTTGAAGCCTTCTACTCAAGTAATCCGAGGTTATGACAGCACCGCCCGTACAGTCATGGGCATGATTGAAATAGACATTGAGTTTGGGAGCATGGTCATGTCCGTTCCATTCCAAGTGCTTGATATCCCGGTCTCGTTCAACTTACTTTTGGGTCGACCATGGATTCACAGTGCTAATGCCGTACCATCAACTCTCCACCAATGTGTCAAGATCCGAAATGGTGATGAAATAGTGACCGTAATGGCTGAAAACGTCACTATCCACAGAAAAGGTGAGCCCGTCCACCAAGTTCAGCATGGTTTACCAGACTCCACTCTCTCCGGCGTCTCAATCAACGCCGTTGATAAAGAAGGGGGAAACGGATCATGGACCCCAGCAATCACAAAGTCCTCCGCATGATGAGGAATATGGACTACTTCCCTGGTTTAGGCCTAGGGAGATATCAACAAGGAATCCTACATCCCGTGCAAGTCCCATTTGTCAAGAACACATTCGGTTTGGGGTACGAGCCTTCCAAAGAAGACTTGAAACAAGAGCAAACAATCAAGAACGAAAAGGCCCGAGCTCGTAAAGAAGGCCGTCGTTATGAGGTCCCTAATCTAAGGCCTTACCGCAAGACGTTGAATGGTTATTTTGTCCGCCAAGGGGAAGACGTCCCATACATGATCTTTCCCGAGCCGTGGGTTAACAATAAGGGTGTCAAAAAGCCCGGTCTCGAAATCTTCTCCGATTGTGAGATCCAGAAATCCGAAAGGGAACAAACTCCCATGTCGCCCCGTGAATGGTGGGGAAGGAAGGTGACTATAGAGTCCGAGACAGAAATCACCGTGGGGGAAGAACTGACTGATTTAGCCTCCATGTTCGAAGAGCTTGCCATGATGAATGAATGCCAAGTCAACGCCATCCATGACACCGTCATCATGAACGAGACTATCAGTGAGATCCCGCCAAGCTCCGAGCCGATCAACAATTGGTATTCAACGAAAGGGTCCGTGGTATCCGAAGAATTCTTAGTCCAAGAAATGGGTTGCATACCCCGCACAGCAACAAAGGAAGAGCGGCTCACACTTACTTTTGAGTCTGAGAGTGTCTCTAATACCCTCACCCAAGAGGATTTGGAGGCCATAGCCGAGCGTGTGCTTCCTTTCTTTGCTAATGAAAAATTTGATATTTCTGAGTACCCTGAGATTGCAAACATCATAAATGATGAATTAACTAATAACGAACTTAACGAACAAGTTAATAACGATTCAAATTATGATGAAATAGACCACGAAAACACAACATACTTAAATGAACTTGCTCAACAAGTCCGTAGTCGTGGCGAGAATGGTCCAAAGGATGACGAAGAATTGCATGTTGTTAATCTGGGTATCGACGAAGAGCCAAGGGAAACTAAGATTGGAAGCTTCTTCAAAGGGGACGACAAAGACAGATTGACTGCACTACTACGGGAGTTCGTGGATGTGTTTGCATGGTCATACAAAGACATGCCGGGTTTGGACAGAAAGGTAGCGGAGCACAGGATTCCGATCAGAGAAGATGCCAAGCCAGTAAAGCAGAAGCTCAGAAAGATTAAGCCAGAATGGTCTCTGCAGGTCAAAGAAGAGATTGAGAAGCTCCTCAGTGTGTGTTTCATCAAGGTTATCGAGTATCCGACATGGTTAGCCAACATCGTGACAGTCAGGAAGGCAAACGGCAAGGTTCGAGTTTGTGTGGACTTCTGGGATTTAAACAAAGCTTCCCCAAAGGATGATTTTCCACTCCCTAATATCGATATGCTGGTCGACTCCACTGCTGCCTATGAGGTTCGCTCATTCGTGGATGGGTTCGCTGGGTATAATTAGATTCTCATGGCCGAAGAAGATCAACACAAGACAGCCTTCACAACACCGTGGGGTACCTTTTGCTACACAGTCATGCCATTTGGGTTAAGAAACGCTGGGGCTTCCTACCAAAGAGCCGTGACAGACTTGTTCCACGATATGATTCACAAAGAAATCGAGGTCTATGTGGACGACATGATCATTCACTCCAAAGGGACCGATGGTCAACATTTAATCGATCTCCGCAAGTTCTTCGAAAGGCTTCGTCAACACAAGATGAGGCTCAACCCTGCAAAGTGCACATTCGGGGTTATCCGAGGCAAAGTTCTTGGTTATATGGTCACTGAAAGGGGAATTGAAGTAGACCCCTCCAAAATCAAGGCAATCATTGACATGCCTCCTCCAAAGACGCAGAAAGAGATTAAAGGTTTCATGGGCAGACTACAATACATCAGTCGGTTTGTGCACCAACTCACTTCCATGTGCGAGCCAATCTTCAAGCTACTCAAGAAGAATGTGGCTCTAGAATGGACCGACGCGTGCCAAGAAGCCTTCGACCAAGTGAAGCATTACTTGACGTGCCCTCCTGTTCTAGTTCCGCCGCACAAGGAGAAACCTCTGTTGCTCTATCTCACTGTCAATGATGAAGCCCTAGGGGCTATGTTAGCACAAGAGCAATGAGAGTCCACAAAGGAGAACGCCATTTATTTTGTCAGTCGCCGATTCCAAGGAGGAGAAAAGAACTACTCTGTCTTAGAGAAGTCATGTGCAGCATTGGTTTGGGTCACTCAAAAGCTCAAACACTATATGGAAGCTTTTCCGATCAAGCTAGTAGCAAAGGTGGACCCGCTCCGCTACATCTTCGAGAAGCCTTTCATGTCAACAAGAATAGCCAAATGGTACTTCATGCTCGCCGGCTATGATATCACTTACGTCACACTAAAATCCGTCAGGGGGAAAGTGTTCAGTGACCAGCTTGCCGAATTCCCGTATGACGAAGTGAAGGGGGAAGACGTACAGTTCCCCGACGAGCATTTAATTTGTACTGCAACCGAGGAAAATAAGTGGCAACTTTTTTTCGATGGCGCCGCCAATAAACACGGTTTTGGTATAGGGGTATTGCTTGTCGATCCAAAAGACATCTACACTCCCATTGCCATCCGCCTGGAATTCGAAGCTACCAACAACATTGCCAAGTACGAAGCATGTATAGCGGGGCTCGAAGCAGCTCTCGACAGAAACATCACAGAACTAGAAGTATTCGGCGACTCTTTGCTCCTTATCAATCAGCAATCGGGAAAGTGGCGAACCGAAGACCCGACTCTCCGACAGTATGGTCGGCACCTTGAAGAACTGGTTGAACAATTCCAAGAGATCACTTTCAACTACCTGCCAAGGGATAAGAATCACTTCGCCGATGCACTGGCCACTATAGCTTCATTAGTCGAAATGCCCAAAGGGAAAATGGTGAAGCCCTTCAAAATTGCTCGAATGAACAGTCCGGCATATTGCATGAGTATCGAGATCAACGAGATTCAAACAAACTCTCCGTGGTATTCGGATATCATGAATTTCCTCAAAGATGGCACTTATCCCGAGAATAGCAATAAGAAGTCTCAAGCATCTCTGCAAAGGCTAGCCTCTCGGTACGTACTGATTGGAGATCGAGTCTATAAAAGGCACCACGACGGAATCAATCTCCTATGCGCCAATGAGCCGAAGCTCAAGAAATAATGTGTGAAGTGCACGAAGGAGAGTGTGGACCCCACATGAATGGGTTTATGCTAGTCAAGAAGATACTTCGCATTGGTTACTATTGGAGCACTATGGAACGAGACTGTATCGAGAAAGTCAAAAGGTGTGCCAAGTGCCAATTCCACGCTAATCTGCAACATGCTCCACCCTCACAAATTTACAACATGGTCACACCTTGGCCTTTCTCTTGTTGGGGGATAGACATCATCGGTAAAGTTCATCCTGCCGGGAGCAATGGGCAGTCATTCGTCCTAGTGGCAGTCGACTACTTCACAAAGTGGGTCGAAGCACAAGCCTATCGGACCCTCAACGCCAAGAAAGTGGCCGAATTTGTAAAGATTAATATCATGTGCCGATACGGCGTGCCTCATGAAATCATTTCCGACAACGGCTCCCACTTTGAGAAGGAAATGGATGCACTTTTGGTAGAATACAAGATCACCAAGCACAAGTCATCTCCTTACCGTCCCCAAGCAAATGGCGCGGTCGAAGCAGCAAATAAGACCATCGAGACCATCGTCAAGAAAATGGCCTCAACAGGAAGGGATTGGCCCGAGAAGCTACCATTAGCATTGTGGGGCTACCGCACATCAATACGTTCCGCAACAGGAGAAACTCCGTATGTATTAGTCTATGGTTCTGAAGCCGTACTCCCAATCGAACTTGAAGTCCCATCTCTACGGGTCCTCCTCGAGAATCAAGTCAACGAGGTCAACTGGATGCAAAGTCGATACGAACAGCTAGCCTTACTCGACGAGTAAAGGCTAAGAGCACTCGAACGCACAAGGGCGTATCAGCAAAGGATGGCAAGAGCTTTCAACAAAAAAGTGAAGCCTCGAAACATCAACGTAGGAGATTTGGTCTTAAGACAATATCCTCCTAACGCCATGAATCCCCTGGGGAAATGGGGACCTCGATGGATCGGTCCGTACGTGGTCAAAAAGATACTAAGCGGTGGTGCAGTCCGGCTCGTGGATTTAGATGGTGACCAGCTGCCAAAAGAGGTTAACCTCGACAAGCTCAAGAGGTTCTACGCTTAATAAACAAAGACCATATTCAAAAAAAAAAAAAAAAAAAAAAAAATTGCTCGCTAGGTTGAAAACCCGCAAGGGCGGCCTAGGCAAAAATTAGAGCACGTGCAAAAAAGAAGCCCGCTAGATTGAAAACCCGAAAGGGCGGTCTAGGCAAAAAACAGGGTGCACAAAAAAAAAAAAAAAAAAAAAAAGGTCTTTGTTTGTTTGAACTACGAAGACCTGAGCCTCCCAACTGGAGGAACGTAGGCAACCTTCGGGTGCGGTCTAAAACATATCAAAAATACCCAATTCACTTCAAATAACAAAATGCAATTTTTATTCATTCAACGAACTATTCAAACCATTACAACGGATTTATTGAGCAACAAAATACATCAAAACATTAAATCCTAAAACAAAGTGGTCTAATTCAATTGCAATCTCTTAGGGTACTAAGAAAAGTCCAATTTTCTCTTAGCCTTCAAAGGACCACCCGATCATCTCTCAATCCTTTTCTTCTTGGGTAACGAAGGAGCACTAATACGCACCGAAACCTTCTGTGTTGCAACACGTCTCCTAGCATAAAAGTCATCCAAAGGAGTACCGAAAGGGTCAGCGAGAATGTTACTCGAATCAGCAGCAGCCTCCCTATATCTCAAAGTGCTGCTAGGCTCAAAACTCTTTCCCAACAACTCGGCACGAAGCACATCGACCCAAGTGATGCCACGGTAAAGGGTGCCAAATAAATAGTCCAAGTAGCTCTCAGGAAGGAAGACACTCCCCCGATGCAGAGGAGCAAAAGCCCAACGGTTGCGGTCATCTCCCCAAGCCGACTGAAGCTCACTCGAGAAGTCAGGACCCATGTAAGCAACTGGACGAAGCATTCCGCCCCTCGGAAAAGGAATTGTCTGTTGGCGACCAAACTGCCGCAGAACCCGCTCTGGATGGTAAAATGAAGAATCTCTCAAACCGGGTACAACCACGTGCTGAAAACCAAGAGTCCATTCCACAAAAGGACGAAGCCCCAAGAAGGAGGGCACCACTCAATGTCGACGGTTATCCGAGAAGCAAAGAATTTCTTCCAACCATCTTCAGATAAATCCCGGATCAATAACTTCCTCCTATGAACAGCAAAAGGAGACAAATCACCATCCGAGGAATAAATCTTGAAGTGTTCCCGGAGCCATATGGTCAAGAGCAAAGGGCTTCCCCGACACATCTTGCCTGTCCTATGTAACTCATCGAGGCCGTGCAACGTCTCCCCTAAAATAAGAGGGATTACACTAAATTGTTGCTCCTTGGTCTGCAAAATAATCTCAGCCAAATGCGCATCCGCAGTCCCGAAGGGTGCAACAAACAGTACTTCACTAAAGAGACAAGCGGCCATGGCATTCCTCTTGAAAGATTGAACCACCGGATCCTCCGAGTGTAAACTAAAGAACATCGGCAACTCAGTTATGTCAATCACAGTACCGTACAACATCTTCCTCACGTCCCCAACAGGGAGATTCAGTAACTCAACCCAAGAGTCAATGGCACCACGGTGATATTTAGGGACGGAAATCCGACCGGCCAAAGGCATGCCGAGGATGGCCCCGAAATTATCAACAGTCGGCACCATTTCATTAGCTGAAAAGTTGAAGGTATGGCTATCGCAATCCCAGAAAGCCGCGGCAGCTCTCAACAAATACCAATCTGGCTTCAACGTCCGCAAAGTGAAAAGAATTCGGAACCCGAAGTCTTTAATGAAGGCCTTCTTGGGATGGGTCTTGAAAGAATACACGAACGTACCCAAGTCCTTTTCATAACCACTAACAACCTTGGCATTAAGAACAAAAGAATTGGAAGCCATGGAAAATGTTGATCACAAGCAAAGTTGAGCAATAATATGATGTTCAAAAATGGCAGAAAGGAGCTGTGAGAATCAAGTGGTCGAACAGAAGATGATATTATAGCTGTTGGGGTTTCTTTTGGCCAGCAAATGTCAAGCCCGGAATTTCGCCTCCCAGACGCGCGCGCCACCCGCCAGCGGTCTCAAATGCGCGCGCGTCCCAAGCCGACAGAGGAAAGCGCGCGCCTCCCAAGTCTAGATCACTTCAGAAAAGGGCCTTGTCAAAGATCTCCAGCCTAAATCAAGACACAGTCCCGGTCCTCGGACACCCAGTTGGGCACATCTTCTTTTGGTCCGCCCTTAAGGCATGTCAAAAATCGAAAGTAGGATAGAAACTCCCACTCAAAAAAAAATAGGTTGTCCTCCTCCAGATTCCGAACTCCCTAAGTTCTGCTGCGGGTGCCATACCACCCTCAAGAGTCAATCTCAACATTTCATCCCCAGCAGGAACATTTTTCTGGTCGCGGTCAACTGTGCCCGCACCCCACAATTCAAAAAAAAGAAGTCAAGTGTGACTCCAAGTGACACGAGACTCCAAAACAATATTTCATCAACGGATTTCACTAACGGATTCGTCTTCAAAGGTTCACTAACGGCCTCTCCAAAGGTTCACTAACGGCCTCATCAACGGATTTCACTAACGGATTCGTCTTCAAAGATTCACTAACGGCCTCTACAAAGGTTCACTAACGGCCTCATCAACGGATTTCACTAACGGATTCATCCTCAAAAGGTTCACTAATGGCCTCTTCAACGGATTTCACTAACGGATTCGTCCTCCTCAAAGGGTCACTAACGGCCTCATCAACGGATTTCACTAACGGATTCGTCTTCAAAGGTTCACTAACGGCCTCATCAACGGACTTCACTAACGGATTCGTCTTCAAAGGTTCACTAACGGCCTCATCAACGGATTTCACTAACGGATTCGTCTTCAAAGGTTCACTAACGGCCTCTCCAAAGGTTCACTAACGGCCTCATCAACGGATTTCACTAACGGATTCGTCCTCTCCAAAGGTTCACTAACGGCCTCATCAACGGATTTCACTAACGGATTCGTCCTCAAAGGTTCACTAACGGCCTCTCCAAAGGTTCACTAACGGCCTCTCCAAAGGTTCACTAACGGCCTCATCAACGGATTTCACTAACGGATTCGTCCTCAAAGGTTCACTAACGGCCTCATCAACGGATTTCACTAACGGATTCGTCCTCAAAGGTTCACTAACGGCCTCTTCAAAGGTTCACTAACGGCCTCATCAACGGATTTCACTAACGGATTCATCTCCAAAGGTTCACTAACGGCCTCTCCAAAGGTTCACTAACGGCCTCATTCAAAAGGTTCACTAATGGCCTCCTTCAAGATATTCAGCCGGCAGGTTCACCTAACGAATCATGCCACCCCCTCTATCAACAAAAGCCGCTCACACAGGGAGCGCACCACTATCTCTCGCAATTTCAAATTCCTGCTTTCATCGAGTCTTTGCTTTTTTCTTAGTGATGTCCTCGGCGGGTGTTTTTTAACTTTCGTCGACGCGTTTTGCTTTGCAATCCACGTCGCCGAGGGGCTCTGTAGACACCCCGCCTTAGACCGCTCACCCCGATTGCACATTTGATCTTGTGTCTCTCCCCGTTTTAAGTGTTTCTCGTTAGTTTCTGTCACTTCCATTAGGTTCCTGACTGACTTCGTTAAGTCCAGGGACTAAACTGAATGACAGAGCTGACTTTCTAGTCCATTCTGTCAAAATTGCCTTCTCTGAGTCGCGCGCCTCCGACAGGAGGAGCCAGGCGCGCGCGCCTCCCGCCCCCAAAGCAGGAAGCGCGCGCCTCTGGGCGTCAGTTACAGATTTCTGGCCAGGATTCCCTCCCTTGCTCAATTTACAGGATTTTGCCCGGGAAGGATTTCTTGGTGACTGAGTTTTGGCACCAAAAATACCCCTCTTTCACCTATAAAAACCCCCTTTACCTCCATTTTCAGGGACCGAAAATAAAACTTACAAAAACTATACCAAAATCACTTTCTAAAGGTTCTCCAAGGATCTCATCAAGCAATATTTGAAGTTCTTCAAATTGTAGGTAAAAGTCCATCTTTTCCTTTCTCTTCTACTTCATCTCCTCTCTCTCTTTTTACTCTAATCAAATGTGCAATCACCCAAATCATTTTGGGACATGACTCTAATGATCACCTCATCTCATTGAGGTTGGTTAAGGAGTTATCTCCTACATTCCAAATCCTATTTTAAACCCCCTTTTTATGACTTAAAGAAGAAGAAGAAGAACGTTATCATTCATGTAGATTTTGATCAAGCAAGACCAACTTTAGTTGGGCGAGATGGGTGTTTCGGTACTTCCCATCTCGTAATCTAACCCCCGAACCTCAAAACAAAGAATCTCTGTTTTCGTAATCAAACTTAGGCTATAATCAATAGGTTTTTCTTATGTTCCTCAAAACATAGGTGGCGACTCTAAACAATCTAAAACAAGTTAGACATCCTAGGATCACTCACGCGCTCGATCCTTAAAGCCGTGGCTCCCCAGGGTATCTACACATATTGGTCATTGGAAACGACATTCCTGCACTGCAGTCTGTAAAGACTTGGTTAGGAAAGTGTTTCTCAATGAAAGATATGGGAGAAGCCGCTTATATCCTTGGCATTAGGATCTATCGTAATAGATCCAAGAAATTGAATTGTTTAAGTCAAGATACATATATTCACAAAGTTCTTAAGAGATTCCGCATGGAAAACTCTAAGAGAGGAAATTTGCCAGTAGGCCATGGCATATCTCTAAGCAAGAATCAGTGTCCTAAGACAACTGATGAGCGTGAGAGAATGATTGGGATTCTATATGCTTCTGCGATTGGATCAATCATGTATGCCATGATATGTACTGGACCCGATGTCTGGTATGCTTTGAGCATGATGAGCAGATACCAATCAGATCCCGGTGAGAGTCACTGGATTGCAGTCAAGACGATTCTTAAGTACTTGCGAAGGACTAAAGATTCATTCTTGGTGTATGGAGGTATGGAAGATGACCTTGTTCTAAGTGGTTACACAGATGCAAGCTTCCAAACCGACAAGGATGATTCAAGATCGAAATCGGGATTTGTATATATGCTAAATGGAGGTGCTGTTAGCTGGAAGAGTTCTAAGCAAAGTACCGTCGCAGATTGTACAACGGAAGCTGAGTATATTGCTGCATCCGATGCTGCAAATGAGGATGTTTGGATCAAGAAGTTCATTGGTGAACTTGAGGTGGTTCCTAGAATTACTAACCCAATAGACCTTTATTGTGACAATAATGGTGTTATTTCTCAAGCAAAGGAACCAAGATCACATCAGAAATCCAAACACATACTTAGGCATTTTCATATCATTCGAGAGATCGTTGATAGAGGAGACGTAAATATATGCAGAGTACCGACTGATGATAACATTGCCGACCCATTAACAAAGGGTCTTCCGCAAGCAAAGCATGAAGGTCATGTTAGATCTATGGGTATTCGATACATTAATTAGGCCTAGTGCACGTGGGAGATTGTTGGTGTTGTATGCTCTAGGCACGTTATGAGAACGATTAATGTTATCTATTGATTATGTTTTAATAAAGATATTGAATGTTTGATTATTATATCCTTTGCATGTTTATTATAATAATCCCCATCCCTGATAATTATGATTAATTGTTAGTATAAGTTTAATAGATAATCATATAATGATTATGGTGTATGGGATACAATTAAACTTATGGGTATTTGTTGGAGAACAAATACTGGACCTACCCGTATGAGATTTATGTCATGGTCACAATGTCATAATTAAGTCTCATATAATTATATTACTAGAATCTTTAGACTTGAGGTTATTACAGTCTTCCACTTGATGAACATTATGTTGACATATTCAAACGTTACCCCTAATCGGGTAGTAATAAAGAATATGATTGGCATAATCGGAATCGTGTAGGGAAGAGTAATAAGCCAAGAAAGGATTTGTTCCTCATCAAGAGAGATGTCAAGCTTTGGCCACTCGATGAATGGTATTGATGAAATGCATGGCCGTGCTCAAATAAGATTTGTCTTATTAATACATTCGGGATCGAGAAAGCATTGGACTATGTAAGTTGACCATTGACCATGGCTTACTTTCAATAGACATCGTGAAACAAAGAGATTGTAATATGTTCTATAATGGATTAACGAACTTTGATAAGTTATATCATTTGGGTAATCATGATGGCCTTCTAGGGTCCGCTCATGATTTATGAGACAAAGTGTGTTTGGGCTCATTGCCAACTTGATATAATCCTATGGGGTCACACACAAGAGAACGAATTGTTAAAAGGGTAAAATGGCTAAGTTTTGGTCTGGCACGACCGTGCTGTTTATAGGGCACGACCGTGCCATATATCGACCAAGGGCAAGTGTTGGCGGATTGATTGGCACGACCGTGCCAAAATATCAACCACGACCGTGCTAAGCTCGGCACGACTGTGCCAATATTGGGTGGCTGGGAAGGCATGCTCGAAGGCATTGGCACGACCGTGCCAGTTTTGGGGCGGCCAGTAATGTCGGCCAGGAAAATCTTGCAGCAAATTAAGTGATGGGATTTGGGTTTCCTAAGTCCTTAAGGGTTAAGGACTTATACCCATATAAATATCTTTTTACCAGCCATTGTATATGATTGATTCACTTGTTTGGAGAAACATAATTATTGATTGAGATTGAGAATCAAAGATCAATAATACATAAAATCATATAGTCCCTTTTTGATCTAGAGGTCAAGATTAAGAAAGAGTTCTTAAAATTCATTCGCGTGTGGATATCCATAGAGGGTGATTCCGTTATCATCTTCGTGTTCGTGTTCCTGCGTTCGTGATTCAAAAGGCGCGAAGAACCCAAGACTCAAAGATCAAGAAACCAAGAAACGCTTCAAGGGTTAGTATTCTTATATTCATAGTAGATGTATTTGTCATAATCATATGAATGGATCTATAGGCTTTGGGTTTTATAAATTTTTAAATGCATAATTCCGCTGCGCATGTTACTACGAAACCCAACAATCCTCGTGCTCTAAATCCAGCCAATCAGAAAGACTGGCCACGCGGCCACATTATCCTCCAAGCGCTAGAATTTACATTTTAGCCCCTCCAGCTTATTTTTAATCCAAAAGTGACGCCCCTAGTCATATTTAACCGGATTTTAGCCCGGAAAGCCACAATTAACTCCAAATTCAACTATCTCTGGCCCGGAAGGCCACTATAAATTACCAAAATGCATTATCCCCAGCGATGACCAACTTAAATAAAAAAATGCAGGTTAAGGAACCGCTATAATTCCTAAATCATACTAAAATACAGGTTAAGGAGCCACAATAAATCCCAAATTAAAATAATTTACCGAATTAAGTTAATTAACAGGTTAAGGAGCCACTTCAAATCCCAAATTATAATAATTTACCAAATTAAGTTAATTTACAAGTTAATGAAACCGTTACACATCCTAATATTAATTCGTGACTCGTGCGATCCTGAGATGCATTCATCCCGATATACCGTCTACGTTACCACTTCCCGAATTCTGCGATGTAGATGTCTTAGCATCTCTATAACCCGTAGGTCTTCAAATATTTGCATAATCTGCGCGATCCCGAAATGCATTCATCCCGATATACCATCCACGTTATCACTTTCAAACCGCACTATCCCAAGGTTTCAGCATCTCTATATCCCGTGAGTTTCGCATACTTTCTTGATTCATACGCTTCGTAAGATTTTCTTCTTCATATACCGTGTTTTCTCATACACTTTCGGCATAAGTTTTAGGTGTCCCCAGACATGCTTACGACACTTATTCCTTTCCCCAGTAGATTCCTAGCACTGATTCTTCTATCCCCAGCAGACGATCATCTTCATACAGGATATTATCCCCAACAGAAGACAATGTTTCATATCTGTGTCCCCACAAAGTCCGAACTACGATCGGCTTGATTCCCCTTAGGATACGTAGGTAACCTGACAAAGGTTCAGCCACCCGATGGTCACCTTATTACCTCTCTTCCCCAATTTGGAACTTATTGTTTCAGATCGGTTCCTCTTCTTAATCAATGACCCTCCATTGCCTTGCAAGAAGCGTCGCCTAGGGGCTACTGTTAGTGCCCGATCTTAAAAATGAGTTATTAGGCATTCCAGAACTCACAGGTGTAGACACCCCATTTTGAACTCAAATTTATGATTACACTACTCTTGTGTCTCGCCTTTGCGTTTGGATAATAACTCGTTAGTTACGTCATGTTTTGTTAAGTTCCTAACTGACTCCGTTAGTCAGGGGCTAAAATGAACAAATGAAACTGACAGAAGGACAAAACAATACTTTTGTACTGGATGCCTCGTACGAGACATCAATGTCTCGTACGAGACATCTCTTACTGTTTCGGGATTAATCCACTTTCCTTCTCCGTCCCGATCTCTTTCTTGGCCAACACTCTCCTAATCCGGGAAACCTCTAATTAGGAGACTTCCTAGATGTTTCTTAGTAATTTCCTACCTTCTTTAACCTCTCCAAATAAGGACTCTATTTCCTACTAAACTAGGGACTGCTAGACTTGGTCCCTAAGTAATCCAATACCTATAAAAATAGAGTCTTTCACTACAAAAAGAGGTTAACAACTCTCTAGTCAGTCTCCCTCTCAAGAATCCCGTTTTTCCTCTCCCCTCACACCAAAACACCACTAAAAACTCTTCTTTTCAAGCCAAAACCATCACAAAACTCTTGGATCTTCAAGGCCTTAGTCAAGGCCATCAATTGGAATCTCAAAAACGCTTTTGGTAAACTCCAACGCTTTTAATCTCTACTTCTCATCTCATTCTTTGTTTTAGAGTAGTGTAATCCTATCAAAAGGATCAGCCTAGAGCCTCTCCAATCTATGGAGATGGTCTCGAAGCACATGATTCGACATTCCAATAATTAAGAAATTAATTATTGGTTTTACTTATTTTAATTGTTTATTCGTTATTTGATTAAAAACACCTAAGCAAGACCGATCCTAGATCAGGTGGATTGGGTGCTCCTTGACCTTCTCAATCCATAACTTAACCCCCGAACTCAAGAATCTCACGGTCCGTGTTCCGTTCAATAACATGGTGGCGACTCTCAAATCAAAAAGGTAAAGCGAGGATCATCTTCTTCTCGGGTGCAACCAGTGGCGACTCCACTGGGGATAAATTAAGTGGGTTAGACTTGCGTGCAAATTAAGTGTTTTTAATCTCTGTAATTTTTTGCAAAAAAAAAAAAAATCTGAATTTTTCTGTGAATTTTCGGACTGTTCTGTTTTAAATCTGCTGTGTTTTGAATCTGGGCTTCGGAAGGGATGACTCGTACGAGACATCGGATGCCTCGTACGAGGCATCCCCTTTTTAAGCCGCCAAACACACATTTTATTTGGAAAAGTTAAGGCTTAATCATTGTATCATGATTGACCAATGATTGCTTATGATTAAATCTCCTTTTAATCATTTGCAATCATTGGATAATCATGAGTAATGATTAGGCCATTTAAAAAAAAAAAAAAAAATTACAGATTAGTCCCTGATTTCCAGCAAACTGCAGAACAGTCCCTGAACTTCAGAAAATTCCAAATCAGTCCCTGGATCTTTAAAAAAAATAAAAATTCTTTGCTTGTATTTACTCCGTCCCTATATGTGCAATAATTGATTTATGTCATATGCATGTATTGTTTTTGCGCTAACATCTTTTGCAGCGGAGTATTAAAAAAATGAATAAATTAGGGATGACTACTGTACTCATTCCCTAGTTTATTTTGGTCCGGTTAATCTTTTACTTGCTTTAAAAAAAATCTTTATTTTTCCTTTGACACCTAGAGCTTCACTCTCACACACGTGCATGCATGTAAAATAATTTCACTACATACCCTATAAACCCGGGTCCCAATCAGAGGACGGATGTCGGTCAGCACCCCCACTCTACGAGTGGCACTCGCCGGTCTCTCCAAAGATGGTGTACCTACTCCGTGACACGCTCCTAGACTGTGTTCATGGGGAGCCTTAGCCGTAAGCCCTACATCAACCTCATGCATACATACTAGTCAATAGGACACTCCTTGTGACCGGTCGGTTTGATTCTTAGGATTGTTTTAATCTTTTCCCAAGATAACGCTTTTCATACAATCTATAATCCTCCCTTCATGAATTCTTGACGAATGTCCCTTCGGAAAATTGTTGAACAAAGGGTTGCGATGGTGAGATGAGAATTTTTCTACGAGGATTCGAGTCTAGTCTCTCTCACCATCAAGATCCTGCATTTGGCAAAGTCCCTTTCGGTTGTCCCTTAACAAGAATTCATAAGGTTTGATTGCATAAACGGCGTTGTTTAACAAAGTGCAAAACAATTACGGAATCACTTAGGTTTGGCTAAATTGAATGGTGGATTCTGATAAGAATGTGGGACCTTTGCCCAAATTGTCCGTTTGGGAGAGTGCAATACAGGTGAAAAAACAAGGGGCTCATATTCTAGGGTGACAGAATCCACTATTCCAAGATATTAGATAGAAACCCCCCAAAACGGATTAAGTTCTGTGGAATTCTGTGTTCTGTGCTGGATGCCTCGTACGAGACATCCTTGTTTCGTACGAGACATCTTCTTCTGTCCGTGTCAGTTTCTGTGCTGTGCTTGTTTGGTCAACCTACACTCACTCCTAATCCTATACACCTCTATAAAGCCGACTTTTTGGGACCTTAATCTGGGTTTAACGTGATCTCTATACCATTAGGTCCGTCTGAATTGCAACTAGATCGTTCCAAACTCTCCCGACACCATGTCCGACACTAAGTCTATACAAGAGGCCCATGATCTGAAGACCCAGCTAAAAGGAGAAGTAAGTCAAATGGTCGAAGTAGGCGCCACTGCCCTATACACTGACTTCAAGCGGAAAATGGAGGGAGAATTCATGACCCGCTTACAAACCCAAGGGGATTACTATGAGAAAGAAGTCGCAACCCTTCACGGTCGCCTACAAGCCCAAGAAGAGTGTCACAAGAAAGAGATTGAGGCATTCCAAACCCGTCTACAAACTCAAGAGGAGTTATACGAGAGTAAGATCGGCACACTTCAAGCACGCTTGCAAGCTCAAAAGGAATGCTATAGAAAGGAGGCCGAAGCCCTTTGTGAAACAACCACGCCTAAGAAGAAGAGGCGGCTCTGTGACCCTAATATATCCAAATTTACTAAGATGGGAACGACAAGGCACTACGATAATCTTGAAGGGGTTAATCAAGAGGGTCTCCTTGACATCCTCTTAAAGGAAGGCAAAATAAAGCCTGAAGAAGGGACTACTCACAAGGTGAACTATCACTATAATCGTATCCCCTTGTTCTGCAAGTTCCATAGATCCGCCGGCCATGACACCAACTCTTACCGCCGCTTAAAGGATTTCATCCAAGACCTCATTGATAAGAAGGAAATAGAGATACCAAGTGTTACCATCAACCCTCTCCCTTAAGCTACACAAAGAAGTATGAAGCCTTAAGAAGGGATCAAGGCTTACCACTTTAGGGCTACAATTATCCTCTCCCTTTCTCCCTAGAAATAGAATGGGTTTTAATTTCCTAGTATGAACTCGAAGAGTCGTTCTGTCATTCTAGTCCATCTCCATCCTTCTCTAGTTTGTGTCAACTAAACTATGGAGTCTGTTTTGAATTCAAGTTATTAATAAAAGTCATTCTTATTCCTATACACTACTCTAGGGTCGTTCTACCTTTTGGATTTCTCTCTAATTCATGAAATGGATCCGCAAACAATAAATGTCATTAATCTAAAACCTTGCAATTGATAATAGAAATGTCTAAACAACTTTTGAGAAGAAGGCCTAGGGGCTACACATTACTATCACCGCGCTCATGTCAGAAGTCGAAGGACCACAATAGAAGAAAGCCAAAGGCATCATCATTCCCAAACAAAAGTGGGGCTACTCAATTCAAGCTTTGAGAGTCAAAAAAAAAAAAAAAAAAAAAAAAAAAAAAAAACTCTCAAGCTTTCATAACCCCACAAAGAAGGAGTTTCAAACACACACAATGAAGTAAAAAAGGAGGCCTCTTATCTCCTCCTACAACGAAGATCAAACCCAAATGAAGAAAAAGTGAGACTCCTAACTTGAAGACCGTCTCCATCATCCGTAGATATCACTCATGAAGGAAATCCGAAGAGCGCACCAATGATTATGCCTTCTCCTCAAAACTTGTCAAGACATTTCTAGATGATTCACTTGCAAAATAATTTAACAAACACTTAAAGACATCAAAAATAAATACTAGGGTCCATTAAAGGTAGAAATATTTTTCTAGTACTTTGAGCCAAGTAGCGTTCTTTGTCGAGTCTAGGGGCTTCCTCTCTCATACACTTCTCTTTGAAATCCAAGCATCAAGGCTAGGGGCTTTTTATTCTTTCCGTCCCCTTCCAATTCCTATTCAAGATATACGAAATCGTCAAAGTAAATCCGCACTAGGGGCTATCCTCTTTGCCTCTAAATCTCATTACAAAGTGCGTTATCCTCACTGATTCGATGCTTGGAATACATTTCCCAAAAGCCAAGTCGATAGCTAAAATGCCTAATACATTCAAACCCAAAAATCTTGCATGTCTCTCCCCCAATAAGAGACAAAACTAGTCATCTTCGAGTACATACTCTATCAAAAAAAAAAAAGACGCAAAAGAGATGCCCGCTAGATTGAAAACCCGAAAGGGCGGTCTAGGCAAATCAGGGTGCGTCACAAAAAAAATAGGGAGAACATTCTTCAAATCATTTCTTCTTTAACCTTCCTCTTTCCTTAAATCAATCAAGCGGGAGAGCACTCTTTTTCAAGTCAAAACAACCTCATAAGCCTGATTCACGAAGTCATCTAAAACATACAAGATTCTTGGGGCTTGACTTAGACCAAAGCATGAGATAAACTTGGGGAATAGATAACGTCTCTCATCACCTTCACCGGAGACTTTCGGACATGGAATTATAGAGTGATTCAAAAGTAAGCCTAGCCTACTTAGAGCTTGCACATCATTGGTTGTCAGAACAATAGTCGTCTCCCTTGACACGACATGACCAAAGGAACGATCTGGACGGATCATCTAGAGACAACCATCAGAGAAACTCCGCGGCATATCACCTCTGCAGAAAACCTGATTAGGTCCCGACTTGTCAAACACTTGTCCCCCCCACACACACAAATCAACACATACATTTCATAACCAATAAAGATCCCATTGCGAAAGCATGCTATTCACACTACTTACACCAAGGTTGACCGACCAGGCATGCACATAAATTTGTCACCGCCACATGAGTCCAATTACAAGGTAAAATCAAAGCTAAATTGCTTGCTAGAATATGCTCTACTTGTTGTATGAACAGGTACAAAAGCCAATCCATGCTAAAAAAAAAAAAAAAAATCCAAGATCGATCAAATGATCCCCACAGAATTCAGACACATCAACATTTTGCATCCAATTGGCAACCAATCAAGTCCTACACTGGCATGAGGTCCTATACTGGCGTGAAGACCTACACTGGCGATGAAGTCCTACACTAGCGATGAATTCCTACACTGGAAAGAAGTCCTACACTTGCATGAAGTCCTACACTGGCGATAAAGTCCTACACTGGTGTGAAGTCCTACACTGGCGATAAAGTCCTACACTGGTGTGAAGTCCTACACTGGCATGAAGTCCTACACTGGCAAGAAGTCCTACACTTGCATGAAGTCCTACACTGGCGTGAAGTCCTACACTGGCACCAACAAAGTCCTACATTGGCGAGCAAGTAAGTCCTACATTCGCGAGCAGGTAAGTCCTGACCGGGCACCGTCGACGCGACACTCCATCAACAACAAAGGGTATATTCAGAATTGGGTCAAGGACATTGATTCCTCAGTATGGGTTACTCTCTAAACTCTAAAACTTTACTTACCGTAGAATTGCTTTCAAAATGATTTTCAAAATACCTCAAGCGACCGTTTTGCGTATTTTCAGAGTCGAACTACGTTTGGTCTGATTTCCTTCCGAGGAATACGTAGGCAGCTTTATAGCACGATCTAGATACCCCGGGGGCGGGACCACGGCTTTAGGCTCGAGCGCGTGAATCACACTAGGATGTCTAATTGATGTTTTAAGAGTCGCCACCCACGTTTTTGAGGAACGTAAGAAAACCTAATGTTTATGAGCCTAAGTTTGATTTACGAAAACAGAGATTCTTTGGGATGAGGGGTTCGGGGGTTAGGTTACGAAATGGGAAGTACTTAAACACCCATTTCGCCCGTGCAAAGTCGGTCTTGTTTGTTCATAATTATCTTTTTAAGATAAATGTGTTCTTCCTATTAAAATGATGATAAAAAGGGGTTTTAGAGTTTGAAATGTAGGAAGATGACTCCTAGGCCAATTAAATGTAATGAAAGGACCGTTGGTGTCATGTCCCAAATGGTTTTGGGTGATTGCACATTTGATTTGAAGAAGAAGAAGAAGAAGAAGAAGAAGGAGAGGAGAAATGTTTAAGACCTTTACCTATAGTATCCTTCAAAAAGAATCTCTTGTGAAACCTTGAAGAAGAGATTGAATACTTTGTTGAAGAAGTCCCAAGAAAAGTCTATGAAAGAAGTGAGTAAAAAAGGTTTGAAAGTAATGATTTTTCCAAGTCCTCCTCCAATTCATTGGAGGGGTTTTTATAGTTGAAAAGTGACTGTTTTTGGAGCCAAACGGAGTCTCCAAGAAATCTTTCCCGGGCAAAATCATGTATAATGAGCAAGGGAGAGATTCTTAGGCAGAATCTGTAACTGACACGCCCCAGAAGCGCGCGTATCCCACCTAAGCGGCGGAAGGCGAACGCGTCTGGCCTCAAGGGGCGGAGGCGCGCGACTCTGAGAAGCGATTTCTGACAGAATGGACTAGAAAGTTAGAACTGTTATTCAGTTTAGCCCCGGGACTTAACGGAGTCCGTCTGGAACTTAACTAAAGTAACAAAAACTAACAGGAAACACTTAAAAGAGGGAGAAACATAAAATCAAGTGTGCAATTGGGGTGAGCGGTCCAAGGCGGGGTGTCTACAGAGCCCCTCGGTGGCGTGGATTTGCGAAGCAAACGCGTCGACGAAAGACAGACATCCGCCTAGGACATCACAAAGAAAAGGAAAAGACTCGATAAAAGCAGGAATTTGAAATTGCGGAGGATAGAGGTGCGCTCCCTGTGTGAGCGGCTTTGAGAGATAAGGGTGCGCTCCCTGTGTGAGTGGTTTTGCCAATAGCGGGATCCGTTTGTTAGAAGCGGGATCTGTTTGCTGGAAACGGGATCCGTTTGCTGATAGCGAGATCCGTGTGCTAGAAGCGGGATCCGTTTGCTGAGAGCGAGATCCGTTTGCTGGAAGTGGGACCCGGAGGACCATTTGCTGAAGTGCGGGACCCAGAGGATCGTTTGCTGGAGTGCGGGACCCGGAGGACCGTTTGCTGAAGTGCGGGACCCGGAGGACCGTTTGCTGGAGTGCGGGACCCGGAGGACCGTTTGCTGGAGTGCGGGACCCGGAGGACCGTCTGCTGAAGTGCGGGACCCGGAGGATCGTCTGCTGAAGTGCGGGACCCGGAAGACCGTTTGCTTTGGTGCGGGACTCGGAGGACCGTCTGCTGGAGTGCGGGACCTAGAGGACCGTCTGCTGGAGTGCGGGACCCGGAGGACCGTCTGCTGGAGTGCGGGACCCAGAGTGTCACGACCCGAAATCTAGGCTCTATTTTATTAGTAATAAATAATTAATATTTATTTAATTGCTTGTTTATTTATTTAAATTATTATTTATTTAAATAATTATGTGTGCATTTTATGTGTTATAATAATTATGCCTAGCATTTTATTTGGGTCATTTGTGCTAGTGTAGAATTGTTGAGTCTTATTTGTTAGTGGGGAGTAATTGTGTTAGTAGATGGGGAGGGGGTCTAGTTGTAACTTTTTAAAATAATTTCCCTACTCCCCTCTCCTCCCTCACCTTCTCCCTCACTCTCCCCTCTCCTTCCCAGCACAACTCTCTCTCTCTCTCCCCCATTGGTGTAGGTAAGTTTCTCTTCCTTCTCTCTTCATTTTCTTCATCTTCTCCTCATAATCTCTCATTTCTTAAAACGTGAACCTTGTTTAGATCGTCGATAGGATCGCGTAGAATCAAAAAGAATTGAATTCCGTCAACTTTGAGATTTATCAAGTAAGTTACTTTTCCCTCATTTTGATGCTAAAATGTTCATATCATGTTTAGATAATGCTTGATGTGTTATATTTGAAGTTTGGTTGGGTTTTGAATTTGTTTGGAATTTATTGAGTTTTTGGTTGAAAATGGTGAATTGATGAATGTCTTGATTCAATCTTGGTTTTGGTTGATAAAGGGTGTTGTTAAGGTCCCCTTTTTGGTTAAATGATGTTTGGGTACCTTAGGAATCTTGTTGGGAGTGTTGATTTTGGGTGTTATGAAAATGGTATGAAAATGGTAAGGCATTTGATGAACCCAGCTCTGTTTTCCGCCCAGAACACAGACCAGGCGCCCGCCCGCCCTGACCAAGGCGCCCGCCTGCACCCCCTTCTTCTAGCGGCCAGACCTTCTGGTCAAACAGGCGCGCGCTCGACCCGGCCTAGGCGCCCGCCCGCCCGCCTGCTTGGAAAATTGCCCTTTTTGCTTGTTTAAACTAAATGGCTTAACTCGTTTAGGGTTCCTTCCTCTAATTAACTTAAGATAACACCGTGGAACACTTTATTGATTGGATTTGATTCTTTTGTGAATAAATATGATATGGAATTTGATTTAGTATCATTTTGGGAATGTGGTTCATCTTTGATGTGCGGTTTGTATTGGTTTACCTTTGTGGTGATTTAATTGGATTGGTTCCCTACTTTGGAACCTTAAGTTGTTTATTCATGCTAAATTATTATTACTTAGCATTTATTTGGAAGCCCAGCTGGCATATTTGTTGCATCGGGCGATGGGAAAGATTATAATGTCAAAGCCAAGTCCATTATAATGTTGACCATTGTTTTGCCCCTTCTATACCCCTTTCCAGATTGGCCTTGGAAAGGATAAGTTAGCTTCCTTTGTGAATGTATCTAGCTACCGGGCATGACTTTGTGTCATGGCTCTTGTCCCTTGTGACACTTTTATGGTTCTTGGTTCCGGTACCGGGGTTTTCTCTTCGGCTTTTATGCTATTATGGAGATGATGATTGTTGACTATTGAAGCTGCGCAGCGATCCTTTATTTGGATATACCGGTTTGGAAAACCTTGGCTATATCCTTTGTTATGTGTTTATTTCCGCTGCTAACTGTTATGTGATAAATGCTATGTGCTATGTGATATTTATTATTGCTTATCGCTTCGTGCATCATAGCATGTCATGTAGTTGCATTAGTAACTTATTGAGATTTATCTCACCCCCTTTCCTTTTATCTTTGTTTTTCCTTAACCCCCCCCAGGTGCTAAGGATTAGTCTCGCTGATCACGAGAAAAAGGACGTCGAGTGTGGATCCATTCTTTTGGGGAAGGTTGTTATAGGTTGGTTTACATTATCTAAATGTGTAACCTTTTTGGGCTAGTTGTACCAAACAATGACGTCATTAAGAATTGTATATTTGTATTTTGTTGGGCATAAACTTGTGGAAGTTTATGATAGTTGTAATTGGTCTTTATCAAACTTGGTTTTGTAAAACTTTGGATCGTTACCTTTTGATATCAAATGGAATTTTTAACTTCTGTATTTCACAGTTTTGGTTTTAGAGTCGACGTCCAGATCGCGGTCTCGGGCCCGCGGGGTCCGGGGTCGCGACAGTTGGTATCAGAGCTATGGAATTAGCTCTAAGTATAAGTCTAGGTGGACTAGTATGACCTAGGTGGGTAGTAGTGTGCGGAGTGATTAACGGTTGATGTTTTATGCAGGTACTTGTTTACAATGGTTCGTAGAAGGAGTGGTGAAGGTAGTACCGGTAATGCCAATCAGAATGATACAAGGGAAGAAGCCCGTTCCATGTTTTAAGGCATGTTTGAGGCGGCCATGAAGGCCATACATGATCAAGGTCCGAGGGTAGAACAAGCACCACCCTGCTATGGATTGGAGCAATTTCTGAAGTTGAAACCGGTTGAATTCAATGGGGAACCCGATGTAAGGAAAGCTGAGTTATGGATTGAGTCGATGGAGAAGATTTATGATGTATTTGGTTGCTCGGATGAGGACAAGGTCCGGTTCGCGGCTTACAAACTTGTGGGAGCCGCCGAGCATTGGTGGAAGGGTGTTAAAGCTAGTTGGGATGATACTCACACGGTGTATGCGTGGGAGTTGTTTGTGAGTAAATTCAAGGAGCATTTTATTCCGGTTGTTGATCAAAACCGAAAGGAGATCGAGCTACTCAACTTGGAGCAAGGATTGTTGTCTATAGCACAATACTCGGCTAAGTTCATAGAATTAGCCCGGTATTGCGACTATTTGGTGAGGACCGAGGAACAAAAGGCTATGAGATTCATTCGGGGATTGAAGACCTCCATCCGTACTCAACTTATTGCCCAACGGATTGTGACTTTCCAAGATGAGGTGGACCGAGCCTACTTGATAGAGAAAGATATTGGGGAGCATAAAAGGAAGACCGAGGTAGCTAACCCGAGTAAGCAAGGAGCTCAAGGCAAACCACAACACCGTTTCGACAACCGAGGTAACCCGGGAGCATCATCTCAGTTTAAGGGGCAAACCACACCGAGGAATCCGGGTACTACTCTGGGGATTCAGAATAGGAAGCCTTGTACCTTTTGTCAGAAGGTAGGCCATACGGAGGATAGGTGTTGGAAAAAGCAAGGCAAGTGTACCAATTGTGGTGAAATGGGGCACTTTGCGAGAGAGTGCACGAGGTACCGAGGTCAGTCATCCGGATCAGGGGTTGGTACTAATCAGGGTCAGAAAAGGGATGCCGTTGGGAAGCCCAAAGTTCAAGGGAAGGTTTATGCCATGAATCAACAACAAGCTACCGATGATCCATCCGTTATTGGAGGTATTGTTTCTGTGTCTAATGTGAGCGCACGAGCGTTAGTAGATCCAGGATCATCTCATTCATACATTTCTGTGCAATTTGCTTCCATGTTAAATGCTGCATTCGAGTCTTTACCGTACGTGCTAGAGGTGTCGACCCCTATAGGAGAATGCTTGATTTCTGATCGAGTCTTTCGTGCTTGTGATGTGGTCATTTGTGGTCGTGTCCTTTGTGCGGATTTGGTAGTTCTTCCTATCCAAGACTTTTATGTCATTTTGGGTATGGATTGGTTGAGCAAGTTTCATGCTTCCGTTGATTGCCGTAAGAAAACTGTTACTTTTTCTATTCCCGATGTGCCTAAATTTGTGTTTGAGGCTAGTCCTCTGAGTAGAAGGGTTCGCTTAATTTCTTATTTGAAAGCGAGAAAATTATTGCATAGTGGTTGTGAGGGGTATTTGGCTAGTGTTCTTGATACTAGGAAAGAATCCCCTAGTTTGGATAGTGTTCGGGTAGTTCGGGAATTTCCCGATGTTTTCTCTACCGAGTATGATATGCCTCCCGATCGTGAGATTGAGTTTTGTATATATCTTTTGCCGGGTACGGCTCCGATTTCGAAAGCACCTTATAGGTTAGCTCCCACAGAATTGAAGGAATTAAAGGTTCAATTGCAAGAGTTACTTGATCGAGGGTTTATCCGCCCTAGTGTTTCCCCGTGGGGAGCACCGGTTTTGTTTGTGCGAAAGAAAGATGGTTCGTTGAGATTGTGTATAGATTACAGAAAGTTGAATCAGGTTACGGTGAAGAATAAATACCCTCTACCCCACATCGATGATTTATTTGATCAGCTTCAAGGGTCCGTGGTTTTCTCAAAACTTGATTTGAGGAGTGGGTACCATCAGTTGAAGGTTCGATTGGAGGATATTCGGAAGACTGCCTTTCGCACTCGTTACGGTCATTATGAGTTCTTGGTTATGCCGTTTGGGTTGACTAACGCGCCGGCCGTGTTTATGGATTTGATGAACCGAGTTTTCCACCCTTATCTTGATTCGTTAGTGGTGGTTTTTATTGATGATATACTCGTCTACTCTAAATCCCGAGAGGAGCACGAGCAACATTTGAGGACAGTTTTATCCGTTCTTGCGAGGGAGAAATTATTTGCGAAGTTTAGCAAATGCGAATTTTGGCTCGAGAAGGTGTCATTTCTGGGTCATGTTATTTCGAAAGATGGGATTTCTGTGGATCCTTCAAAGATAGAGGCAATAGTGGATTGGAAGAGCCCCGAATCAGTGACAGAGATTAGAAGCTTTCTTGGTTTAGCCGGTTATTACAGAAGGTTTATTGAAGGGTTTTTGAGGATCGCTACTCCGATGACTCAGTTGACCCGGAAGAATGTTCCGTTTGTGTGGACCGAGAAATGTGACAAGAGTTTCGAGGAATTGAAGAAGAGGTTGACTACCGCACCGATCTTGACTTTGCCTAATGGGAGCGATGGCCTAGTGATTTACAGTGATGCTTCGAAAGAGGGTTTGGGTTGTGTGTTGATGCAGAATGGGAAAGTAATTGCGTATGCTTCGAGGAAGTTGACCCCTAGTGAACAGAATTACCCGACTCATGATATGGAGTTAGCGGCTATAGTATTTGCGTTGCACAAATGGAAGCATTACCTTTATGGGGCGAAGTTTGAAATTTTTACCGATCATAAGAGTTTGAAATACCTTTTCTCCCAGAAAGAGTTGAATAATAGACAGCGCCGATGGATGGAATTGTTGAAGGATTATGATTGTACGATTTCTTATCACCCGGGAAACGCGAATGTGGTAGCCGATGCGATTAGTAGAAAATCTTATGTGGCCTCGATGATGGTCCGGGAGTGGAAAATGCTTGAGGATGTTCGAGATTGGTCTCCTTGTGAATCGAGACATGGGGCTATTTTTGCAAATATTAGGGTATCTCCGACCCTAATTCAGAGGATAAAGGAAGCACAGAAAGAAGATCCCGAGTTGGTGAAGATAATGGGTAAATTGAAGGAAAAGAATTTCGAGGATTTTTCATTGAGCTCGAGTGGAGTTTTAACTTTCCGTGGTCGTTTGTGCGTGCCCGATGTTGGCGGAATAAAGAGACAAGTTTTAGATGAGGGCCACAAATTGAGGTATACTATTCATCTGGGTAGTACGAAGATGTATCAGGATTTGAAGCAACAATTTTGGTGGATTAATATGAAAAGAGAAATAGCGGAGTATGTTTCGAAGTGTTTAACTTATCAGCAGGTCAAAGCTGAGCATCAGAGACCCGCGGGATTACTTCAGCCGTTAGAGATTCCCGAGTGGAAATGGGAGCATGTGACTATGGATTTCGTTATGGGACTACCTCGTACCCGTAGGAAGTATGACAGTGTTTGGGTAATAGTGGATAGATTGACCAAGAGTGCCCATTTCTTGCCCATTGACATCAGATATTCGATGGAGAAGCTTGCGACCCTTTATATCGATGAGATCGTTAGATTGCATGGGGTTCCGGTTAGTATTGTGTCAGATCGAGACCCGAGGTTTACTTCTAGATTCTGGAGGGCGTTTCAGGAAGCTTTGGGTACAGATTTGCGATTCAGTACGGCTTTTCATCCCCAGACAGACGGTCAATCCGAGAGGACTATTCAGATTTTGGAGGATATGTTGCGAGCTTGTTCGATAGACTTCTCTGATTCTTGGGATTCGCACCTACCGTTAGTGGAATTCTCTTACAACAACAGTTATCAGGCTAGTATCGAGATGGCACCGTATGAGGCCTTGTATGGAAGAAAGTGTAGATCGCCTATTTGTTGGGATGAGGTCGGTGAAGCGAAGATCGTGGGTATTGATTTGCTTCGGGATTCGGTTGAGAAAGTTAGAGTTATCCGGGATCGATTGAAAACAGCCCAGAGTCGACATAAGAGCTACGAAGACAACCGAAGGCGAGATCTTAGTTTTCAGACCGGTGATTTTGTGTTCTTGAAAGTGTCTCGGAAGGTGGGTATTCGTAGGTTTGGGAAGAAAGGCAAATTGGCTCCGAGGTTTATTGGCCCGTTTGAGATTTTGGGAAAGGTTGGACTTCTAGCGTATCGTCTCGCGTTACCGCCATCCTTAGACCGGTTGCACAACGTCTTTCACATTTCTATGCTTATCCATCTCACGTGTTACCCAGGATACCGGAGGATATTGAGCCCGATATGTCTTATGAGGAACGACCGGTTCGGATTTTAGATGCCAAAGTCCAAAAGTTGAGGAACAAAAGCATTGCGTTGGTTCGAGTTCTTTGGAGGAATCATAACATCGAGGAGTCGACGTGGGAGCTCCGAGGTGAGATCGAGAGGAAATTTCCGTGGCTTTTTGTTTAAGGTGAGTCTCGTTAAAATTCGGGTCGAATTTTCTTTAAGGGGGAGTGAATGTCACGACCCGAAATCTAGGCTCTATTTTATTAGTAATAAATAATTAATATTTATTTAATTGCTTGTTTATTTATTTAAATTATTATTTATTTAAATAATTATGTGTGCATTTTATGTGTTATAATAATTATGCCTAGCATTTTATTTGGGTCATTTGTGCTAGTGTAGAATTGTTGAGTCTTATTTGTTAGTGGGGAGTAATTGTGTTAGTAGATGGGGAGGGGGTCTAGTTGTAACTTTTTAAAATAATTTCCCTACTCCCCTCTCCTCCCTCACCTTCTCCCTCACTCTCCCCTCTCCTTCCCAGCACAACTCTCTCTCTCTCTCCCCCATTGGTGTATGTAAGTTTCTCTTCCTTCTCTCTTCATTTTCTTCATCTTCTCCTCATAATCTCTCATTTCTTAAAACGTGAACCTTGTTTAGATCGTCGATAGGATCGCGTAGAATCAAAAAGAATTGAATTCCGTCAACTTTGAGATTTATCAAGTAAGTTACTTTTCCCCCATTTTGATGCTAAAATGTTCATATCATGTTTAGATAATGCTTGATGTGTTATATTTGAAGTTTGGTTGGGTTTTGAATTTGTTTGGAATTTATTGAGTTTTTGGTTGAAAATGGTGAATTGATGAATGTCTTGATTCAATCTTGGTTTTGGTTGATAAAGGGTGTTGTTAAAGTCCCCTTTTTGGTTAAATGATGTTTGGGTACCTTAGGAATCTTGTTGGGAGTGTTGATTTTGGGTGTTATGAAAATGGCATGAAAATGGTAAGGCATTTGATGAACCCAGCTCTGTTTTCCGCCCAGAACACAGACCAGGCGCCCGCCCGCCTTGACCCAGGCGCCCGCCTACACCCCCATCTTCTAGCGGCCAGACCTTCTGGTCAAACAGGCGCGCGCTCGACCCGGCCCAGGCGCCCGCCCGCCCGCCTGCTTGGAAAATTGCCCTTTTTGCTTGTTTAAACTAAATGGCTTTAACTCGTTTAGGGTTCCTTCCTCTAATTAACTTAAGATAACACCGTGGAACACTTTATTGATTGGATTTGATTTTTTTGTGAATAAATATGATATGGAATTTGATTTAGTATCATTTTGGGAATGTGGTTCATCTTTGATGTGCGGTTTGTATTGGTTTACCTTTGTGGTGATTTAATTGGATTGGTTCCCTACTTTGGAACCTTAAGTTGTTTATTCATGCTAAATTATTATTACTTAGCATTTATTTGGAAGCCCAGCTGGCATATTTGTTGCATCGGGCGATGGGAAAGATTATAATGGCAAAGCCAAGTCCATTATAATGTTGACCATTGTTTTGCCCCCTTCTATACCCCTTTCCAGATTGGCCTTGGAAAGGATAAGTTAGCTTCCTTTGTGAATGTATCTAGCTACCGGGCATGACTTTGTGTCATGGCTCTTGTCCCTTGTGACACTTTTATGGTTCTTGGTTCCGGTACCGGGGTTTTCTCTTCGGCTTTCATGCTATTATGGAGATGATGATTGTTGACTATTGAAGCTGCGCAGCGATCCTTTATTTGGATGTACCGGTTTGGAAAACCTTGGCTATATCCTTTGTTATGTGTTTATTTCCGCTGCTAACTGTTATGTGATAAATGCTATGTGCTATGTGATATTTATTATTGCTTATTGCTTCGTGCATCATAGCATGTCATGTAGTTGCATTAGTAACTTATTGAGATTTATCTCACCCCCTTTCCTTTTATCTTTGTTTTTCCTTAACCCCCCCTAGGTGCTAAGGATTAGTCTCGCTGATCACGAGAAAAAGGACGTCGAGTGTGGATCCATTCTTTTGGGGAAGGTTGTTATAGGTTGGTTTACATTATGTAAATGTGTAACCTTTTTGGGATAGTTGTACCAAACAATGACGTCATTAAGAATTGTATATTTGTATTTTGTTGGGCATAAACTTGTGGAAGTTTATGATAGTTGTAATTTGTCTTTATCAAACTTGGTTTTGTAAAACTTTGGATCGTTACCTTTTGATATCAAATGGAATTTTTAACTTCGGTATTTCACAGTTTTGGTTTTAGAGTCGACGTCCAGATCGCGGTCTTGGGCCCGCGGGGTCCGGGGTCGCGACACAGAGGACCATCTGCTGGAGTGCGGGACCCGGAGGACCGTCTACTGGCGTGCGGGACCCTGAGGACCGTCTGCTGGCGTGCGGGACCCTGAGGACCGTCTGCTGGAGTGTGGGACCTAGAGGACCGTCTGCTGAAGTGCGGGACCCAGAGGACCGTCTGCTGAAGTGCAGGACCCAGAGGACCGTTTGCTGATGTAGATCTTGTTTGATGATGAAGCAGTGGTTCCGTGGATCATCCCGGACCAAGTTGTTGTCGTGAGTCGTACTTTGATGTTTGACTGTTTGACTTTGACTTTTGATGGGGTGCGGGCACAGTTGACTGCGGAATGCTTTGTGCTGGGGATGAATTGTAAAAACTGATCTTTTGAGAAAAATGAAAGACACCCTACTTTGAGTGTGAGTTTCTATCCTATTTCAGTTTTTAGACCTGCCTTAAGGGCGGACCAAATTAATGTGTGCCCTACCGAGTGCTTGTTGCCGTCGTTTTGAGCTTCTCTTGTTGGTGGGATTAATCTTTTCTGTAGATAGAAGGCGTTTGAACGTGCCTGGGCTTCCTTCTCGAACTGACAAAGGCTGTTTCTGGAGCATCTTCCATCTGGGACGCGGGTGCTTCCTCTCTTGGAGACGGGACGCGCGCGCCTTTTAGACCGGTGTTGGGAGGCGCGCGCCTCTGGGAGGCGAAATTCAGGGCCTGATATTTGCTGACCAAAATATTCTCCAACAGCTATAATATCAGCTTCTGGTCGACAATTCGATTTCAACAGCCATTTTCTATCATTTTTGAACACCATTCTATTACCCAATCTTGCTTATAACCTTCTTTCCCATGGCCTCCAACCTTTTTAGTCTTGATGCCGAGGTTGTCAAGAGTTACGAGAAGGATTTGTCGACCTTCGTGTATTCTTTTAAGACCCATCCCAAAAATACCTTCATCAAAGATTTCGGGCTTCGAATTCTCTTCACTTTGCATACATTGAAGGTGGATTGGGACTTGTTGAAGGCTGCTGCATCCTTTTGGGATTGTGATAGCCATACGTTCAACTTTTCGGCTAATGAGATGGTGCCGACCGTTGATGATTTTGGGGCCATTTTGGGTATACCTTTGGCCGGTCGGATTGCCGTCCCCAAGTATCACCGCGGTGTTGTTGATTCTTGGGTTGATATTCTGAATCTCCCTGTTGGAGAAGTGAAGAAGATGATGCACGGGACCGTTGTTGACATAACTGAGCTTCCGATGTTTTTCAGTTTGCATTCGGAAGATGTCGCGGTTCAGTCCTTTAAGACAAATGCCATGGCTGTCTACCTTTTTCAGCGAGGTTTTGTTCGTCACTTCCCTGGGTACTGTGGATGCGCAGTTGGCTGAAATTGTGTTGCAGGCGAAAGGACAGCGATTCAGCATAATCCCGCTCATTGTAGGAGAGACCTTGCATGGTTTGGACGAATTGCACCGTACGGGCGAGATGCGACGGGGAATCCCCTTGCTTTTGACCATATGGCTTCGGGAGCATTTCAGGCTTTATGCGTTGGATGGCGACCTTTCTCCTTTTGCTGTTCATAGGCGTCGGTTGCTGATTAGAGATTTGACCGAAGAGGGTTGGAGGAGATTTTTTTCTTCTCGCCTTACAGCTGACATTGAATGGTGTCCTTGGGGTCTTCGCCCTTTTGTGGAGTGGACCTTCGGCTTTCAGCATGTGGTTTTACCCGGATTGAGGGTCTCTTCATTTTATCAGCCAGAACGGGTTTTGAGACAGTTCGGTCGTCAGCAAATAATTCCTTTTCCGAGGAATGGGGTACTTCGTCCAGTTTCTTATATGGGTCCGGACTTCTCGAATGAGCTTCAGTTGGCTTGGGGTGATGATCGTGACCGTTGGGCTTCCGCTCCATTGCACCGGGGTAGTATTTTTCTTCCTGTTAGTACCCGATCTGAAAATGAGTTTATTAGGGATTTCCCAAATACACAAGGACTTTATAGGAATTACAAACCTTGCAAAGACTTGTCCCGGATTCCCAAAATATACCTCATTGTTCTAGAATAACTTAAAGATGGCCAAAATAGGGTTTCCATAAAACAAGTAAAACCCTTGCTTGAATTTCAAGTCAGCGCGCAACGATGGCCACGCGGCCACTTTCGCCGCCGCCCTCCATCTTGGCCACGCGGCCACATCCGCCCCGGATGATCTGGACCGTCAGATCTCTCCATCAGTTTCCTATTTAAAGACCTCCCTTGCCTCATAATAGGTGGATCCGAATTTTAGAGCTTTCAAGTGACGATTTTGCTCCCAAATCAAGTCATTCAAGCCTCCAAAAACACTCGCAAGAATCCCAAGAAGATCCAAGGTTATTTCTTGCCAACAAAGGTAAGTTTTCTAACTTTTCTTCATGTTCTTGCATTATTTCTAATGTAGATCTTTAATATTCATATTCTTAATATGTTTATTCATGTGTTCTTCATAATATTCATATTCTTAATATGTTTATTCATGTGTTCTTCATAATATTCATGTTCCTAACATCTTTATTCATATTTTCTTCATGACATTCATATGTTCATAATATATTCTTCGCATATTCATCATATTCTAGATTAAAACCTTATTTATGCTATATATTAGGGTTGTGATCTTCATGTTTACATGTTATTTCATAGCCGATGATGCTCTAGGGTTCATCAACCCAAACATGATCTAGGAACTACTTCTAAACCCTAATCTTTAGGTAATTTCCCCCATCATTATGCATGATCCCGATTCTTCTGCCTATTCTAATTTCTTCTCGAACTACGCTGACCTGAGCTTCTCACATTGAGAGGAACGTAGGCAATCTTCGGATCCGGTCTCAATCACTAACACACTACATACACCGCATCATGATAGAAAGACCGATCAATTCGGGCAATAGGAGTGATAACGTTCAATATTCTTCTCTTGTTGTAATTTGACCCCCGAACCCATTAAACATGCTTTTTCTCAAAGTTTTGGCTATAATTAAAATGGCGTGGCGACTCTCATAATTTTAATGTTGCTATGAATATCCCAAATTCCAACACACGTATTCACAGTGGCGACTCCGCTGGGGACTGCTTTGAAACTTTTTCAAACTTAGTGGGTCTAACTTTCGTCACATCATGATGCTTGTCATGTTTACACATGCACACACCTGCCATGTTTACACATGCACACACATGCCATGTTTACACATGCACACACTTGCCATACTTAGACATGCACACACCTGCCATGTTTACACATGCACGCACCTGCCATGTTTACACATGCACGCACCTGCCATGTTTACACATGCACGCACCTGCCATGTTTACACATGCACGCACTGCCATGTTTATACGTGCACGTACCTGCCATGTTTACACGTGCACACACCTACCATGTTTACACATGCACACTTGCAATGTTTTCACGTGCCCCCTACAGTTAAGCCATGTTTACACATGCACCCGTGCACTCCGCCATGTTAACACTTGTACCTTGTACCTTGTACCATGTACCCTTGTTATCTTCGCTTTAGTATTAGGGTTAAACAAAACTATGCTATGCTCCCTTGTACATTATTCTCTCTCTCTCTCTCTCATGCATTGTATCGCATCATTCAAACGTTCAAAGCTTCTCTCTTTTCTCCCTAAAAATAATTAGTTTCTTGCCTCACACTACCACTAGTCCGTGTCAGCACTGCACAGGTCCCCATTACCCGGAGTATTCGATGTGCAGGAATTTGTGCGCTACTGCCGCCCTTTTTTCGAGTCACTCGTCTACTCCACTCACCGTGTATGTTCCGCGAGCGGTGGGAACCTTTTACCTTACCCGTGTCAACCCACACATAGAGATTAGGACACTCCTTAGACCAACCATTTAGGATGTAAATAAATGCAAAACTTTTCGCAAAATAAAATGTGCATTACATCTAGACGACCTCTAAGGTCCATCGCTCACCCCTTGGGCCATCTATCAAAATTCCTCATCTTGGCCTATCTAGGTTACCTACCCATCATTGCGATCCATTTGGGCCTACCCTTCATCTCGACCGCTTTGGTCAAAATCCCACCATCCTTTGGCCTCTTAGGACAATCTTATCTACCTTTGACCTCCTAGGTCAACCTTTGACCCCCTGGGTCAACCTTACCTACCTTTGACCTCCTAGGTCAACCTTCGACCACCTAGGTCAACCTTCCCAACCTTTGACCCCCAAGGTCAACCTTATCTACCTTTGACCTCTTAAGCCAACCTTTGACCCCCTAGGTCAACCTTACCACCCTTTGACCTCTTAGGCCAACCTTTGACCCCCTAGGTCAACCTTTGACCTCCTAGGTCAACCTTACCACCCTTTGACCTCTTAGGCCAACCTTTGACCCCCTAGGTCAATCTTATCCGTTTAAGTCAACCTTTGACCCCCTAGGTCAATCTTATCCGTTTAGGTCAACCTTTGACCCCCTAGGTCAACCTTACCACCCTTTGACCTCTTAGGCCAACCTTTGACCCCCTAGGTCAACCTTTGACCCCCTAGGTCAACCTTATCACCTTCGACCCCTTAGGTCAACTTTTGACCCCCTAGGTCAACCTTAGGTCGACATTTGACCCCCTAGGTCAACCTTATCACCTTCGACCTCTTAGGTCAACCCTTGACCTCCTAGGTCAACCTTATCACCTCTGACCCCCTAGGTCAAACTTTATCGTCTTTGACCTTTTAGGTCTACCCTTGACCGCCTAGGTCAACTTTATCCGCCTTTGACCTCTTAGGTCTACCCTTGACCTCCTAGGTCAACCCTATCACCTTCGACCTATTAGGTCAATCTTTGATTCCATAGGTGAACCCAATTACCTTTGGTCCTAACCCGCTTTGGTCAAACCGTCATCTTGACCCATCTAGGTCAATCTCCAACCTTCCTTAGTCCACCAACCCGAATAGGTCAACCTTAGACCCGCTTAGGTCAAACCATGCCTATCCCGTTTAGATCATCCCATAGGCAACCCGTTACAACCCGCTATCTTTATTCATTCACCATATAGGTCAATCCAACCCTTCTCATTTAGGTCGACCTATCCTTTACCCATCTAGGTCAACCCAACATTATCGTCGCATCCTAGCTTGAACCACTTCTTGTCTCAAACCTTAGGTCAAACCTTAGGTCAAATTTAGGTCAAACCTTAGGTCAAACCATACCCTACTCAATCAAAACCAACTCCTATAGGTCTTCCTCACCCATGCTTGACCAAGGACCGAGTCATCTCCCTCTTTTTGACCCCTATGGCCATCTCTCACCTCTTTTTAAAAGTCTAACTTGATTCGAACTACGGCGACCTGAGCCTCTTATTGTGTGGGACCTCTCCCCCATGATAAGGGGAACGTAGGCAACTTCGGCCCGGTCAAACTTTCAATTTTTTACCAAAATGCATTTCAAAAATGTGGAGACCGACTCTTTTCCAAAAAATGATTTTATAACGATGCCTTATCATTAAATACGAATCTAATTTAATTCAACTAAGAGACTTAATTCTTTCATGACTAGAGTTCTGCATCATGTCGAACTACGGCGACCTGAGCCTCTTATTGTGTGGGACCTCTCCCTCATGGTAAGGGGAACGTAGGCAACTTCGGCCCGGTCAAACTTTCAAATTCTTGTCAAAAATGCATTTCAAAGTGTGGAGACCGACTCTTTTCCAAAAGTGATTTTATAACGATGCCTTTTCATTAATTATAAATCTAAGCTCAATTCAAAGACATAATTCCCCTACAACTATTGTAGAGTTCTGCATCATGTCGGCTGCAAGGAACATCGAAGTTGCAACTGAAGCTGCTACCCAAGATCCCGAGACAATCCTCTACACCGGTACTGCTCTCAGTAAGCAAGCATCCCACTTCGAAGCCATCCTCGATGAACAAGCAATCCACTTTAAGGCCATTCTCAACGAGCAAGCAACACACTTTCAGAAGGAGATGCATACGACCCTAAGAAATATCGAGAGGTGCCATTTGTCTGAAATTCGTGGCGTTTATGATTACCTCAGCCGAGTTCTCCCTCTTGCTCAATGTCAACACCCGTACGCTCCTCAAATGTACGGGCCACCACAGACTTCCCCCGTTGGGATGCCTCCTAAGACTACTCATCAACGACAGGTACCGGTACCTAAACCACCCTCAAATACAGTTCAGAAGGACGAACGCGAGTACAATGACTTAGGTATGCCGTTAGCCAAACTCTACAAAAGTCTAGTTCAAGCCGGCAAGTTGTCTCCTTTGTTCAACTATGAACCAAGTAGGGTGAAGCAAGGCTTGGATCCCTCCAAACACTTCCAATACCACCAGTACATTGGGCATGACACCAAAGATTGCCTCCAATTGAGGAGAAAGATTCAAAGCCTCATTGACAGCGGAGCCATCACCCGCCAACGGAATACATGGGCATGGGCAAAAGAGGAAATTAGGGCTACCTCTTTTAAATAAAAGAAAAGAAAAGGGTCATTCAGTCTTCGTAGGTTCTAGAGTGTCCTTAGTCAAAAGTCCACCTTGGACGATTTTTGTTTCTTTAAGTAAAAGTCCACCCCGGACTAGTCAGTTTAAATCTTTTAGTTCCAATAAAAGGGTCTTTATTTCTTTTCTTTTCTCTCTAGACTTGAGACATAAGCTTGCATATATCAATTTCATAAAAATTGTCTTATTCACCATTTTCGCTTGATTGCTATATCTTTATATGATGAATTAATCTTAATCTTACTCATTAATGACGACTCATTAAAAGGTAAATGGACCCACAAACCATTCACATAACTAAGTAAACGATTAATCTCACAATAACAAATGCTTCGATCAATTGGGATGAACGAATCACTTTCTCTTCTCTCTACATTCTACCCCCATACACTCTCTCTATACACTCACCCCTTGTACACACTTCATGTACACTCTCTATATACACCTTCTCCCATACACTATCCTCATACGCCTCTCATCCCACCATTAGACCCCTTTTTATAAGGTCGTGACAAAGAAATGGACTGCGGTTGCTCATCATCAAATAGACATCCATGCTGCCACAATTTAAAGGGTTGGTTTGTTCCCTTCATGAGTACTACATGCCGTTACACTGGGGCTGTCCGTATTCCATCGCAAATGTAAGACAAGTGCACGAAGTCATTCATGCCATTAATTGGTGCACGTGCTAATCCAATGGAGCTCTACCGGTGAAAATCAAGGGGCTAGGATGCCCGCCGCCAGCAAAAGGCCGCTTGAACTATAAGGAAGCTACCTCGCAATCGAGAGAGGCGAAAGCAAACTAGGGGCTTGTCTTGCCCAATGTTTCATGTACAAATATAAAAAAAAAATATATGGCTCGCTAGGTTGAAACCCAAAAGGGAGACCTAGGCAAAAGTTAGAGCATTGCACAAAAAGAAGCCCGCTAGGTTGAAAACCCGAAAGGGCGGCCTAGGCAAAAAAAAGGGGTGGGTACAAAGAGATAAAATAAAAAAGAAAAAGTAAAATAGAAGGGGCTATCACCATGGAAAAGTAAAAGTCCCATTTTCTTTTCACCTCAAATGTTCTATTTTCCTTTCTTTCCTTACAAAGTAGATAAACGGCAGCAACCTATGACAACTACGATGGAGCAATCCACTGCAACAACTACAAAGGAGTAATCCACCGCAATGAGCTACAAAGAACAACTCACCTCAAACGAACCTCACACCCCTAAACTCAAAACCCAACTTCATCGTCAACCGGGCAACCACTCAAAGCCAAACATAACCTACCTTGGGCCAACTTTCTTTCTTTTCTTTCCTCCCACACATACCCACTGAAACCCGATACCATCGTCAAGCGGGTCATCCCCGAACTACGCGTACCTGAGCTCCTCACCTTGAGGAGAACGTAGGCAACCTCCCGGTTCGGTCCAAAATATACACAACCCACCTCGAGCAAATTTTCTTTCTCTTCTCTCTTCCCCCATATTTCTACTCCTGACTTCTTCACTCATAATTGATCAAAACATTTATTAATTTGAGGCTCCTTGTTTACCAATTAACCATAACTCATTAACTAATCAACGAGGTCCATTCTCGAGCAATCAAATGAGAATCTTGAATAAAAAAAATTTCAAATGTCTCGACAAGTCATCTGTTCTACAATCTAGGAAAGAGCTGAACACTTACTTTCTGTCAAGCAGGGGCTTCCTTCCTTTTATATACACTCAATTGTCCAAAGAGTCAAAATGAGAGTACAATCTCTCTATCCCTCTCACTATCACCAAAATGCCCCCGCATGTTTAAACAATTATTTTCCTTTTTTGAGTCGACTGAATGATTTTCAAAAAAAAAAAAAAAAAAAAAAGATGACGCAAAAGAGATGCCCGCTAGATTGAAAACCCGAAAGGGCGGTCTAGGCAGAAAAAAGGGTGCGTCTTAAAGGAGGTAGGATACCCCGCTCTACACCCTTATCGAACTGGGCTTCCCCAACAGAATGGGTCGACTATGTGTTTTCTCGGAGAATACCGAGGTCCCAACAAGAATATACTTAGAAGAAGGGCATCCCTCATCATCAAGCTTGACGTAGAGTTTCTCAAAGGAGGGAGGGTACCCACTCACCAAATTAGATAATCCCCAACGGAATGGGTCGACTATGTGGTTTCCCAGAGAATACCGAGGCGTCAACAAGGATACACTTAGAAGAAGGGCACCCCTCATCGTCAAACTCGGCACGCGACAACCTATTTGGATTGATTAGAATCATAATTAATTATAAGGCATCTGTATAAGATCATAACACTTTCATAAAGTTTTCTCCTCCCCGACACTTTGTTTATAAACCCGCACTCTCGGTCTCCATAAAATTGTAAAAACATCTTCGGTCCGTCCAGGACCCATCTATGTGATTCCCAGAGTTGACTCGGTCCTTTACCCTATCTCCTACACTTTAGGGAACCTTTAGGACCAAACCCACAACTCTCTAGGTCCCAAGCCTACCCGATCAGTCTTACCTAGGTTACACCATAACTCCTTAGGTCCCGAACCTACCCGGTGAGTCTTACCTAGATTACATCATAACCCCTTAGTTCAACCTTCCGCAAGTTTGTAGCATGACCCCTTAGGCCTTAAACCGGTTCTACCCAGACCTTCAAACCTTAAACCGGTTAGCCAAAGCCAAGTCCTTAGGATGAACCATTAGGTCCCGAACCTACCGGTCCCAAGCCTACCCGATCTCCTAGATCTCAAACCTACCAACACATACTCGTCCTTACCCTATCTAGGCCATAGCTCTCTTATCCTCCTAGGTCCAGCCTCTTAGATCTACCCAGTCTAACCTGTTGAACGATCCCTTAGATCCCAAGTCCATGCAAGGCCGCCAAACACCTACCTCATAGGTTTCTAGCATATCCGATTCACACCTTAGGTCTCAATTCCTAAACCCTTTAGATCACAAAACTGTCTACCCTCTAAGTCTATAACCTTAGAGCACGTCCCTTAGAATTCTTTAGTTCCCAAGCCTTCTTGGTCTGACCAACTAAATCTATGTTATCCATACTTCTTGGGTCTAAACCCCTCTACAAACCTAGTGTCACCCATTAGTCGCGCGAGAGACTACCTAGCCTGACCTTCACCCCTTAGGTCTCCAACCTACTTAATCCAAGTCGAGTCCAAACCTCGAACCTACGCGATCCTCTCCTCAAACTCCATGGATCTCAAACATCGCTCCCCCAACGAGCCTAAACCTCGAACCTGCTCAAGCACATAGGATCTCCTGCGTGTCGCGCCATGCCATAGACCCGTCCGGTCAGAACTCGTGCGCTTAACACCTTTGGGGTCCCATCCCTAGCCTACCTTCACAATCTCCGAACGAGCATGGTCACGCGCAATGACCTCTAAGACAAACTTAGGTCCTAAGCATACCCAATCCAACTTAGGCACCTATTGTACTCAAGCAAAGTCTTGGACACTCAATCCCTTTACCTAAAGCGCCAACATGGTCACATGTCCAGACCCATTTCTTGCACATGGCTCACACCTAGCACACCTTAGAGCCCAAACCCGACATGCGTATTAGGTACTAGGATCATCCAATCCCAATCCATTGCTCCTTGGCCGACCTCAAGCCTGCTTGGTCATAACGTAGTTTCTCTAGGACAAAAGACTTACCCGCTTGAAAGCCTTATGTCCCAATGCTACCCTGCCTAGCCTTTGATCTCCTAGATCTCACGCCTACCATTCCATTAGGCCCCGGTCTCCTTAACACATGTCTGAGCCTTACCCTAGATAAACCCTAGAACTGTAGCCTAGGTCTAATCTATTGAGCCTATCCAGCCACGAGGTATCAAGCTCATTTTCCCCAAACCGCAACACTCTTAGACCTCAAACTTGCTCGGTCTAAACCAAGACAAACCTTCAAATGCTTTCGGTCTCTAAACCCTAGCCCTAAACCTAGGTAAACACATTCTCTAAACCCTAGCCTCAAGCCTAGGTAGTTATATCATTCTCTCTGAACCCTAGCCTCAAGCCTAGGTAATTACATCCTTCCTAAACCCTAGCCCCGAGCCTAGGTAGTTACATCCCTTCCAAACCTAGCTTAGAGCCTAGGTATTTACACCCTTCCTAAACCCTAACTTTGATCCTAGGTAGTCACATATCCTCTCTAAACCCTAGCCTCAAGCCTAGGTAGTCATGTCATTCTCTCTGAACCCTAGCCTCAAGCCTAGGTAATTACATCCTTTCAAACCCTAGCCTAAAGCCTAGGAAGTTACATCTTTCTTAAACCCCAGCCTTGATCCTAGGTAGCTACACCCTTCCTAAACCCTAGCCTTGATCCTAGGTAGTCACATATCCTATCTAAACCCTAGCCTTAAGCCTAGGAAACCATAACATCCCCTTTAACCCTAGCCCAAATTCTAGGGAATTTCCAAAGCCCCGTATGCAACATCATTTCCAAATTCCCGAAACCCTAGTCTCAAAACCTAGGAAATTTACAATCTCAATTCTCCATTTTATTGAACCCTAGTCCAAAACCTAGGATATAATGCCCTGTCCAAAACTCAATCAACCTTAGCCTCAAGCCTAGGAAGCCGCATTCGCTCTAAACCCTAGCCTCGAGCCTAGGTAGTCGCATTCGCTCCTAACCCTAGCCTCAAGCTTAGGTAGTCGCACTCCTTCTAAACCCTAGCCTCGAGCCTAGGTAGTCCCATTCGCTCTAAACCCTAGCCTCGAGCCTAGTAGTCGCATTCGCTCTAAACCCCAGCCTCAAGCCTAGGTAGTCGCACTCTTTCTAAAGCCCTAGCCTCAAGCCTAGGTAGAAATTATCCTCTTTAAACTCTATCATCAAGCCTAGGATTCAACATTCCCTTCAAACCCCAGTCCTAGACCTATGAAACTCCTTCACCTTAGTCTCAAAACGTAGGAAGTTTACAGTCCTTAGCCTTAAAACCTAGCCTAAAGCCTAGGTTACCATGAACATTTCCAAGCCATAGTTTCCAAACCCTTGTTCGAAACCCTAACATCTAGGAAGTTCCCAAACCTCAACCTCTCCAAACCCTAGCCCCAAACCTAGGAATCTGCATTCTCTCCAAACCCTAGTCTCAAGCCTATGAAGCACCATCCTCTTTAACCCTAGCCCAAGTTCTAGGGAATTTCCAAAGCCCTGTGTGCAACATCCTTTCCAAATTCCCGAAACCCTAGTCTCGAAACCTAGGAAATTTATAATCTCAATCCCCCGCTAGTCTTATGCCTAGGATACAATAGCCTTTCCATATTCTCTCCGATCCCTAGCCTCGAGCCTAGGTAGTCGCATTCTCTCCAAACCCTAGCCCGTAAGCATAGGAAACCCACATTGTATCCAAGACACAATCTCAAGTCTAAACAACCATAACATCTTTTGCATCCTTATCTCAAGGCTAAGAGGCTACCCATCCCCTTTCCTTAAAAGCCTTAGGTCCCACCCTAAGCAACCAAGCAAAATGTCCCTTACCTAATACCTTCATCTTAATAGTTCGTAGCCTCATATTATGTATTCCTCCTAATTTAGGGTGAGCGGATCCAAAACATTACGCTTTCCGTGGTCGTCCTTTGCTCACCAAGAGTCCTTTACCTTGGCGACTCCCCGAGAGTCCATCACCTTTGCGACTCCCCAAGAGTCCATCACTTCTGCGATTCCCTGAGAGCCTATCACCTTCATGACTCCTTGAGAGTTCATCCTGTTCGTGACTTCATAACAATCCATCATCTTTGCCTCCACATGCAAAATTTCAGTTTTACCCCTGGTACATTTCCCTTTGTTAATTTTAGGTGCCCTTAGCACTATTTTGACTGATATTTGTTACCTTTGGGAACGGAAAGCCCCTTAAAATTTCCATTATTCACCAAATATTTGCTTAGGGTTCGTATGGTTGTAGAGACTTCGGCGCCTCTATGACATACGCATCCTAGATCGATCGCGATTGGCAGAAGCCTCGGCGTTTCTGTTTGCGAGAGATCCATCATCAATTATTTTAGCATTTCCTAATATTTGCATAGGATTCTTATGGTTGCAGAGACCTCGGCGCCTCTATGACATACGCATCCTAGATCGATGGAGATTGGCAGAAGCCTCGGCGTTTCTGTTTGCGAGAGATCCAGCATCTATTATTTTAGCATTTCCTAATATTTGCTTAGCATTCGTATGGTTGTAGAGACTTCGGCACCTATATGAAATACGCATTCTAGATCGATCGAGATTGGCAGAAGCCTCGGCGTTTCTATTTGCGAGAGATCCAGCATCTATTATTTTAGCATTTCCTAATATTTTCTTAGGATTCGTATGGTTATAGAGACTTCGGCGCCTCCATGACATACGCATCCTAGATCGATCGCGATTGGCAGAAGCCTCGGCGTTTCTGTTTGCGAGAGATCCAGCATATATTATTTTAGCATTTCCTAATATTTGCTTAGGATTCGTATGGCTGTAGAGACTTCGGCGCCTCTATGGCATACGCATCCTAGATCGATCGCGATTGGCAGAAGCCTCGGCGTTTCTGTTTGCGAGAGATCTAACATCTATTATTTTAGCATTTCCTAATATTTACTTAGGATTCGTATGGTTGTAGAGACTTCGGCGCCTCTATGACATACGCATCCTAGATCGATCGCGATTGGCAGAAGCCTCGGCGTTTCTGTTTGCGAGAGATCCAGCATCTATTATTTTAGCATTTCCTAATATTTTTTAGGATTCGTATGGTTGTAGAGACTTCGGCGCCTCTATGACATACGCATCCTAGATCGATCACGATTGGCAGAAGCCTCGGCGTTTCTGTTTGCGAGAGATCCAGCATCTATTATTTTAGCATTTCCTAATATTTGCTTAGGATTCGTATGGTTGTAGAGACTTTGGCGCCTCTATGACATACGCATCTAAGATCGATCGAGATTGGCAGAAGCCTCGGCGTTTCTGTTTGCGAGAGATCCAGCATCTATTATTTTAGCATTTCCTAATATTTGCTTAGGATTCGTATGGTTGTAGAGACTTCGTCGCCTCTATGACATACGCATCTTAGATCGATCGCGATTGGCAGAAGCCTCGGCGTTTCTGTTTGCGAGAGATCCAGCATCTATTATTTTAGCGTCATTGGTAGGAACCTAGGCGGTCCTGATTGCGTTTACCCCAGCGCTTATTATTCCATCCTGGGATTATATAGACGACGTAGTCTTTATTGTCTCATTTTCCCTCTCACCTCATTTCCCCAAATGATTTCATTGCTTACGAATGTTCGTTCTTTATACAGGATAGTGTCCGTAGGTTTGTTATCCCTAGCAGAAGTCCGATGTCTCGTTTATTTCCCCAACATCTCTGAACTACGACCGGCTTGATTCCTCTGAGGATACGTAGGAAACCTGAAAAGGTTCAGCCACCCGACCGACGCGGTCATCTATCATCCCCAGCAGGTGCATTTTCCCCAGCAGAAGACGTTGCTCCCCATCAGAGGACAGTCATTCCCAATTTCCCATCAGATTTGAACTACGTTTGGCTTGATTCCCCGCGGATACGTAGGTCGCCTGCGAAGGTTCAGCCGTTCCCTTACCTTTCCTCTGTTTTGAAACTCATGTTTCAGAACGGTTCCTATTTTTATCGTCGTCCCTCCATTGCCTTGCAAGAAGCGTCGCCGAGCGGCTACTGTTAGTACCCGATCTGAAAATGAGTTTATTAGGGATTTCCCAAATACACAAGGACTTTATAAGAATTACAAACCTTGCAAAGACTTGTCCCGGATTCCCAAAATATACCTCATTGTTCTAGAATATCTTAAGATGGCCAAAATAGGGTTTCCATAAAACATGTAAAACCCTAGCTTGAATTTCAAGTCAGCGAGATTGACATACGCATCCTAGATCGATCGAGATTGGCAGAAGCCTCGGCGTTTCGGTTTGCGAGAGATCCAGCATCTATTATTTTAGCATTTCCTAATATTTGCTTAGGATTCGTATGGTTGTAGAGACTTCGGCACCTCTATGAAATACGCATTCTAGATCGATCGAGATTGGCAGAAGCCTCGGCGTTTCTGTTTGCGAGAGATCCAGCATCTATTATTTTAGCATTTCCTAATATTTGCTTAGGATTCGTATGGTTGTAGAGACTTCGGCGCCTCCATGACATATGCATCCTAGATAGATCGCGATTGGCAGAAGGCTCGGCGTTTCTGTTTAAGAGAGATCCATCATCTATTATTTAGCATTTCCTAATATTTGCTTAGGATTCGTATGGCTGTAGAGTCTTCGGCGCCTCTATGGCATACGCATCCTAGATCGATCGCGATTGGCAGAAGCCTCGGCGTTTCTGTTTGCGAGAGATCCAGCATCTATTATTTTAGCATTTCCTAATATTTGCTTAGGATTCGTATGGTTGTATAGAGACTTCGGCGCCACTATGACATACGGATCCTAGATCGATCGCGATTGGCAGAAGCCTCGGCGTTTCTGTTTGCGAAAGATCCAGCATCTATTATTTTAGCATTTCCTAATATTTGCTTAGGATTCGTATGGTTGTAGAGACTTCGGCGCCACTACGACATACGGATCCTAGATCGATCGCGATTGGCAGAAGCCTCGGCGTTTCTGTTTGCGAGAGATCCAGCATCTATTATTTTAGCATTTCCTAATATTTGCTTAGGATTCGTATGGTTGTAAAGACTTCGGCGCCTCTATGACATACGCATCCTAGATCGATCACGATTGGCAGAAGCCTCGGCGTTTCTGTTTGCGAGAGATCCAGCATCTATTATTTTAGCATTTCCTAATATTTGCTTAGGATTCGTATGGTTGTAGAGACTTCGGCGCCTCTATGACATACGCATCCTAGATCGATCACGATTGGCAGAAGCCTCGGCGTTTCTGTTTGCAAGAGATCCAGCATCTATTATTTTAGCATTTCCTAATATTTGCTTAGGATTCGTATGGTTGTAGAGACTTCGGCGCCTCTATGACATACGCATCCTAGATCGATCGAGATTGGCAGAAGCCTCGGCGTTTCTGTTTGCGAGAGATCCAGCATCTATTATTTTAGCATTTCCAAATATTTGAAGAGACTTCGGCGCCTCTATGACATACGCATCCTAGATCGATCGAGATTGGCAGAAGCCTCGGCGTTTCTGTTTGCGAGAGATCCAGCATCTATTATTTTAGCATTTCCTAATATTTGCTTTGGATTCGTATGGTTGTAGAGACTTCGGCGCCTCTATGACATACGCATCCTAGATCGATCGAGATTGGCAGAAGCCTCGGCGTTTCTGTTTGCGAGAGATCCAGCATCTATTATTTTAGCATTTCCTAATATTTGCTTAGGATTCGTATGGTTGTAGAGACTTCGGCGCCTCTATGACATACGCATCCTAGATCGATCGAGATTGGCAGAAGCCTCGTCGTTTCTGTTTGCGAGAGATCAGCAATCTATTATTTTAGCATTTCCTAATATTTGCTTAGCATTCGTATGGTTGTAGAGACTTCGGCACCTCTATGAAATATGCATTCTAGATTGATTGAGATTCGCAGAAGCCTCGGCGTTTCTATTTGCGAGAGATCCAGCATCTATTATTTTAGCATTTCCTAATATTTGCTTAGGATTCGTATGGTTGTAGAGACTTCGGCGCCTCCATGACATACGCATCCTAGATCGATCGCGATTGGCAGAATCCTCAGCGTTTCTGTTTGCGAGAGATCCAGCATCTATTATTTTAGCATTTCCTAATATTTTCTTAGGATTCGTAAGGCTGTAGAAACTTCGGCGCCTCTATGGCATACGCATCCTAGATCGATCGCGATTGGCAGAAGCCTCGGCGTTTCTGTTTGCGAGAGATCCAACATCTATTATATTAGCATTTCCTAATATTTGCTTAGGATTCGTATGGTTGTAGAGACTTCGGCGCCTCTATGACATACGCATCCTAGATCGATCGCGATTGGCAGAAGCCTCGGCGTTTCTGTTTGCGAGAGATCCAGCATCTATTATTTTAGCATTTCCTAATATTTGCTTAGGATTCGTATGGTTGTAGAGACTTCGGCGCCTCTATGACATACGCATCCTAGATCGATCACGATTGGCAGAAGCCTCGGCGTTTCTATTTGCGAGAGATCCAGCATCTATTATTTTAGCATTTCCTAATATTTGCTTAGGATTCATATGGTTGTAGAGACTTCGGCGCCTCTATGACATACGCATCCTAGATCGATCGAGATTGGCAGAAGCCTCGGCGTTCCTGTTTGCGAGAGATCCATCATCTATTAATTTAGAATTTCCTAATATTTGCTTAGGATTCGTATGGTTGTAGAGACTTCGGCGCCTCTATAACATACGCATCCTAGATCGATCACGATTGGCAGAAGCCTCGGCGTTTCTGTTTGCGAGAAATCCAGCATCTATTATTTTAGCGCCATTGGTAGGAACCTAGGCGGTCCTGATTGCGTTTACCCCAGCGCTTATTATTCCATCCTGGGATTATTTAGACGACGTAGTCTTTATTGTCCCATTTTCCCTCTTACCTCATTTCCCCAAATGATTTCATTGCTTACGAATGTTCGTTCTTCATACAGGATAGTGTCCGTAGGTTTGTTATCCCTAGCAGAAGTCCGATGTCTCGTTTATTTCCCCAACATCTCTGAACTACGACCGGCTTGATTCCTCTGAGGATACGTAGGAAACCTGAAAAGGTTCAGCCACCCGACCGACGCAGTCATCTATCATCCCCAGCAGGTGCATTTTTCCCAGCAAAAGACGTTGCTCCCCATCAGAGGACAGTCTTCCCAATTTCCCATCAGATTTGAAACTACGTTTGCCTTGATTCCCCCGCGGATACGTAGGTCGCCTGCCAAGGTTCAGCCGTTCCCTTACCTTTCCTCTTTTTGAAACTCATGTTTCAGAACGGTTCCTATTTTTATCGTCGACCCTCCATTGCCTTGCAAGAAGCGTCGCCGAGCGGCTACTGTTAGTACCCGATCTGAAAATGAGTTTATTAGGGATTTCCCAAATACACAAGGACTTTATAGGAATTACAAACCTTGCAAAGACTTGACCCGGATTCCAAAATATACCTCATTGTTCTAGAATATCTTAAAGATGGCCAAATAGGGTTTCCTAAAACATGTAAAACCCTAGCTTGAATTTCAAGTCAGCGAGATTGACATACGCATCCTAGATCGATCGAGATTGGCAGAAGCCTCGGCGTTTCTGTTTGCGAGAGATCCAGCATCTATTATTTTAGCATTTCCTAATATTTGCTTAGGATTCGTATGGTTGTAGAGACTTCGGCACCTCTATGAATACGCATTCTAGATCGATCGAGATTGGCAGAAGCCTCGCGTTTCTGTTTTCCGAGAGATCCAGCATCTATTATTTTTAGCATTTCCTAATTTTGCTTAGGATTCGTATGGTTGTAGAGACTTCGCGCCTCCATGACATATGCATCCTAGATCGATCGCGATTGGCAGAAGCCTCGGTGTTTCTGTTTGAGAGAGATCCAGCATCTATTATTTTAGCATTCCTAATATTTGCTTAGGATTCGTATGGCTGTAGAGTCTTCGGCGCTCTATGGCATACGCATCCTAGATCGATCGCGATTGGCAGAAGCCTCGGCGTTTCTGTTTACGAGAGATCCAGCATCTATTATTTTAGCATTTCCTAATATTTGCTTAGGATTTGTATGGTTGTAGAGACTTCGCGCGCCACTATAGCACTACGCATCCTAGATCGATCGCGATTGGCAGAAGCCTCGGCGTTTCTGTTTGCGAGAGATCCAGCATCTATTATTTTAGCATTTCCTAATATTTGCTTAGGATTCGTATGGTTGTAGAGACTTCGGCGCCACTATGACATACGAATCCTAGATCGATCGCGATTGGCAGAAGCCTCGGCGTTTCTGTTTGCGAGAGATCAGCATCTATTATTTTAGCATTTCCTAATATTTGCTTAGGATTTGTATGGTTGTAGAGACTTCGGCGCCACTATGACATACGCATCCTAGATCGATCGCGATTGGCAGAAGCCTCGGCGTTTCTTTGCGAGAGATCCAGCATCTATTATTATAGCATTTCCTAATATTTGCTTAGGATTCGTATGGTTGTAGAGACTTCGGCGCCTCTATACATACGCATCCTAGATCGATCGAGATTGGCAGAAGCCTCGGCGTTCCTGTTTGCGAGAGATCCAGCATCTATTATTTTAGAATTTCCTAATATTTGCTTAGGATTCGTATGGTTGTAGAGACTTCGGCGCCACTATGACATACGCATCCTAGATCGATCGCGATTGGCAGAAGCCTCGGCGTTTCTGTTTGCGAGAGATCCAGCATCTATTATTTTAGCATTTCCTAATATTTGCTTAGGATTCGTATGGTTGTAGAGACTTCGGCGCCACTATGACATACGGATCCTAGATCGATCGCGATTGGCAGAAGCCTCGGCGTTTCTGTTTGCGAGAGATCCCAGCTCTTTTTTTAGCATTTCCTAATATTTGCTTAGGATTCGTATGGTTGTAGAGACTTCGGCGCTCTATGACATACGCATCCTAGATCGATCACGATTGGCAGAAGCCTCGGCGTTTCTGTTTGCGAGAGATCCAGCATCTATTATTTTAGCATTTCCTAATATTTGCTTAGGATTCGTATGGTTGTAGAGACTTCGGCGCCTCTATGACATACGCATCCTAGATCGTCGCGATTGCCAGAAGCCTCGGCGTTTCTGTTTACGAGAGATCCAGCATCTATTATTTTAGCATTTCCTAATATTTGCTTCGGATTCGTATGGTTGTAGAGACTTCGCGCCTCTATGACATACGCATCCTAGATCGATCGAGATGGCAGAAGCCTCGGCGTTTCTGTTTGCGAGAGATCCAGCATCTATTATTTTAGCATTTCATAATATTTGCTTAGGATTCGTATGTTTGTAGAGACTTCGGCGCCACTATGACATACGCATCCTAGATCGATCGCGATTGGCAGAAGCCTCGGCGTTTCTGTTTGCGAGAGATCCAACATCTATTATTTTAGCATTTCCTAATATTTGCTTAGGATTCGTATGGTTGTAGAGACTTCGGCGCCACTATGACATACGCATCCTAGATCGATCGCGATTGGCAAAGCCTCGGCATTTCTGTTTGCGAGAGATCCAACATCTATTATTTTAGAATTTCCTAATATTTGCTTAGGATTCGTATGGTTGTAGAGACTTCGGCGCCACTATGACATACGCATCCTAGATCGATCGCGATTGGCAGAAGCCTCGGCGTTTTTGTTTGCGAGAGATCCATCATCTATTATTTTAGCATTTCCTAATATTTGCTTAGGATTCATATGGTTGTAGAGACTTCGGCGCCACTATGACATACAGATCCTAGATCGATCTGTTTTGCGAGAGATCCAGCATCTATTATTTTAGCATTTCCTAATATTTGGTTAGGTTCGTATGGTTGTAGAGACTTCGGCGCCTCTATGACATACGCATCCTATATCGATCGAGATTGGCAGAAGCCTCGGCGTCTGTTTGCGAGAGATTCCATCATCTATTATTTTAGCATTTCCTAATATTTGCTTAGGATTCGTATGGTTGTAGAGACTTCGGCGCCTCTATGACATACGCATCCTAGATCGATATCGCGATTGGCAGAAGCCTCGGCGTTTCTGTTTGCGGGAGATCCAGCATCTATTATTTTAGCATTTCCTAATATTTGCTTAGGATTCGTATGGTTGTAGAGACTTCGGTGCCTCTATGACATACGTATCCTAGATCGATCACGATTGGCAGAAGCCTCGGCGTTTCTGTTTGCGAGAGATCCAGCATCTATTATTTTGGCATTTCCTAATATTTGCTTAGGATTCGTATGGTTGTAGAGACTTCGGCGCCTCTATGACATACGCATCCTAGATCGATCG